>QUSF01000018.1:1560100-1641961 GCA_003676055.1 Chloebia gouldiae | reverse complement strand
TCTTCTCTTCTCTTCTCTTCTCTTCTCTTCTCTTCTCTTCTCTTCTCTTCTCCTCTTCTCTTCTCTTTCTCTTCTCTTCTCTTCTCTAAGGCTGTTTCTCTCTGCCCAGCCTTCCTTGCACTGACCCATGGACCTGCCTTTTCTGCTTCTGAGAAAACCTTGGATATACATGTTTAGCCCTTGTCAGGTTCACACCTTTGAGGAGTACTTGCCCCCTTCATTCTCTCCCACTGGGCCCTTCAGACCCCCAACATTCAATGCAGACTGTACAGAGGATACCACATCATAGCAGGTATTTAGTAAAAAAAAAATATATATTTTAGGTGAAGTATGCATGCCTCAAATAATTTTGACCTAGATTGAAACTGCTTTTATTAAGTTGACACATCTATTACCAAGGAGAATGAGTCAAGTAGGCTATAGTATTCCATGGGTTTCTTTTTACAAGCTCTGCTCTTAAAGGGGAACTTTTGAAACATTGTTCTCTCATCAAAGAAGATGAGAAAGAATAGGATTAAGGTGAAGAGAAGGATTTCTTTGAATAGGGAAGATATAATTACACATTTTCCATGACACATGCTGAAAAATGTAATATTGGATAATGCAAGTAACCTCAATTTTTTCATTGTATTTTAATAGAGAGATCTCTTTTAAGGTTTTTATATTATATACAGCATATAGTTACAGGTATAGACCTTCTCTCACATAAAAGAGATTGAAAAGGAATCAAACAAGAATAAACTCTTCCTCCCTAACCACTAAGGAAGCATGATAAAGAAGGATGATATCAGATTAGCTACAGAATTTCCATCTCATTGTTTCCTGAAAAATAAAATTTTATAATGAACATACTCCATACAAGCTGTGCAGAGCAAGTATCTCTTCCAAAAATGCACAGAGCAGTAGTAAAAATCAAGCACGGACTCAACGACATCTGTTGTGGCATTGTTATCAAATGCCATCTTTTTTACACAAATCTGTAACAGTCACTACTTTTTTTTTGTGTGGAAATATTAGTTTGTATGCAGCATCTAAAAGCTGGCACACAAGGACCGACAGATGCTTTGGTTTTACCTCATCTTCAACTTACTTGGCTTCTCATTACACTAGCTACAGCTCGGCAAATTATTTCTCTGCTTTGGAAAGCCGACAAAATGCCATCTGTCTCTGCATGGTTATCAAAACTAATACTGTAACGTGAAAAAACTGTGATCTGAAATTGTACCTGGCAACTGCATGGTGAGGTCGAGTATCCTGCAAGATTACTCACAGACACAAATTTCTGTGAGTGGACACCCACCTATCCCACTGTGCACTCGGCTGCAGGAGCAGCCACTCTCTGACCTTTCTTGCTTGTAGCTGTTTCTCATGCCATTGACATTGACTGACACTAATTATGGCTTAGAATGCAAAATGAGGTAGCTTCCCACCAACTGAGACTCCAAGGTCACTATGATTAGAGTACGAGCAGCTTTTGGTTTTCCTTATAAAAATGAGAGGCTGAATGCATGGAGGAAAGAGGTGGAAAGGTCAAGGAAAGAGAAAGAGCAAGATTAGATCAGTGTGGTTCAGCATGTAATCACATTGGTCCAACAGCTACAAGATTCAGCACTAAAGCTTTAGGGAAGGGCAAACATGAGCACGGTGTCATTAGATGAAACAGAAAAGAACCAAAAGGTATGAAATGGCCTGACAGTCCTGCCCTTAAGCTGACAGAGAAGTCATCCTCAGAGCTTCTCTTCCTTTCTAAATACCACGATAATTTCTCCACCAGCTGGTGAAGTACAGCCCAGAATAAATAGCCTGTACAGACATGAAGCTGGTCTTTGTACACTGCAGAAATGCTCTAATGCCACCCCCAGGGTTAGCTCCAACCAAACA
The DNA here is from genome assembly GCA_003676055.1 of Chloebia gouldiae. Taxonomy (NCBI): domain Eukaryota; kingdom Metazoa; phylum Chordata; class Aves; order Passeriformes; family Passeridae; genus Chloebia; species Chloebia gouldiae. The sequence goes on along the minus strand of QUSF01000018.1, from coordinate 1,640,080 downwards.
CATACTAGAGACAAAACTGACATGAGGAACATGTGGAACAGAAAAGGAGGGTGATTAAAATCCAGTTTGTGGAGCTCCCGAGCTGCACACTGATCAAAATGAGAGTAGAGAATTTGTTCTCCTCCTCCTAATCATTTCCTACAGCTTGTGGTCAGGGATAGGACACAAGGTGAGCTCTTTGGTCTGCAGAAAAACCATGTTATATTTTTCTGCACAGAGAAGAGGTAAGGGTTGCACAAAAAAGTCCACTGCTCTGTGTCCGTATTCAGCAATATGAGTATCTGATCCTGTCGTACTCCAAGACCAAAAGACTTCTCCTAGATTCTCTCTGGTTAAGAAACCACCTCTTGGCCAACTTTAGTCATGCAACTGAGCAAATAAACTCAGAGCAGATTGCACAGAACATACAATCCTAATTCTTATTTTGTGTTTAAAACACTACATAAAGAGCATTTCCATTCTCTCCTTTACTTCCTCTACTATCTAAGATGCATTGAACTGAATATTAATGATTTCTCAAATTGCATAAATGTATTCATATTCAATATGAGAAAGACTGACCCCCAAATCCCATCCCTTATGTATTTTCAGGCTGAAGTTACTCCTGTCTTGCACTGATGTATGGTAACAATGGAGTTCGCTCCTGATACAAATGTGGGGATTTTTAAAGCTATCCAGGGTAGGAGAACACTTTTGGGGAAAAAATGCTCTAGATAAATCACTGTTTGCTGTTTGTTTTTTATTACATTTGTAAATTTGGGTCAACGAAATCAACATCTTGAGTTAATACTGCTTTCCTCCATCACAACTGCTTCTTTATATCTAAAGGTGAAGTTTGTGTAAATTACACACCACCTTCTATGCAGTTCTGGCAATAGTTACTAGGGGTTCCTTGCAGGGATTCACAAGCAGTCTTACGGCATATGCCTTGAGAATGATGTCCCTTTAAGGTGTGCTCTGCTACCCCTTTGAACTGGCACCAGAAATTAGGACTGAGAAAATGCATCCCATTGGAATCCCTGTCTGCAGAAGAGGCAGTTTGCATTGCCTATCAGTTGCATTCACACCTCACCTAAATGAGTAGAAAAGAACGAGGAGGATGGAGAAGGCTCAGAGCTTCCTCTCTTCCTTCAAGGCTCCCTTTTTTCCTTCTATATAACATTCTCCTTTGTGTTCTTGGCTACGCTGCATTATCATGAGCTCCTTGGGAAAAGACCTCTTCTCTCTATCTACAAAGAAATCATTAAAAAACAGTAATGTCTTGGCTTCACTGTGTAGTTAGTTTCTTCTTGTATGTTCTTGCTCCCAGCAGTGTTAAGTCCATGTGTAGCTCTTATTCACAGGAAATCCTTTTAGTCTTACAATGAGGTCTTTGTAGCAAGTCTTTGGTGTTATTCTTCTGTATTTGCAAGGACTCCTGAATACCAAGCTGCCTGGGACACAGTATCTAGGGGAATAACTAATATAGGCTAAACGTAAACTAATTTTGGGGAACAAAAGCAGCCTTCAAACTATATGCAAAGTTACTAAAAGCTGTTTTTTCAATGAGGGTGAGTGGAAGTGACAATTCTTTTGCACTTAATGAGCCAGAGTAGCAGAGATTAGAGAAACCCTCTAAATTACTTGGCTGTTGAAAAAAAATCCAATTTAAATCTAGTGGAAAGTAAGAGCTTTGGTTCGACTGTAGAATCAGGGTGCATAGGCAAGGAAAATAAGCAGTCTTTTTAGATCCAGTCCCTAAACTAGTAACAGTTTATTATATAAAAGCCAAGCAAGATAATGAGAAAAAGAATATGTTAAGAATAGAGAAAAAAAGAAATCCATGGGAGACCAAGAGGTTTGCTCAACGTTATTAACTATTCTATGCAAAACAGTAGCCTTTCTAGAGAAACTGATATGCTTTCCTCTCACACTCCCTTGGGCCAGGGCCTCAGGGGAGACAGCAGTTCACAGTAAGGCCGGCACAGCAGACATTTCTGCTTACTGGTGTGGCTCAGCAGTGCCCATTAAAACATTCAAGCACCTGAAAGATACTCTGTAAGGACTTGGCATAAAATCTGCACTGCAAGGGAGTGAAACTGCCAGAACTACAACAGAAGAGCTAAGGAAAGGTTTAAAAGGTCTGCAGTGTGAACTTCAGTCAAGTATCCTCAACCTTTCTCATCTTGGAAAGTCCCACTTCTGCACCAGCCAGGGAAAAATTTCATTTCTTGTTTTGTTCACAAGAAAAAACCATAGCTTGGCAGTGGTCCACTGCAAACAATAAACACCAACAGAACCTCGCCAGTTTCCATAGTGGTTCTACATCTTGGAGCCCATCCTTTCTTTGTTACTTTGGCTGCCTCTGCAGGCTGCAAGGATTGTCTACAAATATTTTGACCACACATACGAGATCAGTGAAATGGAATTAAAAGTTGTGTGCATGAATATATCGTGACTTTTGGCTTTCTTGAAAACTGTGACTCCCTAGATGACAATTCAGTCTCAAAAATGAAAAAAAATATAAGCTCTTTTCTTAATACAATGAACAAAAATAACACACACATGCAACCTTCCCAAAGAGTGCTGTAACTGTTCATCCTTGCAGAGCTGCAGCCAACTGGCTTCCTGTGGATTTGTCAACTTAGACATCTTCTTTACCTAAAACAGTCTCGAGGAATGGGGCATTCACGTGCCTCTTCTGTCTAGAAAATGTGTTATTGAAACCCAGAATCCCGATCCTATTATAAGTGGGATAATCACCATGGTCTTCTTCACCATGTACTTCCACTGAACTTGCAACCACGTCTCATCAAGTTTGCCGATTTTCTATTCTGTTTCATTAAAATAATCAATACAACCAGCTAATAGAAGTGGGATAGAAGGGGAATTCTGTCACATGGTCACATCACCCCATTTCTAAAACAAATAAAGCTTAAAAATCATAAACCTCAGAACAAACTAAGGGGGTGAAGTTAGCTCACACTGTAACTGATGAAGCATCAAAAGACATCGAAGCTAATTTAATGCCCAGATAAGTCCATAACACCCTCCAGCTCATTATTAAATACAAATCTATAGAGCATATCTCTGTATTCATCCCTCAGAAGATAGGTCTTTATGGTGACTGTAGAACTCTCATTAGGCTACTGGGATTATCTCTTCCCTTTATCTTATTTGTTTGGCTCTATAAATGCTGAAGAAAAGACATGATGAATCAATGAGTGATTCAGATTTTGCCTTCAGTCTTTATCATCAGGCATTTATCTATTTTTTGTCTCTGGAGTTTTTTATCCTGCAGCAAATTTATTGTAGTGCCTCTGAGTGACTTTTTTTTTCTCTTGCTTCCCCTCCCTTGCCCCAATACTCTATTGATTTTCTCATTTTTAAAAATAAGCATAGCAATAAATAAAATTACAAAAGCTCAGGACAGAATTGTAGCTGAATAAATACACTCATCAAGAATAAAAAATTGTTGGCTAGACTGGGAAAATTACAGCTCCCTCATGTACATTCTTTATTATGAAGTGAAAACGCAATTAGTAAAGCAGAAGAATCTCAGAGTCAGGCTTTTATTTCCTATTTTGCTACTGATGCACTGTGGTCACAGGTGGTGTATTTTAACATAATTGGGCAACATTATCTAAGGTGGGGGTGAAATAGAGGTGTTCTAACTCCACTGGCACCACTGCTTGACAAGAAGATCATTGCATCACCCTTCTGTCACCATCACAGCTCTATGCAAAATCAGTGTAATAGACACTCACCTCTCAGCTTGGCTGAGAGATGTTTAAACGGAATGGCAAGCTGATTTTTAATGTCTTGGCTTGAAAAGACCAGTTATACAGCACGTAGAGGAGCGATAGATCAATATATTTCTGAATATTCTATAGACTTTAGGGTACTAAATTCTTGTTCCAAAGTATTATGAAATTATTTTGTGGCCTTAGGCATTTTGGTATGATGGAAGGGCTGTTTTGCACAGTAAGAGAAGATCCAGCTCAATATTCTCTATTAGGTTTCTGTTTTCAACAGATAGATTTATATTAGTACAAATAGTCTCCTAATACTTGAAAAAAACATAAAGCACCAAATATATAATGAATGTTTCATGAAAGAAACCGATCAGATAAATTGCACAAAAAATTCATGGCTGTCTGATGTTAGTATTTTAAAAGTAGCTGTTAGTATCCTATTGCTGAGGTCAATAGGGCCCATACATGAAAATGTGGCTGCAAGATCAAGGCCTCAAGTTTTTGGTAGTAGTCCTTTGGCCAAACCAAAACTAACTAACAAACTTGGGGGAAAAGGTGGCAGAATTCTGTCATAACACCGGACTTGGAACCTGCCAGCAGAATTAATAGGCAACTCATTCTCATTCAACTCGAACTCCTTGTACTGATGTTCTTCCTTCATACACCTGATTTGACCAACACCAATAAAAAAAGGTCTAAAAAACTGGGAGAAGATACTATAAAATTGCATATCAGCATATCAGTTAAGGTGCTGCACGCTCTTGTTAAGATTTGTTCATCAACCTTATATATATATATATATATATATATATATATATATTAGACTATATAACTAACGTTATATGCTTAGAAAGGTTTGAAGATTTATCCTTTTGGAAACAAACAAACAAAATACCTGGCATTTCACCAACTCTGAAAACTAGCTATGAGAAATGTTTTGAAGTAGCTAATACATCACCTGTTTTTCCCTGCATAAAGAGAAGGAAAACTTGATTTAAGAAGTGCCGGCAGCCGCTTTCCCGGGATGCCGGGGTTCAGCACCTCGGCCAGCTCCGCGGCCGGGGACACCTCCCGAGGGACGGCGCCGCCGCCGCTGCCACCGGCGCTCCCCAAGGCGTCCCTGCCAGGGGCACGGGGACAGCCACAAGCCTGGGGAATAATTGTGCCGCGATCCTGCGCCTTCCCGGGTTCAGGCACTCTGCACAGCTGGTTTCAGCTGTGGCCTTGCTCAGAAAACACATTTGTCATTCCTGTCATGAGACGCGTTTGGAAAAACTAAAATAGTGAACAACACAGGTGAAAAATGAGCCACAAAGAGAAAGAAACATCAGGGAGGGAAAACTGAAGGGAAATATAAAAGGAAAGTTAATACTTGCCTTTTTTTTTTTTTTTTTTTCTGCTTGCCACTCTAACACAAGGACCACAATACAGTTTGTGCCTTTTTTAGAGGAAGTAAAAGCAGGATATAGGGACAAGCCACAAGACAGCTGCAGGCAAAGTACACTAGAACCTCATTGCAAGATGGACTTGATAAAAACAATAAAATCTATAATCTCAGTGGAAAAGAGAGTGAGCTGTGGTTGAGAAATTAATGGTGCTGGACAGAACAACTAGTGAATGAAAGCTCCATATGGATCAGGTTGACACTAAAATAGGCTGGAACAGAGTCTGGCAAGTTGACTAAGCTAAGCAAAACTCCCAAGAAAAATATTACAAAAAAAAAAAAACATTAGAGGAAAAAATCAGTAGAAGAGTAAGTAAATTTGGAGAATGTGGGGTATGGTGGTGATTTACATCCCTGGCATAAGAAAGCAGTACAGGAATTACATAAATGGAAGAATTCATTTTGCATAAAAACTACCTGAAACCTAAATGTTGAAAGAACTCCAAAGGAGATTAATATTGCAGGAGTTGCTCATGCAAAGCTGTGTGGGATGATGACAGAAACAACACTGTAAATGACCTCATCTAGCATCAAAGGAGCTGCCTCTGGCACAGGAAATAAAGCAATTGCTTCTGAACACAGGCCTCATTTGCTCCCCATAAATCTTAACGAGATGAACAAACCAGGGGAACTTAATGGTATCCTCAAATAAGGATACCTATCTCCATATCAACATTTCAGGAAAGTTAATAGACTTGATATTTGCTACTAGAAAAAACATACTTGATTTAAGTATGCTGCATCTGACAGGAAAATATTGGTATTGCTAGAGCAGTCACTTACAGAGTCTAGAGAGAAAATGCCACTTATTTTATAGTCCAAGCATAGAGAAATTTTACTTCTTCACAGTTGTCCAATTGCCAAAGAAGATTTTAAAAATACATAACTAATTTCTGAATTCTGTGTTTTAATTCAGTGAGGTCTTTAATTTGCCTGACAGATCTATGTCTTTGCAAAGATGGCTCCATGTATGACAAAGAAACCTGCCCCAGAAAAGGAGAATAGCAAAAAGTTAAAAGCAAAGGAAGCAATTTGGAAGGTTAAAACAACAACAAAAAAAAAAAACCTCACAACTTGTGCAAGTACAGAAGAAAGGCAATCCAATCCAGATTTGATTAAAGCTTTCAGCAAAGACTATTCAGTACGTATTCCACCTTCAAGGCAAAAATAAAGTTCTTCACTTCAGTCAGTGATACAGAATAAGTTGAAATGAATTTTATTAATTGGAGGGATTTGAAAAGGTCATTTAAAAATCACCACAAAGTAGATGGCATCACTTGGGCCTAATCCTGCCCTCACAGAAAACAATGGTTGTCCCTAGGTTTCCTGAGCCCTCAAAAAGAAAAAATGTTGCATAATTAAGGAGGGTCACAATATGTGCTGGCAGGTCAAAAACAGATTATAGCCAGAGCTAAGTTTGAGCCCCAGATTCCTTTTCTAGATGGAGTACAAAACTGTATTCAACACAGTAGCATCTGAGAACTGATAAACAGAGTCCCTTCTATTAAAAAACCTTTCAAATCTGCAAGAGTAAAACATGCTCATGCATGAGCTTCTCTATTACTTCAAAAATCTTTTCTGATTTACTTCCACATCGACCCGGGAAAAACATAAGAAATCTTTCCAGCATACCTGTTCCAGTAGTGCAAAGGTACACAGAGAACAGCAAAATTCAGCCTTATCCTCCATATAAAAACATATTCTGGTGAACATATTACACCTACTCACAATGCTTGTGGTCCAACACATCCAAGTCTGAAAAAGAAACCAGGAGATCAGTAACTTCCATATAGGCAGCTCTTCATACTGTCAGGGACCCAAATTTTGTTCATCATTATGAGTCTGCTTGGAAGAGGAACACATGGATTGAGACATCAACCCTCCCCATCTTCTCCCCTGGACACCTGTAAATATAAAGGTATCTCCTTTTGTGTTCTGTATTTGCTATTGCCTTCAATGATCTATTTCTTTTGGAATGAATAGTTTCTTATTTTCCTTTGTAAGAAGCCATCTGGGCTATATTCCAGGCTAAATAGCAAATTTACTCCTAAGAACAAAGACAGCAGTTTTTTCTGGCAAGATGACTTATGTGAGGAAAGCATTGTGAGCTAAGTCAGAATTTGGCACCTCTGTGTCACTGCCCCTATTGTAAACTTCACCAAATCCATTTTTCTCACTGGATTCCCAGTTTCCCTATTTTTTTTTTTAAAGCTTTCTTGCCTCTGGGGGACATTGGGAAGACAAATTCATTAATCTCTGCAAAATGCTGAGAGGTCTGCTTACCTGTGGTTTCAGAAAATAATCTCCCTGAGAGTACATTCACAAGAATGGGAAGAGCATTGTTTGGTTTGGATCCCACATAAAGAATCTGGATTAATGGGAATGATGAACACATCCAGAGGAACAGAGGAATTTGCAGGAGGGAAATACCTGCTGAACTGACCCAGAAAGAGTTAAGTGCCTAATGGAAAAAATCCCTATGGATTTGAATTTAACGTGCAGTGACAATGAGGAAATCCATCTGGATGTAAAGCTGCAAGAAATACAAGGCATCGAGAAAGGCAGCATTCATGCTTTTTGTGACTCAGGAGTTATTGTATCCAGCATTTATCATGATACCTTAGATAGCACATAATTGTTCTCCAAAGGGTTCTCCACAGAGCTTGCATAATGAAGCAGGTTTCAAAAATGCTTGGTGCAAAGAGAAGAAGGTGTCTCATGACAAACATAAATGTTCCTTGTATTTCAAAAGGAGCCAGTTTCAGTAAATGAAATAAATTCTTCACACTGGTAACAGGCATGTGAACAGACCAGATTGTATTTAAGATCAGGAAGATAATCAGAGCTCTCATCTTGCCTGTTTTAAAATGCAGGGTGCTGCTCTGAGATTTGCAGACAGCCATGTCCAGCAGGAGCTTAGCAGGGTCAGCCATAGCTCATCTGTGGAAGAGCTGGGACTTAACAGCAGATGAGTTAAGAATTTAGAGTAAATTAATAAAACCAGCATGGAGTCAGATCAAGCACAGCAAAGACAAGCAAGAAGTTTATGTCACATGTAAACAAATTTTTGGCAGTTGATTTCGTATCTCTGTGGTTTTGGGAACTAAAAGGACCATTCATTCTTTGCTAGCTTCCAGAATGCACCTGTTTGCATGAAAGGAGGTGGGAGCCATCAAACCATCAGCCAGACTCAGTAAAGCACACTTTTCTAAGACTGGAAAAATAAGAGGATAAATAACCACAACTCAATGAGAGCAGAAAAATTCAAATGACATGGTAGGAAATGAACACTCTATTAAACAGAAATTCATACCGAGGTGATGAACTGATTATGAGGCAAGCTCAGGAGACATTGGACACACTGGAGGACTTTGGTAAGTCATTTAGTCAGCATTGTCCTCACCTGTCTAAAGGAAATAATTTTCTAGTGTTTCAAAGACACAGTGAACTACCTGACTTATATGTTGATACTTGACATGCTCTGAAATTCTATAATGTGCTTATTACCATAACCTTTAATCAAGTATTTTATTAAAGGTGTTTTTAAATAGTGCAGCTTAGAGGGTGAAATTAACAAGTAAATAAAGTATTAAAGCAAAGTCAAAATCAGAATGAGCAAGACACACCAGTTATTTCTTGAGGCTGCTCATGTTTTAAACACCCCCTCTCAGGGCTGCTCAGTACTTTCCGCTGAACACGACAGCATCTGCTGGTGATTGACACTCAGCCATTACACAGTGCAGTTTTGTCAGCAGGAACTCAAGGAAAAAGTGAAGCTGAACACCTTTGGATAAGTGTGCACTCCTGAAAATGGCCATAATTTACTCAAGCCTCTTCCATTGATGCTGATAGGAGTAACATTTTAAGATAAGCCTGTAGAAAAAAACTGTAATTTTCTGGTTTCATAAAAAATCCTTGTTTCTTTTCCTACTGCTTTTGTGGGAAGAGGAAGCCCCAGGCATCTGACTGCAAGCTCTTAGTCACCCAGTGACTCTGACCTACAGAGCATAATACAGAGCAATCACACCTCCATGGGGTAGCTATTCAGAGACATTCAAGCCTATACAGGTGAACTGGGTTCCTTGCTTTTTTGGGTTGGATTTTTTTCCCCTTTCTTTTCATCTCTGAATTCCTCAGTCTGGGCAGATTTTCTTTTCTCTTTTTCTTTATTTTATTTCATTTTTATTATTTCACCTCCTCTTTGCCTTTGCCCCCCCCTCAAAGGTACATCAATCACCACTGCCAGTTTGAGCTGGGAAAGGAAGGCTACTTCAAGGTCACTGTGCAAAAAGCCCTAATGCTTTCCAGTGAAAGGGAAGGGAAAAGAGGCTGCAAGTGGCTTCCTGTTTCTATTCATTGTTTAGGGAAACTCCTTAGGAAGGAAAGAGAAAGTATGCATGTGGGGAAGGCTGTATGGCCAGAGGAAGGGGGAAGGGCCATACACAAAAGGGCAGTCCTTAAAGATAATATCCCGCAAAGAGGAAAAACCGATTGGCATGCAAATAGGTGAATGTGATTTGGAGAGAGATGAAGGAAACAGATGCAATTCCCCAGAGACAAGCAGTCCCCTTGAGGCCAATTGCCCGTGAAAGGGGCTGGCCATCCTTGACAAGGACATATATCAAAGAAGGGAAGTAGGGAACTGCTACAATAAATCCAGCATGTGTTCCTTCCTGCATTTTCTCCATTCTGCCAGAGGAGCAGGCTGCATGCAGCAGCTGTGCTGCTTGGCCCGACACGATCTCTCAAGATTGCCAGTGCTGCTGTTCACACCATTCAGGTGGGTACATGGGGGAAAAAAAAGCTTTCACCGTGGCAGAAACCTCGCAACTGGCTCCCCCTTCCTTCTCTGCTTTCCTCCCTGCTGCATGTTAGTGTCCTGCCAAGGAGATGCTGACCCAAAGGGGCACAGGCAGCAGAGGAGCCACAGGCACATCACTGAGCAGGGTATGGAGATCCAGGCCCACTGCCCCATCCCCAAAGCTGTTTCTCTTACCCAGCCCTCTTAACAGCAATTTTTGCCATCACCCTTGGGTTTACATGCACCATTTGTATTCCATGTTTAAAATAAAACTATGCTAAAGACACTTCAGTGTTGTTTTAGAAGAGAGGAAGTATCACATTCAGCCTTAACTGAGGGTTGGATTAAGATGCACACACACAAGGATAAAGCCAAGTTACTACACACTATTTCTTGTTAGCAGAATATTTTGTAACACTGTTTTCCCTAGGTTTAGGGTTTTATGTTTTCTTTGACTATGTGGGCACAGGAGAGGCAAGAGAAGTGTCATATTTTTTATTTTTATATTGTTTACCAACTACAGTCTTGCAATAGAGCTGTTATTTATCATCTTTCAAAACACATTTTGAGTACTGTGGCTGTTGAAATATTAGTTTTCAATACCTATTCAACTACAGTCACTTACAATGACACTATTGTTCTAGGTACTTTACTAGTACAGAAGAAAAGGCAATCTTCATCTCCAAGAATTTATATTCTACAGATTACACATAACACTTAGGCAAATATTTTCAAATGGATATTCTTATTTTATTTCTGGATAATTTAGATATAAGTATTTTTTCCTCAAATGATATTCCTATACAGGAGTTCCTAGGAGTGCCATTAAGAGGAAACCGTTAAAAGAACACACTGATTTATTTAATGTAAATATTCATGCAGAGCTGTAGAAAATATAGATTGTTTTTGTCACAGAGAGAAACAATGCAAGTGATTAATAATGTGGACATTATTGAACTTTCATTTCCTCTTGAGCGCTGTGATGCTTGCCTTCTCATTCCAAAGTATTCCTACATTATGCTGCAGCAATAAGCCCCTCATCTTTAATTATCAATTCCCTCCCAAAGCCAGAGAGGTAAAATGTATCCGAGTCAAACAATGCCCGCCGAGTGCCCTATTGCACCGCATTTCAGGGAGCCTACGGAGAGACTGCAACACGACAAGAGAGCTAAAAAAAGCCAACCCTGGAACCTGAGATAAGGAAGCACTGAGAAAAACAGCAGCCACAAGTTCTCATGGGATGGGGCTTGGCTGAGGCAGAGCAAGAAATACATGAAAGAAACAAGTGAACCGCACCCATCAAGTGACAGCTTCTGTGCAGTGATAAAGACCCAGATAGGCTCTCGCAAGCCTTGGCTATTTATATCATTCAAATAGGAAAACCTACTAATATTTATAAACAAGAATTCTGGAGTCAAATTGTTGGTGATTATCTATTTAATCCACTGTATAGATTTTGAAAAATGGCATACTTAGCACATTCTGTAAAAAAAAATTTGAATTGTAAGGAAACCAGTTTCTGACTAAAGGCTAATAAGCACAGTAGTGCAGGATTATGGACACAGTTAAATTATGTAAAATTTTTAGTGTATCTCTACCCCACCAGTACTTTTGGCAGTAAGACAAAAAGGTCTTGCCACCTCAAGTTTTTATCAATTTAACACAGACAAAAAAATCAAGCACTGTACATCCTTGGTATGCAGTAATAAAGTAAAAACATGATGATGAGGATTAATGATTCATTCTGATTCAACCTGAAACCAAAGCCAGGTTAGTTCCCTTAACTTTTGTGTTCTCTTTTCATTATAACTGTGCTTATTTAGAAGTTCTATTCATTACCCCTTTGAAATTCAGCCACTTCCCATGTGGGTTTCCTAGAAGCCTAGAAAAGTAAGTTAATAATACAATTCAATATATCTCTAATCTATGCCTTTCCTCGAACGGATGCACTGAGGTTCTATAGACAGCCAGAGCACAAACCAAATTCTCATCTGGGATTGTTCTCTTACCATTTCAACGTCACCAAATCTGTGAATAAAATGTGCCAACCTGACTTTAGCTCACCAAGCCTTGCAGACACAGCTGTGCAGGATTCCTCATCAGGCCATACCCCCTTCCATGGCTTTAACAACTAAATGATTCCATGCAAATGAAGTTGTGTTGTCAGTAAGTTTTTATACCTATAAAGATTCCTGCAGACCCACATGGGCTTATTCATGTCTGGTGGAGTTGAAAGCAAGCTGAGCTTGGTTGGAGAGGTCTTAAAAGGCTGTGATGAAAGGAGCTGACTTGGATGAGACATTTGGAGGGATGGGTCATACTTCTTTGAGCCTACACGAATGACTGCACACAGGACACACCCTCTCTTTCATCTCTCCAGAGACAGGTGTTGACACTCTGGATTCAGCTCTGTTCCCACACGCTTTCTCCTGCTGCACCACCTGACCATCCACACATGAACCGCTCAGTCATGCACTGATTTCTGTTTTGAACATGTATCAGGCTTATGTGATAAGACTGAGCTGCACTTCATGGGCTTGCTCTGCCCTGTGCAGGGAGCAGGTGGATCAAGCAGAGCCCTGCACTTCCCTGCCCCCTTCATGGGACAGAGCAGGAGAGCTCTTCCCCATCTGGCACAAGGTGTCCATCCTTGCAACCACAAGAAAAGTGCACAAGAAGTGAGGTCCAGTCCTAAGAGAATGGGAACCTAAGTAAAAAAAAACAAATAAAAATAACCCCAGACCTATTTAGACCCAGTTCCAGGCACTGAGGCTTACTGTACACCACAAGCAGATCTTTCTCTGGATGAAGCTAGGTACACTGCTGCTCCAGCCTCCAGAAAAACTCAACTCAGGAGTTAAGAGATTTTGGAGATCCACCCTTTAAAGCCCCATATGTCTGCTAGATAATGCAGTAAAATTAAACCATTGACTAACTTATAGGGTGAAACAATAAAACAAGACAGGATTGGAAGACAAGCCCTAACACTACAAAAAAAAAAAAAAAAACCAAACAAAAAAAACAAAAAAAAACCCCCAAAACAGAACAAAAGTCCACCCAAAAAAGTAGTGTGACTAGAAGGCATGGTCCAAAAAATGATGAACACTGCAAGAGGAACAGATTTGCAATGATGACATGATTTACCATGTAGATTAATGCCTTCTAAACAGGACAGGATTGAAAGTCAATACTTCAGTTTATTGATTTTGGCAATGATTCTTGTTTCTTACATCTTTCAGCAGTATGAGTGAAACACTCTGCAGGATGCTACTGATGAAAAACAGGCTTTATATTTGTAACTTGAAAACAATTAAAAATAATGGAAGCAAACTGAAATGAAGGCAACAGTATAACTGTTCACCAAGGAAAGTTTTAAGCATGGAAACTATGGAAAATCATGAACCACAACTACTATTTACAACAGTTACACCTTTAAAATTCAAACTGGAAACAACACTATCATGTTTACCTTTGCTTTATGCTATATACAAGTTTTTTAAATGTTTGCTCTTTAAAGACCCAATTGGCAAAAATAAGTTACTTTTATAAGTATATATGATGTATGCTTCAAAATTAATTAGTTTAATTCTGCAACATGTATTGTATGGATGGCTCAACCACAGTATTTTCCTCATGCAATGTCTGATATTAATTCTAATCTCAGACTGCTCTCTACTGGTAATAAATTATGTTAAAACTCATTAAATAGGTGCAATTCCAAGACATACAAAGAAATGCATTTGGCAAATATTCTATCTTTGAATGGATGCTGGAATGGGGGAGCTTGAGAAGGCAACATGAATCTGAAATAAAGCATAAAATGCAAATGTTCAAGCCAAAAGCTTTTTATTGACCCATCATGCCCTTTTCCCTGCTCCCACAGAACTTGGTACCAAATCATGCAGCTGCCCCAGATTATTTGGTAGGGGCTTGGCCTTTTGAACATAAATCATTCTTTCTGCACTCATGCAGGATGGGACTTGCAAGAGCAAAGCACGCAGGCTGCAGGTAGAGAATGGGGACAATTTGGTCCTTGTGCTACTTCAGCTAAAGTGCCAAAGGTGTCTTTGTGCTAACTTTGTTACAATCACTGGGTACAAAGCAATTTTCTTCTTACAATTTCTTACCTTAACAAATTGTCCCTAACACTGAGAGGCACCAATCTAAACCTGTAACAAAGGCTAAGTACCCGGTACTGTAGCACTGCCATTGCCCTGTGGCATATATGCATTTTGCTTGATAATGACAGTAAAATACACTGTTCACAGCCTGATCTTGCTTTTTTAAGGTAGTGAAACACCTCTTAAAACCTCTGCGAGGTGCACATGCACTGAACCTCAGGCAGACAAAAGAGGACACTGCTTTGCTTCTCTTTACCCCAGCTTTAAACCTCACTGGTTCCCGAGGCAGGAGCTTGACACAGACCAGGCACAAATGCCATTTGCTCCAGTTCTCATTTTCCTCAGACCAGCCTCCCAGGAAAAAAACCAAACCCACAAACCAAAACAAATCCCAATTATTACTGTGAGACAAGTTGAAGACCTTTCCCTTTGTCTCTCCTTTCCACTTGTTCTTCAGAGTTTGACCAAATCTCCCTGTCACTCTTTCAAACATCTTTTTCTTTCCTGGCACAGATTTACACAGGAAGGGAAAAAAGTTAATGCCAGGGATTATTCACCCTGTTCAGCACAGCAGGAGAGACCATTGGCCCAGATACCTCTGTTCCTCTTTGTGTCCTGTGCCACCTGTTGCTTATTTTCTTTTCCACATGTTCTTCAATAACTGCCCAGGCTTAACTCTGCTCTTGATAGAGTCATAATTTACCTTCTGTATTGTGGTTCCACCCACCTTTCCCAGCCCCATTTTTTTTGCTAGGATGGTTCATTAACCGATTTTTAACATATGCTATATTTTCTTTTGTTCATCCTTAAAGCCTATTGCAGCCATTAAGATCAACTGAAATCTAAGATTAGGAACAAAATTAAAAAAAAAACTAAAAAAAAAGAAAAAGAAAATATAGCAGGTCCAAAAATAAAGTTCTACACAATTTGGGATATAATGGAAGTACTGGTTGATCTGTTGCCACCCTCTGTGTCAAATTACTCAAGTGTGATAATTGTTTGCAAACATATGGAACACATAAAAAAACTCATGTAGAGTTAGAGAGTTCAAAAGTATCTGTCATATTGGGATCTTGCTTCCATTTAATTGAATTGGATTAAATTAATTTCATAATTTAGCAAGAATGTTAATGAACAAAATCTGAGTTGCTCCATGACTTTAGAACAATTTAGACAGTGTCTGGGACATTCTAAATCTGTGAAAGCCTACCTCCAAACACCCCAGCACTGCATGACACAACCCTTTCCTTCTAATACTGTTAGAAGGATGATCCCAAAGGAACCCCCTAGAGCTGTGCACCCCTTGGGCCACGGACCACGACCCCACATGGGGACTCTTGTTTTTGTTCAGGGGCTCAAAGTCAAGGCATGATCTCACTACAGGCCTGAAATGCAATTCCTAAAAGGGAAATCATGGAATCATAGAAAAGCTTGGGTTGGAAGGGACCTTAAAGATCACCTTGTTCCAACCCTCCTGCTGTGGACACCTTCCAGTATCCCAGCTTGCTCAGAGCCCCAGTCCAACCTGGCTTTGAACACTTCCAGGGATGGGGCAGCCACAGCTGCTCTGGGCACCCTGTGCCAGGGCCTCATCACCCTCACAGAAAAGACTTTTCTTTTTTCTTAATATCCAATCTAACTCTTCTCTCTGTTCAGTTTGAAGACGTTCCCCCTTGTCCTGTCACTTCATGCTTTGTAAATAATCCCTTTCCATCTTTCTTGTAGTCTCCCTTCAGGTACTGGGAGGCCACAATTCACGTTTCTGGCCACTGAATTTCAGAGGATGGATATACAGCAGCTATCACCCTGCCAAAGCAGCGTGTCCAAGAACCTTTCCTCTAGTGTCAATGTGGGAAATTGATGGTTGTTTCAAATTTCATAGACAATGCAACATTATTTACTGAGCTGCTCAGGAAACATGGCAGTGTAGAACATTCATCTCAGCATAGAGTTACACAGCAACCTATCACAATTCCAATGAAAAAGAATGCACTGAGGAAAAGATTTAAAAACCAAAAAAAAAAAACCAAAAACCCAACCCTCAAAATAAAACCACACTAAAAAGAAACTCCAAAGAAAAAAGCTCTACAAAAAATAAAGGAAAAATAAAGCCAAAACCAAACCCAAAAGACCCCAACTTCCCCAACCCCAAAACAGGCATTTCTCCAACCATCAGCCAAACAACTCAGGTTGGAGAATTTACTGCCCAATTATTATTATGTGACCAGTTATTGGACAGAGTTGACAAATATTTCCTCTGCTTTCCTTTGCTTTAGAGTTGGCACTGCTCTTCTGCCTTTTGGAAGAATTGGAGCTCTTGCCAGACTGCTTGGCACTGCTCTAATTGACAATTTTAGGGCAGTAAATTAGAAGGGTTTTTCATGTTGTTTTACTTCTAATTTTAATCAGACATAGAACCACTTGGCACACCAAGCCACACACTCTTCCGTGCAAGTTTACAGCGCCTCCATAAAAATACCCTCATTGAAATGAAACTTAACTTTAAAAGAGTCACACAAAAGCAATGTGCTGACTAAATGCGCTAGTATGGTGCATTGAGAGACTGTGAATTCCAATTTCAGCCATGCCAGTCATTTGGCATTAAAATATGCACCAGCTGTGAGTGTTTGGATCTCGATAAGTCAGAGTGTGCTGGAAAGCTGACAAGATACTGCTGTGAAAATGTTTCCAGCCCCTAATCTCAGCTGTCTCCTCTTTTTCATATTTTGCTACCCATGTTGGTGTATAATATAGGGAGAAATAAATGCAAAATCCAAGGAAGATGTGCATGGGGTGACACCAGTATTTATAGAATATTTAAGATAGTGCTGCCACTCACACAGCTCTGGACTCTTTGATGAGTTGTCTCTGGTCAGCCTTTCTAAATTGCTAATTTATTTTCCTAATGCGAGAAAGAGACCTGTATTAGTAAACTGGGATACGTAACATTGCTGGGACTGGAAGGAATAGTGGGGACTGAAATCCACAGAGAGCCTTTCAAATTGGGACACTAGCTGCTGTCAAAGGAGCTGAAAAATGAGTCTCAATGAGGAGGTATTTTTGGACTGATTTATCAGTGGAGCATATCACTCCGTAAACTCCCTTTTGAGCAAATATTTCTTTCCCTTCTCTCTATTATTTATTCATATCCACATTAAACCTCATACACAAGCCACCAGACTCTAACCTGCTAAGGAGGGCAATGCAGTGTGCTTTCCATCTGCTCTGCTTAGCCTACAAGATGCTGTGGATCTTATCCTGCCCTTCTAGAAGGAAAATCTTCCCCCTTTGTTGCAACCATCTTCCCAGCCACAACACAGGGGTAAGAAAGGGTGAGGAAAACTGCAAAATCACTTGAGTCTGAACTTTCTGTAGCAGAAAGCTGAAAAAGGACAGCCTGAAAGCAACAAACCATTGTGGGGGTCCAGCAGTCACAGCTGCTCTGAGTCTGAGCTTGGTGCTCTGAAGGGGTCACCACAGCATCCTCCTCCTCCTCCTCAGCTCCCTGCTGGCTTCCAGGGATGCAAGAGAGGCCAACACACAGGACAGGGGCAGCTGGCAGGGAGCAGGAACCCCTCAGCTTCGCTCTGCTGCTCTGCAGGTGTCAGGTGTGCAGCTGTAAGAAGGGACCCAGGACATTCCTGCTCCAGCCACAGGCGAAGGACAACCTGCAAAGGGGCACAGGAGTCACAGGGCTGCTCTGTGCCAGTGGAACACACCCAGATTTTGCACTATCTAGATCAAATTCTCGAAAGCTAGCAGGATTCTAGCTCGAGGGTGTTTTAGCTATGTAAAGTCCTTATAAACCCTCTAGCCTAGGGCGAGTTTCATCCATTAAAGCGAGACAGAGAAGTTTCAGAATCATACATTTATCCAAAGGTACAGCTACAGATCAGACAGGTGGGGACAGAAGCATCATAAAGTCACCCCAGGACAGCTCCCCTCTGGTACTGCCACGGATGCAGCTCCAGCTGGGAGCACCCTACATGCACACACTCATGGTATTTAATATCAATTAATGTTTTATCAAAATCGTGAGTAGAAAGAGGATACTAATTACAGAGCCTGGTATTAAAGAGAAACTGCTGCAGTAGATCCTTTTTCCCCAAATGAGGTCTGCAGGGGAATAATATAATTAAGGTACATGCAAAAAACGCAGTGAGCTGGCTAAAGCAACTTTTTATAATCAAAACACCATTCCACAAATGCAAAGGTCACCTTACCTACAACTAGCAAAACTGAATGAAGTAATTTGATAAATCAAATACAGAAGTGTTTTTTTTAACTCCTTCTTATAGAAATAAAATATAGAATAACATATATGTGTTATGGTCAAAGTCTGAAAGTTAAACAGCAATCAGGTGCAACAGGCAAATCCAAAGGAATTTCCCATTTCAAGTCAAGCTCAATGCAAGGAAAACAGAGCAAACTAATTATGATGTAAATCCACAATGAATGATGCAGAAATAGTATGCAGTGTAAACAATAATTTTGAAATTCCCAGTTTATATCAGCACTGATCTGTTTTATACACTCCAGAAGTGTAACTCAGAAAAGATATTTTTGCACTAATGAGAGACTTCTACTTTTTAATCAAAGAATAAATTAAAGCATTCTCAGAAGCATGCCAGCCTCATTAATTAGTTCTATTAAAATGTAAAAGATGAGTACATACATTTGCCTCACTTTGTGCTTGCATCTCTTTACCTTAAATATCCTATCATGTATTATTACAGGCTTGACTGGAAATAATATCTATTATAAATGTTCCTTGATACCTCTCATTAGAAGATCCTGCATTCAATTGTTTACAATTTATCTCAATTATAACTATTTGGGCTGAAGTTTTCACAGTGGGCATTTTAGAGAATTTCAGCCAAAGCACTGCATTTTCCAAGGATGAAATAAAGGGAAATAAACAACTTAAACTGTGTCAAAAAAAAAAAAAAAGACAAAAATGTAACAATTGCTTCTTGAACATAAAAAAACCCAAGTGAATCCATTTCAGAAAATACATTTTGGAAAAGATTTTAAATATAAGAGAAGGCTGCTTCATGGTGTCCCTATGAAAATCCATTGTCATTTAGGAAGCTGTAATCCATTCTGCTTTCCACAAACCAATTTATTCATCAAAGCCTTTCAGCTTCATTCCTTGATTGCATTGATCTAAAAGTGAGAAAGAACCAGGGTGGGGACTCTGCTGAGTGTCCACCCAGATCTTGTGACTTCCACTATGGGCTCCTGCAGCCACCAGGTTAAAAGATCCATTGCTGGATTAATTTTAAAATTTTCTACAAATCCATTTTCCACACTCCATTTGCTCAGGACAAAGCTTGTATCTCCCCCAACATCTCCTCATGCAGAGGGTGACAGAAGATCATCTGGGCAGCTTCCTCTAGCTGCACTGTGGGACATCCCTGGATTTACACATTTCAGCTCTTTAAAGCACCTTACACCTCCAGCAGGTATTAGGACAATGTCTCAGGACATAATTGCTTTATAGTCAATTCTCTTTCAAAAGCCAGAAAATCAACCCAAATCAAACACCCACACACCATTCTCAGAGATGTTTTTGGATGGCCACACTTATCACTCAAGAGTGAGGAAATGCTAAATATAAGCTTCTCTCTGCAAACATAAGTAATTTCCCTTTTTGTAAGAATTATCCTAGTCTTTCTATTTCCCCCACAGGGCCAATTTCATCCCATGCACAGCAGGAATCATGTTCACTAAATGAGCAACAATTCAATAATTTCTCCTTCTGTCAGTGTTCATTACTGGTCTAGAGCCTTATTTTTTGCATATTATTCAGTCCAAGTTCTAAACCAGCATTGTTTCTGTATTTGCCAGTGCAGTATCAGACCATTTCCAATACACTAATTGATTCATTCTCCCAATTTCCCTGCAAGATAAGGGGGTTTATTATTCTCATCCAGGAATGGAAAGATGAGTCCTTTTGTCTGTGACATAAGTTGAAGGTGGTGTTTCAAAGTAAAAGCCAACTGAGTACTGGGGGGGAAAAGCCTGTTTAACTCCTGACTACACTCACAAGCTGGAGAATTGTCTAACATGTCTAACAAGCTGGATCCATGCCTAACACAAGGGACTGAACCTGTGAAGATGTGGGCCCATTACTGCAGACACAAGATGCCAACAGCACTCATGCACCAAGCAAAGAATCTGCCCTGCAAAGCTCTACCAAACGTAAGAACACTGCTCACTGGTAGCAGGGAAATGTACTGATGTTCCTAAGGGGCAGAACACAGAAATTGCACAAGATTTATTACAGCCTGAGACTCAGTGGTCACCAGCAAACAGCCCTTTGCAGCCAAAGCCCTCAGCTGAGCTTCCAACCAAAGGGCACCAGGGTGGTCTGCTCAATGCTCAGTAGCCTGCCTAGTGCTAGGTGCATGTTCTAATTAAGGTCACTTTTGAAGGCAGCCCTGGATGTTTAGGACAAGCCTTGCTGCAGCTCCAGAGCCCCCTGGAGCAGCTGTGGCTTTGACAAGAAGCAGTTCCATTAAACAGCTGTGAGTGGAGCAAGAATTTATTGTGACTTTATTTTCTGTGATTTTATCTACTTATCTTTACTGAATAAAGCCATTTCAGTCTGATTTTATTGTCTCACCAGTCAGACTAACAGGTGTCCCAGTTGAAAGAGTTATCAGTAGATGCACGTTTCCTCTGAAACTGAAGGAATGACTTTTTTGGTTCTGTATCAAAACAAGAGGACTCTTTAGAGAGAAAGAATCAGCAAGCACATGTTCATTTAACACAGTATTAGCACTAGACATTACCATATAAGAGTAGCAAATCCAGCCCCCTGTTATTGTAAATGTAGAAAGCAAATGAAAATGAAATTTCTGAGTGAGAGTACCAAAAACTCTCCTTGTGATACTAAGCCCTATTCTGTGTGAGCTGACAGTACTGCCACATTCACTGCATGCTGACAGCTGAGTTAAGAAGTGTAACACTATGACACAGAGGTGTCAAAATTGCTGAAATTAATACTAGGATGTGCAGTGTTTAGCTTGTTGAGTCAGCTAACTTAGGTGTGGCAGAGAAGCAGTATCATATGACAGTAGAGGCACTGCAATTCAGCATAAAGTAAAGCTATTTCTTTTTGGAAAGATTTCTGATGGTTTCTTAGAAAATGTATATTTTATACTAGACTTTTAGCTGAAGCTATCAGTTCCTTGCACAGGCATATGTCTGTTATTACAGATGGGGAAAACGTAGCAGAGATGGAGCTACTCAGAAGCAGCAGCCAAGTGAATGATTTAGGATTGTGAATTACAGTGCTCTATCCCCTTTGCCCCACTCTAACCAAGAGGCTCCAATCTTTGGAATACAAAGGGTTTTTACTGTTGCAGTAAGTGTTAATCTTTCAGATCCCTCCTGTGCTGCTGGGCTGTACAATGAGATGACTCAGAGCCAGGCTGCGAGGCTGAGGAGAGGTTCCAGAGCCCCCTTTATCAGGAGAGCACAGGGCTGCTGCCTGTTCAGGGGAGAGGCTGCCCAACACAAACTGAGGACGTGGATTCGAGTTGAGCAGTCCCAACAGCATCCAGCCAACAGCAGCTTTCTGCCACATGCTATCAAATCCCTTGCAGTGGCTTGCATATCCTGTTAATCTCTCTCCATGTAGCAGGGTCCTCCCACTCTTGATCTTTATAGGGTATTTTCTCTCTTTCCTTTTTCTAATTTAACATAGTCTGATGTGAGAGATTACTGAAGTATCTTGAATTAAGGAAACACATCTGAGTAACAAATCTGTTGCTCCAAACCACATAATAAAGACAAAGCTGTCTTCTTATGAAATCATTCTAGGAGAATCAAAATTTGGATCTAGATTTTTTTTTTTTCTTGAGAAGAGAGGGACATTTCTTGTCTTAGTCAGAGAACTGCTAAGACAGCTCCTTTGCTTTTGCTTTACTTTGGGGCCTCAAGACCAGCCCAGATCTTGGGAGGTTACCAGAATGCTCAGACATCATGACACTGAGCACACTGAGGCCCTGATGTGGACACCACGGCTTCCTGCCCAGACAGTGTTTCCTCACACCCAGGAACACTGAATTCTCACTGACTCAGTCTTGTAGCAGGCTGTATTTTAACAACACTGCCAGTAATCCTGACCCCACTGCAATGAACTCTGGTATTCCCTCTCTGGATTCTGAGCACAGCTGTGCAGATGACAGAATTCCCTAGAACACCCATGGTTTGGAGTAGCCTGGTGGGGGTGAATCCCCTCAGGCTGAGCAAGAACTGAGTGCTAATCTCTCATGGTCTAGGTATGTGCTGTGCCCACTGGCTGCTGGCTGCTCAGAACCTCTGCTTCCGGATCAAACAGGGGAGGGGGGAACAGCCTGTTCTCAGACTTCACCATACCCACTGATCTCTGGACAGCTCACCCAGAATTCATGGAGGAAGTGTCAATCTTTTCCTAGTCCCAGCAGCATTAATGTAGTCCTTGTTTGGTATGTGCTGTAACTCTGCAGCACTTTTACTGCTTCAAAACAAGGCCCCTGCTGCCTGATCCTGTGTGCACCAGAGCTAATACAGCACTCCCTTTAGGCACTCACACTAAATCATTGTGCAAATTCTATATATAGGGTGTCCAGGGAGCAGGATTCCACTGGAACAACCAGCAGAGAGCTACACAAGTGCAAAACACAAGAGATGTGCCTTGCTGCTGCCAGTCAGGGGACTGTTGCACCTCACTCACTAAATGGACAGCATGAGAGCTTTTGAGAAAGAACTGAAGCCATGATCTTTTCAAAATAATTCCATTTTTGTCACTTTTCTTTCTTGCTCTATGGAGAAAGCACATTGCACTGAGAAACTTTGAGAGCTGCCTCCAGAACATGTATTCCATCAGTCACATTTCTTAGGCTGAGCTTACATCAAAGATGCAACCAGCAAAGAAAGAGATCAGCAGGGCTGGCTTCTATTCAGATTAGGGACTTGCTTACCCTGACCAGGTACATCATAAAGGATAACATTGACTTGATGAAGACAACACATTAACACAGGGCAGTTTTAAAGTTTATCTGACATGAGGAAGGTGTTTAAATTCTTCTTTCTTCTCTAGACATGTAGAGATATTATACGTTTATATCTATCAATGCCTACCCATCTATATTCATGTTCAGCTTTAATTTTTCTTAATGGTTTAAAACATTTCACTGGGATACCATTTACAGCAGCAAGAGGAAATTTACCAAATGTATCAAACCTCTTAGGCAGCCACATATATAAACTCATTGTAGCACATATAGAGATATTCACATTCCAGGCTCTACATTGGCCACTTTGTTGTTTTAAGTACATATTTCCTACAGACAAAGAAATCTGAGGTCGTCAGTTACTACATTCATGTTACCTGAACATCTTGCATTTTAGCAAAGTTTCCATGCACAAGCAATATTAACATCTGTTTCAAGGATCTCTGCTGGAATTGTAGTTTCACACAGCCAAATTGCCTATGCTTCCACCAGGGAAATGGCTATTTATTTTATGCAGCCATCTGGGCTCTAAATACTATGTTTTGTCATTTGTGGTCTTGTTTTCCAGGGTTTCTTATATGAAAGATTTGATTTCTTCATAACTTATTTCTTCTGTAAATGACATTTTTATAGTAATCAAACTTGTGAATGAATGTTTCATTAGAGACTTACAACATCAGTGTCAATTCATAAATATTTTGGACTGAGAGCCAAACCCTAATTGCAGCAGCTTTGATGGTCTACATTTTTTTTTTCCTGTGGAATCATATGTAAACATAATCTTTACAATCCCATCTCCCAGTTAGATGAAGGACATATGTTGGTGCAGAATTTAATACTTCAGGATGATCCTGGTCAGGTCATTGGAACATAGACCCTTGTGGTCTCAGAGCCCAGACCCCAGCATTTTAAACAAAGGGGCATCTTTCAAACAAACAGCACAAACAGATTGTCACAAACCTTTATCTACCAAGTATTGTTTTTGCTTGGATTATGATAAAAATACAAATACTTTGTCTCCTCATATACTGTTCAGATGTCCTCTTAATATATTTTAGCACCAAGTCACAATTGTGAAAGTACCAGGTGCCTTGGAAAGCCATTTAGGGAAATGGTAAGAAGCCCTGGAGCAGATGAGAACTTCTGACTTTTGCAGTCATTGCTTACTGTAGTCACAAACTGGTTTGTGTTCCACCACAGAGCTCACTGACTGACTCAAGGGAACCAAGAGCAGGACCCCAAGCCCCCCCAAATCTGCTCATTGCTCTCCAGCTATACAACCAACACCCTTTTTAGCCATAAGAGAGCTGTCTGTGAGGTAGGCTGAATGTTTCACCCTTCCACACAAGCAAGCCAAGAGATCTCCCCTGCACAAGAGCCAGCCCAACAGCAGCCCACCTTCTGTAGTCCAGGTACTCCTGGTGCTCCCTGGACATCTCTTCCACCAAGGCAGCATTGTCTTGCTCTTCCCACCCAGGGGTAATTTCCTGCTCTCTGTTGCTTACTCTGTCTAGGAGGCCACACAAACCAGCTGGCACTAATGAAGCTGCCCTTTCCTCTCTGTGGAAGGGATAAAGCAGGCACCAAGCTACAGCACAAGGAACAAAGCCATCAGAGGAAAGTGCATGGCTGAGCCAAGCCATAGAAGCTCACTTGGTTTACTCTCCTCCCCCCCACTCCAATTACTGAGCAAAAGAATCAGCTCTAGTCTCACTGCTGGACCTCAGCCCCTTCCCAGTGGCAGCTCCAGTCACCCAACAGGTCCCCCCTGACCCCCCCACACCCACAGTCAGACCAGGTTTCCTCTCCAGTTTGACCCCAGGGCTCCCACAGCAGAGCCTCGGCTGTCTTGTTCCATAAAGGAATTTATTCACAGCGCAATAACACAGGAACTGCTCACCTCAAGCTACCTGCACAAAAGGTATTCCTCATCACCTTTTATTATTTGTCTCACCTTACCCTCCCTGAACAATCCATGCTGTTTCTGCTCTCTTACCTTGTTCTTTGCCTTCTTTTCACCCACACACAGTGGCCTAATCATAAGCTTTACCATCTTCACCTGCATCAGTCACTAAATGGCTGCTGGCAAACACCTTCCAGGCAGCAATCTCAATCTCCTTCTTTAAACTGTTTCTTAAAACCTTCTCTTTCAAGCATACTTTATATAACATCCTTTTAGATAACCAACTTTCAGAGACAAGGAGGTGCCCCTCACAAAGCCAGAGAAATCTACTCATTAGTAGGTTTTACCTACACTGCTGCCCACAGATGCACAGCATTTGTAAGGACACAATCAAATCTGAAACCCTTTCCAGCTGGTGATTTGAATGAATAAAAAAATAATGACTCTTTCCTCTGAGGCTAAACTCAGGCAGATTGACAGAGCTGTCTCCTTGCTCAACAGCAGTAAATATGAGTAAAACAGTCTAGGGAGCTTTGACCCTTCATAGGGTCTGTAGAGAAAGCTCTATCTCCCTTCAGTTTAGCCTGTGACAAAAACCACTGGCCTGAGTACTTTTATTTCCCTGGAATCACTGACTCAGGAAGTGACAGCTAGGAGGGGGCCAGTGTAGGGCCATGAGCTAGTTCACACCCTGGAAGACAATTACAGCCAGGTGTGGATGTGAAAGGCACTGGCTGGAGGGATGTTTGATGCCTGCCAGCATGAGACCTGGCTCAGGCACGTGCCATTCCCATAAACTGGGAAGCATGAGCAAATTTTCCTTAAAATAAAGACATGGAGAAGCAAATTATGAGACTCTTCAGCTGACTGCATATGGAACTGGACAGGACTAGATAATGCCTTGCCTACCCTGTAATGATGAGTAACCCCAAAGTTCATTACAGATTACGGGGGCTTACTAAAGCAGTCTGACTACATGCTGTACTAAGAATAATAATTATGACCTACCCATCTTGGTCACAGTAGTCATTAAGTTGCTATATCTGTAACAGTCTTAATAACAAGGTGAAGAGTGAATGGGAGAGAAAAAGTCATTTCCTTGTCTCATTGGTCATTGTTTCCTATATGCCTAGGATGTCTATGTGGGGACAACTGAAAATGGAGGGAAAATTCCAGCACAGAAAACTATATTTAAATAAGAGAGTGTCTATGTACTACACTAATGCAATGGTCTCCATAGTGGGGTGCATGCCCTCAAGGGGTACACGAGACAACGTGCTGGAAGGAAGAAGATGATTTTTACACCATTAAAATGAAAATAACCCCCCAGTGTTTATTCTGTTTTTATCTCCTCCTTTTAAAATTTTGTGTGTTTTATAAGGTATATAATACATTTATAATTTAAAGGGTATAGTAGTGCGGGTAAATGCTCAAAAGCATTTTTGTGATAGGGGCTTGTGATCAAAAAGTTTGGAAACCCAAAGGACTGGTCTTGCACATAGCACCAGATCAGCTCTAAATCTAGAAGTAGTGCTGAAATAGCAAAACAGCTGGGGCAGGTAAGGGTCAGGGGAGCTGCACTACTCACAATCCTTGAGCCAGGACCTGAGCATCCCGCCCTGAACATCAGCCCATGAGGAGATCACACTAAAGTGGAAAAGCCCATGGATGGTAAAGATAGAATCACAAAACAAGGAAAATTCAGTTATTTGTTAATGCCTCTCGCTGCTGTTCCAAATAATTCCATAAATGTGAGATTCATGCAGTAAGAACTCTAAACAAACCACAGTATTTTCTGCAGACTTTCCTAACTCAAAGCATTTCATTCAGTATGGGCTGTATGCTTCTTATTAACAGCACTAAGCAAATAGAAAAGTGATTGTTCTAAGAAAAAAAGTTTGTTGAAGTATAAGAATAGGAAAACTGCTGCAGTGGGTAACAATAATTCCTTAGGGTTTAGCCTGACATTCTTAACAGTATATATTACTTAACTGATAGATCATAACAGCTAATTTAGAGCTATTAGGTCTATTGCATAAATATGTGGTCAAGGGCACTTTAATATACACCACTGCTACTTCAGACCATAACAGCTGCTTTGGAGCTGTCAGCCTACTTTGTCGCAATCTATTTTAATCTGGAAAAAAAATCCTAATTACTTTGTAGTTGCTAATGTACAATTTAAGCTGATTGTTTGGTGCCATAGCTGAGCATTGTTTGAGCAGGGAAGGTGAAGTACCATAAAGAAGAGGTATCACTACCATCAGACAAATCACAGGGGACTCAAACTCAGAGCTAATAAGAGAGATGCCTGCCATGTGTTTACAGAGGACAAACAATGAGAAAAGAGAGGATGTGAGACAGATTATTGCTTTGTTTAACTCTGTACTCTGCTACTTTAAAAACCTAAGAGGAGCCATTAAAGCTGTGTTTATCGTTAAAAAGCAATATCTGCTTGCTACCCCACTTCCTAGCCCAACTCCCTGCTGCCAGCCAGCTGGGGAAGCTCTGCTGGGAAAGGGGGAGCAGCCCAGCTCCTCCAGGGTAGCAACACGCTTGGATGTAACCAGCACAGGGAGAGCTTCCAGCACAGCAACTCAGTGGAAAGAACAGTGCCACCTTTTCCTGTCTCCTGGCCATTTGGCACATTACATTCCTGCCCTGCCCATAAGCACAGACAAGTGGCTGAGAAGGTCAGAGAGGCACCCGGCCTTAGAGATAAGAAATGTAGGGGTTCAGCTGCTTTTAAGCACACACAAAGGCAATATAAATGTTCAGAAAACCAAGCTGTCTCTACCAGTCTCTGCTCAGAATGTGATTCTCTATAATCATGTCATTCAAAGAGACTTTTGCTAAGTACTGAGGGAAAAGTGGCATCCTTTGGTGAGGGGAGGAAAATGCCTGTTGCTGCAAGCTATCCATCATCTTCAACAAGTCCAAGATGTACTAAAGCTCCCTAAATTTTTATTCCCAGCAGAGCAGGATAAGTTCAGTGTTTTCTTGACAGGCAGTCCTCCCATGTCAAAATCTACTTCCCAATACAGTTTTGGAGGCATTCACCTGCCTGGTAGGTTGGATAATAAATAAATGCCCATCATGTCTTTATCTGAGAAAGATTTTCTTCTTGCTGCTTTTCCCTTTTTTTTTTCCTTGCACATTTGGGGAAAACTATCCTCACACCCCCTACTCCCCCCTCCACCCCCAGCCAGGAAATAGTCATTTTGAGGCAAGACCTTAAAATTGATGATTTTGAAAGTTTTCCCCATTGCCATGCTGTTCTGCTCCTGCATTCCTGTGGTGCCAACAGATGAAGTTGTAAGCCTGTTCGCCTCCCTGCATCTAATCCTGATACTACTCAGCAGCAGGGAAGGTGGGCAAATGTTCACTAGCAGTTGTTGGCAAAGAAACACAGCAGGATTTAAACTGGATGATGCCACTGCATGTGTAAAACAACCATTTGAGCAAATGCTGCTATAGCAGCATCTTTAAACAGTAAAACAGAATTCGCTGTTAACCTTTTGTTTTCTAGCTAGCTGTGCTGATAAGTTATGATAAATTGTAGTTGTATTTACAAAAAAAAACTTCAAAATGAATAACCAATTAAGCTTATAGATAAAAAATATGATGAAAGCTTGTAGCAGTTGTTGTGACAGACTTTTAGTGAGCTCATATATAACTACAATAAATTGCAAAAGGAAAATGTGAATAACATTCTGTTGCACTCTGTTGAAGGGTTCATGTTATTTTTCAGAAGATCATTTTTCCCATGAACTTGCTTCTCTTCCTTTCCAGTTTGCACAACCTGGTCTTTAGCTGATGTGTCCCCAGATTTTTCGTGGTTTAAACATACTCATATTATGGCATTAGGACTGACAGTATTAGGACTGTTCTGGATGAGGATCACCATAACAGTAATATGCCATGCTTATGCACTATTCAAAAGCTCGAGCTCAGCCACCTAGTGACACCAAAACAATGGGTAAAGAGCACCCCAATTACTGCTTGTCCCCAGGCTCTCAAGTTTCCTTGCTTCTGATAGTTTTTCACAGAGACCATAAGAGCTCCTTCCTTCAAACTGAGCTCTATTATTATTTAAAGCTATCACTTTGGTATCTGGGAAATAAAAGTTGAAATATCAGCTGTCAGTGCACCCAATGTTAGGAACAGGAGTGAACTTTTCCTTGAAGATGATGGGAAAAGACACATCACACAGCCAACCACAATGACCTATTGCAGTTCATAAGGCCACGTTTAATTGAAGAAATTGCTTTTTGGCAATGCTGCTGCCTACCTGGGACATTCAACTGAAGAAGGGCTTTCCCATTAGGAAATGTATGCAGGAGCATTTTATACCTGTGCATTGTCCCCCTGGATTTCCCAGCTGTGCCCTAAATCCTAAGCACAGGTTTTGTCCTTTCTGTTTCCATCCCATATTTGCCACAAACATCTTGTGTGTTAATGCTGCATTGGTTACCTTGAATATGAAAATGTTTAAAGCTTGGAGAATCAGTAAAACCCTGAAGAGAGGTCTGGGCAAGAGTGCCCTGCTAATGGCAGGCCCAACACCTGCATTAGAAGGAAAGTTGTTTGAATCTTTTCATTTTGACTCAGCTGATGACCCACACTAGGTGGAATATTGAACAGCTGTAGCCTCAAAGAGTGAAAAATCACCCCTTTGAAAAGCAAGGAGATGCATACAGCAGGACCAGAGCATCTGTAGCCACACTCCCTTGTAGAGAGCTCCCTGTGGAATTGTCATCTCCTTCCCACATTGCCTGAATGTCAGCTGGCACAGCCAAACCTTCCGAGCCACCACGACAGAGGTGGTGGTTGATGCTGCAGAGTGAAGCTCTACTGCACTTACCTGGACACAGAACAAAAACACACACGTGTGCTCAGGGATTTATCCACTGGGATGGGAGATATACACAGAACAGTGAATTCTGTGAGGAAGCAGTGCAGAAAGAAACATGGCTTTTGTGAAGGGACTTGGAGGCAGTACAGTGAAACTTAGAAGGTTAAAGCACTACAGCTGTGGACAGTTTTCCCCCTTCAGCTGGCAAAAACCATTTTTTCCCAGTGCTTTGTTAGAACAAAAAAGTTTTGGAGCACAAACATCAGAAGCAAAATTGAGTTAGAATCAGTTGCTCCACTGGGATCTTACAGGAGAACATACAACATGTTTTCCAGGGAGACCTCTACACTTCATTTTAGCTGTGCATCCAAACCTTGGCCAGCAAGATCATAGCAACCATAACATCTAAAAATTACATTCCTTACATGGAAATAAGGTGGGAAAATATTTGTTGAGTAATGAAGTACATTCTTCTCCTTTATCTGCACCACCTGGCATTGCATGGATCTCAGCTGGGTAACATGAGCCTCAGAACTGAACTTCAAGCCTTCAAAAATACAAGTTCCCCAGTCACAGAGATTTTGCTTAAATACAATTCTGTGTTTGGCCTTGCATTTTTGAGCTTTACAGTTCAAACCTATTCTCTCATTCCACTGTATTTATTTTTTAAGTTCAATTCTCATGACTTTGAAAGCTTTCTAAAGGTCAAAAAAGAGAAGTACCAGATATTGCCACCATCACCCACAATGTAATGCAGTCAATTTCATACTGCTTTAAAGCTTTCAAAAAAACATGGTGACTTTTCATCTCAGGGAGTGTGGCTGAAGGTGTGGATCAGGTATCAGAAGGAACAGAAAGTAAGCCAAATAATTTGCCATTAGATGTGGTGCAGGCTGTGGGTGATGTGATGAAAGAGCTGTCCTGCTGTTGAAGCTCTGTCATAGCTCCCAGCCCTGGGGCAGCAGCATCCACTCCTGGGCACAGCTATTGAGCATCAGGCCAAGTTGTTTAGTCCTGTATTTATTTAATCTTTGTGGAGATAAAGAAGGATGTTCCACTGAGAGCTCTTTTGTTTCACTCTCTATCAGTTCAATAGCAAAGAGAGCAGAGCTAAAGCCACAAGCAATGGTTTGTATATCTTGTAAGTCTTCTAAAGCCTTGTCATCATATGCTGTATTATGTTGTCTTTTTTACTGAGTGACCATTGCTCTATTGTACACCATCTGCCTTTTTGTGACTTGATGAACCACACTGTAAAAGGCAGAAATCAATAAAGTTCTCCAGAACGCAAAACCTTGGCGAGAAAAATACTTTCCTGCAGCACCATCTTGTGGTCCCTGATTTTAGTACTGAAGATGTCCCTCCCCTCTCCCTAGGCCGGGAAGGTTTTTCTGCAGACTTGGGAACCACACCCATCTTTCAGCAGTTTATTCTCTAGCCACAGAGGTACTGTGAGGAGCCTGGCAAAAATGATTGTGCCCCCTTGTAGCTGACCTGGACCCTCATCGACTTCTTGGAAGGGATAGAATGAACATAGGAAAATTGAATTTGGCTTGATATACATGATACAATCAGCACCCTAGGCACTGGGGAAAAGACATATTTCAGTTAGATGTGAGGTAATCCCATGCTGAAATTGTTCTGTAATATGCTTAGGTCCAGGAGCACAAAAACAAGCAAACAAAAAAAAATGTATGCAAGAGATCTGAATATTCAGTGTAAGCAGGCAGCCAATCAGCTGATCAGAGCATCCACCTTCTGTGACATTGTCAGGACAGTTTGCATCACACACAGGCCTGTGAATAAATATCTGTGCTTTGACCCTAAAGTGGCAATTTCGACCTTCAACAGTAATGAAATAGCTATTATGACATCTTAGGCACAGAGAGCAGTTATTTAAGTAATACCCATGGCTTGGAAGCTATTAATTCAATGCATTGTCAAGCTAATAGAGAAATTAAAATGTAAAATCAGAACTTTCATCTTCTCCAACTGAAAAGTAAAGCTTCCAGCTTTTAGAACTCCTCTACAGCAAAGCTGCTGTATGGAAAAGGACAGGCCCCATGTT
This sequence comes from Chloebia gouldiae, assembly GCA_003676055.1. Classification (NCBI taxonomy): domain Eukaryota; kingdom Metazoa; phylum Chordata; class Aves; order Passeriformes; family Passeridae; genus Chloebia; species Chloebia gouldiae. Next base: position 1,608,149 of record QUSF01000018.1, on the reverse strand, counting down.
TGTGCACTGTGCCCTGGACTGCTGTCCCACTAAGGGGAACACAACCCTGGCTATAATGTTTACATCTCACCTCCTCCTCTAACAGAACATTTTGTTTATGCTCCTCTTGTTCTGGTGCTGCCAGATACAGCTACTGCAGATGCACTGATTGTTCACCCTTAGATACAGTTGTTTTATCAGTGTGACCCTTTGTCAGGATGTTATGTGACATTGAAACCAGTTGTGCTGCCCATGACATGGACACTGGAGGAATTGATTGCCCTTCAAATCCAAATCATGGATAACCACGTGAAAGCTTAACTTCCTGTGGAGCATAACTCACTCTCCATAATCACCAGCCACGAGGATTTCTCTGCACAGTTCAGCTGTGACAGTGCCTCGAAATTCATGCAGCAGGAAACAGTTTTTTATTTGTCAAAATGTCTATATATGTACTTTACCTTCCATAAAAATAATATCAAAAAAGAGCAAATATGCATCAGATTTAGAAAGCAAGCAGTACCCTATTCGTTTCCATTGTTCTGTTGCTCCACATCAAAAAGAGTGTAATACCTCTGGCTTGCAAAATTTTAACCAAATCATCTGTGACACAATGCTTCTGGCAATGGTTGCAATGTCAGCCTTTAAACTCCTGCATGTAGTTACATCTGATCATCAGCAAGCACTCCAACTACTTCATGAGATCGCCTGTGTGCATATTCCACCCACGTTACACTTGGATTTTAAGAGATCCCTTTTTAGGACTTAGGAAACCAAGAAGAATGTTTTAAACAGGGAATTCTGAATGTACAGAGTTTCAAAGAATAACTCATAATATTTACTCTCCACCTTAGGACCGAAGCTCCATTCCTGCCATTCCATTCCAAGTTGTAGGTTTTGGAAATTCTGCTGCATGGACTGCATAGCCCCAAAGAAATATGACAAGTGATTATGTTATTATGTGTGATACTGACTTCTACTGACATTCTTTTAGGTGCTCACTCTGCACTAAGCTGTCAAAAAGTGTTACACATTTGTTTCTTTTATTTTTGTTACGCTATAGAGAAATGGAAAGAAATTGCATTTTGGAATCACCTAGTTCAGGAGACAGGTCATCCTAAGATCAAAAAGAGTTGTGTGGTGCAGCAATACCCAGCAGAGAGAACAACTCCAGAGACAAAGCTCTTGCAGTTTCCTTAAGTACTCTATATTTTTGCCAAGCATATCTTTAAAGCAATTGCCCAACAACAGATTTCCCAAATCCTCTGTAGCCTGGTAAAGAATTAGCTGTTCTCCTCAGCACTACTGTGCTATGGGGCCATCCAGTATGGAACCAGAGCAAGCTTCCTCTCAATAGCAATTTAATGAGTAACAGCACTCCCTTAATCTGTTTCTAAGACTGACCCCTAAGCTGAGATGGACACATAACTGCTGTATTTATATCCCCCCACAGGGATGCCACTGTATGAAAAGAACACTGACTTTACTATTCAGGGGTTGCCATGAGCAGTTTGCCTTCTAGTGTTACCAGTTCTTTTTTTTTGTACAGGAGGTATGGAATGAGTGCAAGAAACCAGCATGAAAAAAAACTTTTACTGAAAAATCAATAGTATTATCAAGGATTAACAACTTTGAATTACTTCAATGCTAAAATAAAACGTGTCCTTTTCTAGGAGATAGCCAAACAATCCTGTGTCTTCTGCTTGATCTTCAGGATCAGGTGGGTCTTCCTATACACCAAAGGGAGAAAAAAAATCCCAAACATGAGTGTGACTTGATTTAGGGACACCTTTACATTTCTGCCAGATCAATATTCTCCCTGAAATATTTATGTATTGCCTAATGACCTCCCTAACACTTTATTATTTCATGTGACCTTTAGTAGGCTATAGCTTGGCATGGTCACATGAAGCAAATAGCATTTCACTCTCAGATTACATTTATTTCAGTAGTCAATTGCTCTTCAGCATTGAGGAAGAATGGCAAGAATGCCAAGGTGTGGAGCAGTGGGAATGCCTCAGCTACAAAAGCACCCCTACCCATACAGAAAGACAGGCTCTTCAGTGCCTGTAAATGGATCTGCCTCTCTTGAAAGCAGCAAACCCATTGTGTTTCCACTTTCTCATGCTACAGTTTGAGATAAGGAACACTGGAGTGGCAGAGGGCTTTAGCCTGTCCATGGCTCTGCTGGCAGCTGGCAGCCCGGGACAGCAACTGAATTCTTGCAAACTCATTACCTCTCCCACAATAAGAACTGAAGGTGATCCCTGACAATGCCTTTGGACAATTCTACTGCACTGGCAGGCAGCAGGTATTTGGTAGTGGATATCTTTAGTATTCTACACAGACTCAAAGGAACAACCCTAAACTTAGAACAAAAGAATACCCCAAAGTTAGTTTACCTTCTTTTTTTGTCCTTTTGGTTCTTTAAGTCAGTCCAGTAAGTGGCGATGAATCTCTTCATCATGAGTCTTTTTAACACCAGCTCTTTTTTCCCATGCAATTTTTTGTACTTGTTTGCTTATCTTTTGTAAAGGATTGATACACGGACTGCAACATATTAAAACAGCTGAAACTGGTTGATTTCCTAAGTCGGAGTTTAGAGAAAGTCACCTAGACTTCAGCCATAAAATCCTAGCTCCAGTGAAAAAAACTCAAAAGGCTATAGTTGATTCCAGGTCATCATAAGATTCATCACCAGAAGAAAGATTAAGGTGAGGAGAAGCATTTCAATGCTTTTCCCATTTCTTACATTTTCTTCATGAATTTCACCTTTTGATTCATACAGAATCACAGAATCATTCAGGATAGAAAATGCCTTTAAGATCATCAATCCCAACCATTAACCCAGCACTGCCCAATCCACACAAGGCACATGCAGGCCTGGGACACCCCTTGTTGCCCAGCTCTTCCTGAGAGAGGAATTCCTGCACAGGGCTGCTTGTCTCATCCCCAGCAGGCCAGGATGGGGAGACAGTGCAACCATGACCAGAAATTTCTCCAGTACCAAATCAACAAAATTCTGTTGGTTTCTTACCACAGCTGTACTAGGGATTAGGCAGGAATAAAGACTTTTCAATTTTTAAAATCTACATAGCATTTTTCAAAAGTAGTGCTATTTAAGAGCACCTGCATTTTTCTAACCTCTGGTGTTTTAACCTACCTGTCCTTGCACGTGGTTCTTAAAGAAGACTAACAAAACTGAGAGGAGTAAGATAGGCTAACATAGTTATGGACAGAGCAAACCAATAGAGCACAGCTCCAGACAGGAGATACTGCACTGATAGCACACAAGGGAAATTGTCAATTGGCAGGGAACAAATGTGTAGATTCTGCTTCCTGCATGAAAAGCACCATTGGAAGGAGGCAAACACACAGTTTGTCTATAGGGATGTGGAAAGTAACAAACCCTCACTGACCTGGGAAATTAGACCAACTAGAATTGATCAGGTGTAGCAAGGAGAGGAGCTCCCTCTATCCCTCTATCAATATTACAGGAATTTCATGTTCCTACATTTTCTTTGTCTGGCCATGATATAGAAACCTTGCAATTTACTCTAGAGGAGGCACAGTGGAGTTAAACAATTATCCAAAATTTCATCAGCAAAAGTCCTCTTATTTTTTTCAATAACTCTAGAGAACAGATTTTACTTTTGTGCACACCAGTTGCAGTACAGATTTGGCACTGTGCATAGGACTCTCTCGACAATGACTGTATAATGTTGAAAACAAAAGAATTTCTATCCAGAGAGGTTTTTGGCTTATTAAAGGAATGTTTCTCAAAACTCTATCAACTGTCTTTAAAACTGATAAAATTCAAAGTTACAGTGTGGTAGAATTGCACCCTTCTTCAAGCTTAAATATATGATGTTGGAAATTTAAACCATTTAGCATCTGGTTAGTTACTGCATTTATAAAACAAAGCAAAAAATCAAGTCAGCAGAAGAGCAAAATTCCTAGTTTCACTGGCTATGAAAAAACACAGAAATGATCATTTAAACATTAATGTGAATTCTCCCAAAATGAACACATATTAATTCATTTTCCAGAAAATTTATGATAATTTCATGTTGATTCTTTGCCTCCTGCTTTCAGAGTCACTGATGACTCAGTGCAGCTATCTGTATGCTGAGTATCAGCTGTTGAGCACGGTGAAAGATGTAATGTGGAGATTTTCACAGCAGGTTTTGTCAAAATGTGGAACTCCACAGCAAACAGCCATCTGCCAAGCAGCCTCATTATAAAGTCTGTGTGTCTCTGTATACGTGCACGTATATGATCCCACACAGACTACTTTATCTTAGAAGAGCAGAAGTTTAACACTTGGAGGAAAAAATCTTCACTAAAAAGACAATTCTATCATATTAGCCAAGTTGTAGCACCAGTCATTCAATATGAACTACTACCTAAGCAGAATAAAGCATAGTTATGTTAATTCATTCCATCAGTTTAATGACCTTGCTGTTGTGGAGTTTACATTTTCCCTGCGTCCTGAGAACACATACACATGCTGAAACACTTCACACTATCAGACACTAAACTGCTTGCACAGATCTTGCAGGCCCTATACATTAAAAACCCCACTCTGCATGTTAGTAACAGTAATTAATTCCCAACTCAGATAATTAATTCCCAACTCATAGCCCCTCTCTCTTACTCTACTCAGCCTCATACTTTGTTCTTCCCTCCCTTGTCTTACTGCATAACTCCAGGTCTGTCCTGGAGGGACTCTGCTTTCGTGTTTTATGTGCAACTTCCCAAGCAAGTGAAGTAAGATTAAGTCCCAGTCTATTATATCCAGGTCAAAAAAAAATACTGGGGCATTAAATAACCTTTTTTTCTTTAAGCCAAATTGACTCTTTGTTTTATGTAGCTTCAAAATAGGACTCATCTTTTATGTTTGAACATTAGTTTCTTGGCCTTTTTTTTCCCCAATCTTGTCTCCCCAAGACTGGGGAGTTACCTAGTTAAAATATATCAGTTATATATTTTCACTATTTAGAAATAGTACTTCATAAATTAGGTCTGGTCATGTGCTAACACTTACCTTCTCTGCAAAAAGGCACAGCAGCAGATTGGTAGAAGTCCCAAAATCAAAAATCCTCCTCCAGTAAGCAAAACCACTCGAATGGCCAGCTGCACATCTGTAGAGGCAGCAGAAATCTGTATTAGTTCCAAACAATTCTGATACAGGCTCTGAGCCTCAGGTGACAGAATCAACCTCTAAGACAGATCTTTGCTGCCATGAAGTCCCAGCCATGTTGCCACTTCGCTCAGATATTTCATCAGCAAAGCTCTGACAGTACTCACACCTTAAGACACACTCACACTCAAAGACTTCAGTAAATACCAAGGAAAACTGCCATCTCTCACATTAATTTCAGGTTGGACTCACTGATCACAAGGGTCTTTTCTAATCTAAATGATTCTATGATTCAGCAGCACAATGGCAAAAAAGTAAGTGTTAGGAATGAGCTCAGATGAGAAAGAATTGGTCTCAAATTTCATTTCAGTTCAAAAAGCAGTGTTTGTTTAGATCCAGAAGCTACCAGGGTTTGGGTGAGCCCAGGGCATGGGGCACAGCTGAGTAGGGGGAATAAATAATAGTTTAAAAACCAATCAAAGTCCCTTAGAAGCTGTTTCAAGAACGGAGACAAAATCTTTCAAATAAATTCTATTAATCTACTTCAGTTCATAACTTTTGTAGCATTTTCTTAAGGCCTCATTTAATTCCCAGTGAAATTCAAGAAAAACCTCCCAGCAAGAAGAACCATTCAGTATTCAGGCTGTGACCAGCTGACAAACATAAGTGCCATGAGTCTAATATCTGCTAAGTGCTTCTATTTTGTCAACAGATTGCTACAAGGCAAACAGTAAGTGTTTGTATTTTCTTTGGACATATGCTGTACATCCAGGAGAATTCAAGGAGCTCATTAATCTATGAACAAATAATTTTGTAAAATAATCAGCCCTTGATATTGATGTCTAAACAATAAAAGCTATCTGGAATGAGGAATCAAGCAGTCACAGCTGAATAAGCATATTTAATTTTAAAATTTGCTTCAGTATGTATCTTAAAAATTAGCAGAGGAGCTATAATTTTCACTGTACAGCTTTTCTTCTTGCTGTAGTCTTTTTTATACAAAATATAAAGGCCCAAGCTGGAACTGCATATTATTAAAACCTTTAATTTCTGTCATATGTCCCTAACTAACAGATTCTGATGCCATCACACTGGATAAAACTTTCTTCAACCAAAAATTATCTAGCTGGTAGTAACTACAGCTGCCCCAGCACTGAAATGTGGATCTGCTCAAGCACAAGAAAATATTCAAAGTCTTATTTTGACCTCAGACTGGTCCTGAAGAAGCACAAACAAGATAAAGGGAATTCATGTCAGTTGTCAAGTAACCTTGGGGTTTCCTATCTGTGTCAAGTCAATTCATCCTAAAAATTGGGGTATCACCTCTGAATCAATGGAGGTATACTGAATTATACCAGAAAGAACTAAATCATTAAGTTCTAGATTATGGTTTCTTTTTGCTAACTTATTATCCATGTTTGGCAAGATTGCTTGTCTCTGAAAACTCTTCCTACATTGTTGGCTGTTTGTCCTTGGACAAATTAAAAATTTGACTGGACACAGCCCCTGGGAAACCCATTGTAGCTAATGCTGCTAGAACAGGGAGGATTAAATATATGGTTGTGAGAGGTCCCTTCCACACCCAATGATTCTGTCTATAATAAAACACCTCTAAATTATTTTATTTTTTTCAGTTTGTTGAAGCAACCTCCATGAAAAGCAACAACTGTTTTTAGAAAGTTATAAAAACAGGAAAAATTTATGATAAAAATTAAAGTTTGATACAATCCTTTCAGTAGAGCAAAGACAAGTATGGAGTTATAAGCAAAGATAGGATCTATAAAATGGTTTTTGCATTCATATAAGAAAAAAAAACATGCCCACCAAGTTGATGCTCAAAGGAAAAAAAGGATGTAAAACATAATGTTTGGCTGAAATTTGATAACATAGAACTACTGACATTTTGGTTGAAAGAGACTTCTGAAGATCACATAGATGAATCTTCCTCTTGAAGCAAGGCTACTCCCAATATGAGATAAGTAAGTTGTGTCTTGTTATATCCAAGTCTTGAAAACCTCCAGGACTGGGGGCTCCATCCCTTTTCTGATGAACCTCTCCCCACCAATGTCTGAGCTAAATTTCTTAAGCATCAGTTAGTGGTAATTCTCACTTGTTAAATAATCTGATTCTTCCAGGAGGAATTAGTGACTCATTTTAGTAACTTCCCTTCTAAACAGGCTTCAGTAGCTATTAAACAACCAACCAGCCTCTTCTTCACCATGTAAAATACAAATCCAGTTCCTTCACTTCACTGCACTTTCATGGAGTCACTACTTTGGATTAACCCCCACTTTCTACAAACAAAGCCTTTACTTCATTCTTTGTAATGACATATATGACTATCTTTATTTGTATGGCATTTGTTCTTTGCTTGCGCTGGGCTTGACAATACCCAGAAAATTTTCCATTAATCAATTGTTTCCTTTATTAGTATAGATGAAGAAATCTAAGCGAGCTTACAGTTACTTGAAAGGGAGGGGTGTCCTGGAAAGCCAAAGGTACAAAGAGCAATGAGAACTGTATTGTGGGACCAGAAGCAGGGTTTGCTCTGAGGCAGCAGCCCAGAGCCACACACTCACCATCTCTCACTGGCATGTAGCACTGCTCCTCCTGGCCAATTCTGAAAGGACAGCAGTGAATTTTTGAGCATTCAGACATGTTCAGGCCTTCTACAGGACAAGGAGTTAAGAGTCGCTGACTGCTGAGGCGGCAAGCTTCAAAAAGAAGAAAAACAATGTCGGGTAAGATGTCTATCCTGGGAGCAATGTGAAACAGAAGGAAGTCATCACTTTGGTGTCTCTAGCATGTTGTGATTAATTAAATCTGGCAGAAAACAATATCATTGACTTTCATGTATGTTCTTTCCCAAAACATATAGAAATTGGTTAATTTCTATATTGAAATTAGCAGAAAACCTAAATCATGTTATAGAAAATCTTCTGTAATTTGCTTATTTGCTTTGTTTCTGTAGGGATCTATTACAAAGCTGAAACTAAACACCATTGTGACACTTTTTGTACTTCAGTTTGTAAAGTAAGTGAAAAAGACAAACTAAATTTTCTGACTGTTCTGTTTCCAATTTAAAACCAGGCAGAAATTTAAGGCTTCTTTTCTTCTTTTTTTTTTTCTTTTGGAAGGACTATATTGCAACTAACCTTCTCTGGTACCTATTATTTGTTTCTACAAGCAGCTGAAAATCAGCTGCTAGGAAAAACCTCCCACAACATCCAATACAGTTAATGAACAACGAATTTAAGAAATTTTTGAGATTTCCTATTTAATAGCAGATTTATTGATAATCATGAGATACTCTGTGGGAATGATTTAAATATATAAGACAGTTATAAATAGTAGATGTCTCTGCATATTTGATTCCTATAAAACATCATATCTCATCCCTTATGTTACACAGCAGCTGCAAAGCATCATTTGGTTCCAACAACTCCCCCAGGACTGGCTGTATTGTCAGCCTCACATTTATCAGAGACATTACTGGTAGCCAAATTCAGTTTATTAAAGGGGGGATCAGGATCTTCATCAGTCCTCTGTGCTTACTTAGGCCTACATGTGAGCAATAGTGGTGGAGGCACACTGATATTAATGCAGAAACAAAGGGAAAAGTAGCATTTCTCCTTCTCTTTCCTATTGGTCTGTGGTCTGGTTATGGAATCAGGCTGGCTGTTTTTATATAGAACAAATCCTTTTTATACTCATATTATTTTTCTTTTTTATATTAGCAAGTTAGCATTGTGATTTTCATCTCAATAATTTTATGAAATAATGTAGTTCTTGTAATTTTACTTCAGCAGTGCAAAGGTGAGTGCATCAGTCTAATCTAACAGGCCTGAAGCCTTCCTTAGCCAGTAGAAGTGGGAGAGACACCAGTGTGGGACAAAATCCTTCTCTCATTTAGGCTGTGCCAAATTCTCTTTTGTCTCTATGTGTATGTGGGAAGACTGGAAAACTAGTCCAGATGAGATACAACAAAGCTAGGCATGGTGGATCCTATGCCAAACTTCCAGCATAATTTCAGCATTTCCAGCACAGTGACATCACTGGTGATGGAGGGTTTTGCAGGAGGGTAGCAATGCAAACAAATCTGTGATTGTCCCAAAGAGGCACTTAGCAATCCTATTTTGGAGAGCTCTAGTGAGTTTTACAATATTAGACTGAGGGTTTTAAGCACATGAAATGCTGACAGGTAGGGGAGGGAGGCTGGACTGGAAGTGAGGCAGAAGTGGGAAGGAAGAGAGAAACGAGGCAGCAGTGGTGAAGTGACACTTACTCATTGGTCTGAAGAAGTTTAAGAAAGATACGAATACACCTTCCATTGTCATGTTAGGTTTGCTGGCTGCCTCTGCACTCTGTTCTGAACCAGGCTCAGTCGGTGCTGCAAGAACTGAAAGTTCACAATGATTAGCTCATTACCATCAAAACTATCCGTAATTAATTAAAGCAATGACATTTTCATACTGATTATCACTCATTAGGAAGGCATTTACAGTCATCAGGAACTGTGTCGACTGATGGCTAGCAGGGTTAAGCACAGATGTCTTTCTGTTGTATTCACTTATATTGCTTTAAATTGCTTCATGAACCACAATGAGTAAAGAACTAAAGCTGTAAAATTTAAATTAAAGAACGCATTCAGGTGGAAATTGTCAAGGATAAAAAGCCCTGCTGCTCACCTAAGAGGTGCAGGTTACATGAAAATGCTTTGCTGCATGTATAATTACATTTCTCCTATGCACACAAGCAGAACTTCCAACTTTTTACATAAAGATCAGACCCCAGTTAAAACACAGGAACATGGTGAAAGGCACCTTTATCAGACACAACCAAACATGCATCTATCCCAGCTTCTTATTTCAGACAGTGACCTGCTGCAGTTGCATAGTAAAGAGCAAAACATCTCTAAATATAGAGGTACTGTTACACAAAAGCTACTGATTTCTTACTCTGGGACTTCCCAATCACCTTTCATTTTCACTATTCTAAAAAAAGTAAACCTTGCTGCCTCCCTACATCTCTTTTTCATTACACCAAAAGTGCAAATCACAGTAGGACTCCACTGGCAATCAACCACTCCCCAAGGAGGGGGAAAAAAGAGACCCAATATTCCCACTTCCTTGCCTTTTTCCTCTCCATGAGAGAAACTTACACCATCACCACTTTAATAGCTTTCAGTGACAGTTTGCTGAAACCCATTTCATGGTGTTAGAGTCCTTGTGATAGAAGTTAGATCACAGCCTAACCAGAAACTAAGGTATTGAACAGTCTTTTGGATAATTCTTTAGCTAACAGCTAAAGAATTATCGGGAGGATAAAGTCGGAAATTAGGAAATTACTTGTCCTGGGACACAACTTGCCTCTTCTGTAACATACAAAACTCCCTTGGGAAACAAAAAAGAACAGAGTAGAGAGAATTGAAGGTATTATCAAAACTGATAATCTGCAATTATTGTGAAACAGAAATGTGATCAACAAAGCTCACACTGATATAGTTATGTCATGGGGTCCCTCTCTCTGCCAGTAAACAAGACAGAACAGAAAATTTTAAAGACTTTGTAATGACTTCATGGGAAGTTCATGAGATGAGTTTTCCAGCATTCAGTTTGGTAAGAATTATCTGAAAACTGTGGCTGCCCTACACACTACTCATGTGAGGGCTGAAATAGACATGAGCCATTTACATAAATTTAATGTCCATTGCTGAACTTACATATTTGTATCTATGTGAGCTTACACACACTCTGGAAGCTTTTTAAAATGACACAGCAACTACCAGCCTCTCACCAAGAGCTGAAAAGGCTCCTAGGTCTGGTTTCTCAATGCATTAAGGATCAAATGCAAAGATATTTGGATGGATCCTTTAGACATGTCAGATGACCAAACTTCTGTTCCTGCAAGTAATCAGACAAAAACCTTCCTAATTACTTTGAGTCATCTGCTGTAATAAGCAAATACATCAATTCTCAACACACTATAAGAACACCTTTAATAGTATACTGAAAAAAAAGACTAAGTGGGGGAAAAATAGAAGAATCTATAACTGGGGGAAAAAAAGAAAAATTTATGATCAACTGTGAAATAAAAGCAAATTCCACTGGCAGGGAGGAAACCAGCAGCATGTATTTCCTGTACAGATGCACAGAGGGAAATATGAACTATAGTTGCAGGAAAAAAATGTATATTGCTCTATTTAAGTCTCAGAATGGATCAATCCAATCTGAAACAATTGCTTGTAATATTTCTCCCTATTTCCCAAGCATTCCCAAGACTGCTTGCTAGTCAAAGTACTTGCTGCTCCTTTGAGAATGTTTTTGTCCTTGCAATACTCACATGAGTGGACACTACCAAGCAGGAGCAGGACCATGAAGACCCACACTCGATGGGCGCCGAAGGGCAGCATCACTGCAATGAAACCAAGAGCAGTAATAGGTACAGGGCCCTGCATAAAACAAATTATTGATCTTAACTTCATATTTATGGGTTAGAACAAACCTGACAGTTGATTGTTGCACAGAGCAGGACTGCCTTTTTTGCAAGAAAGAGGCCAAAACCCATTGAAAAAATATGTGTATATATTGGCAAGAAATTATTTTGAAGAAACTACTCATTTAAAGGGAGTTTAATGGAAGTAATCTTGTTAACAGAGACTAGCCAAAAAATTACCTTTCTTAAGTGTCCCAGAGCTGGACAGCTGGCACTTAAAATGATAATTTTTAGCTAAAAATTTTAATCTGAGTTCAATGAACAGAATCAAAATGAAGAATGAATAGTTTTTGAAAGCTTAAAACTGAATTCAATTTTAGCTCATTGAATTCTTCACTCTTTTCACAGTTGGAGCATGTGAAGAGCTTTGGATAGCATCTTTAAAGGTGGTTCCAAATGGTATTAGGGACGAAAATACTTTTAGAAATCCCCATGTAATTCATAGTAATTTAACAGCAGGTTTAAGCTGGGTTTTGTACCTGCAAGCAGCCCCTGATGACTGCTTTGACAGATGCTGTATTTCACTTTGCCTGCCCCACCTGTTTTACCCTAAAAAGGGTTTTTTTCAATTATTACCACTTAGTTCTAAAGACAGCTTAAACCTATGGACAATTTGTTAGTACTGGGGAGGGGAGAACCCAGTTTTCTGAAGTGCTGCACAGTGAAAAGGCTGGCTGAATTTCACTGGATATTGCCCTTTGAAGGGTCAGCTCTTTCTGCACTCCGGCTCAGTGAGGAAAGCTTCCCTGCCCTTGGAAGTGCCTGTACTATAGAGGAATATACAAACATGTTCTATCCCATGGAGAAAGTACTTTGGTAATGTGAAATTATTTCCTAAGAGGACAGGAATCATGTTTCCCAAGAAACTTATTAAAATTTAATGCTATTCATGACAAATTGGGAAAACAAGGGAGAAGGAAAACAAGATGAAAATTATTTTTCTTGCCATTACTCACTTTTTTTGCTGTTTCCTCCAGCCCTGCTTGAGCAGGGCATGAGCAGCTCCCCAGGGTGCAGCAACGACAGACTGGCCCTGACAACCATGGAACCAAAGAACATCACAGTTACTCCCCCCAGTTCAGGTGCATGGAACAGGATGGAGCAACACAGGGGCCAGAAAAAGCTCAGTGTGCTTTGGGAGAAATTTGTCCCTGCTGAAACTGTTGGAAAGCCTCTCAAGTCTTCTCATTCACCAAGTTAAAAACAAGTTCATACTCTTACCGTAAGTCACACTCCAATGTACAATACAGAAACATCACCTAATTGAGCAGCCCAGGTAAGAAATCAAAACACAATCCTCTCATGTCAAACACTTCAGTCAGAATGCTTAAATTAGAGCTTCTCACTAACCCCTGAAAGGTGAATTAATTAGGTATTGCTTCACCAAACATTTGCACACTTGAAGCACAGATCTGACACACATCTTCCTTAGACTTGGAAAGACAATCACATCCTGGGCTGCATCAAAGGGAATATGGTCAGCAGGTCAAGGTAGATGATTCTGCCCCTCCACTCCACTCTCTTGAGACCCCACCTGGTGTACTGCAACCAGCCCTAGAGATCTGACTTGATTTCAGCTGGGATAGAATTAAATTTTCTTCTTTGTAGCTGGCACAAAGTGCTGTGTCTTGGATTTAGGATGAGACTAATGCTGATAACACACTGATGTAGTTGTTGCTAAGCAGTTCTTGCTCTCAATCAAGCACTTTTGAGCTCCACTGCTCTGGCAGGGAGCAGGTGCAGCAGAAACCAGGAGGGAGCATGGCCAGGACAGCCAACCTGGGCTGGCCAATGGGATATTCCACACCATGGCACACCACACTCAGTATATGAACTGCAGGAGCAGGCAGAGAGATGCAAAACACTGCCCAGGGATGGGCTGGGCATTGGTCACTGTATTGAGCAATTGTATTGTGCAGCTCTTGCTCCTCTTGGATTTCACCTCTCTTACTCCTTTTCATCACAATTATTATAATAATATTCTATTACCTTTCAATTATTAAACTATTCTTGTATCAACCCATGATTTTTACTCTTTTGTTTCCTCTGATTCCCATCCCCACTGGGAGGATGGAGGGGGAAGGGAGCTCTGAGTGAGTGAGTGAGCAGCTACCTGGTGTTAAACCAGAAGTTCCCCCCACATGAAGGACATGGACCTTTTAAGCTTGCCCAGAGGGTCACGAAGGTGACCAGAAAGCTGGAACAGCTCTGCTCTAAAGACAAGCTGAGAGACCTGGGATGCTTCAGCCTGGAGAAGGCCCTGGGGACACACCATGGCCCCTCTCAGTACCTAAAGGGGCTACATGAGAATGATGGGGAAGATTTTCATAGCAGGGCCTGCGCAACAGACAAAGAGCAAGAGTTTTAAATAAAAAGAGGTTCAAATTAGACTAGATATAAAGCTGACGTTTTTTACAATGAGGGTGGAGAGGCCCTGGCACAGGTTGTCCAGAGAAGCTGTAGATGCCCTTTGCCTGGAGGTATTCTAGGCCAGGCTAGATGGAGCTCTGGGCAACTTGGTCTATGGGATGGTGCTCCTGCCCAAGGCAGATGGAACTAGGTGATCTTTAGGGTCCCTTCCAAACCACACCATTCTAGGATTCTACCACTTCCATTCCTTCTATTAAGGAAAGGCTCTGAATAGAATGGGAGCAGTGTTTTTAAAATATACAGAAATCTAGAGTAAATGCAGATGCCATCAAATCAGCATTTCCCTTAACAGATGAGCTGCCTAAAGCAGTTGCAGTTTGCTACAAAAGCCATCTGAACTGATAAGTGAGCCTGAAAAAACTTACATATTCACATGGGTTTTTTTCCTCATTTCAGCTAATTGCAAAACGAGTTTAAAGCGTGGATCTCTTTAACTTCATTTGTATGCAGCACTAGCTTGCTAAAATAAGTAACAATACTATGTATCTTCAGTTTCACTGTTTCACTCTATACACAGACTAGACTCAGCCAGTCGGGTATCTCCAATAAGGAGATACTTGGCAATGTCTAATCCCCCAGCCTTTCTTTTCTGAAGCCTATGATTTACATGAAAGCGAGATTTTCTGTGCTGATTTACCTCATGGAACGCTCCAGACAATGTGATGCACTTTTGACATGAGACTTTTCAGACTGCTAAGAATCACAGAAAATTGCCCCCCCATTTTAAACAGAACACTTAATTGATTTTACTACATTTAGGAGTGTTGATTTCCCTTGCTGTAGCTGTAGTCTACACCTGAGGTTCACCTGAGTGCATCAGGCAAAAAAGCACATCCAAACCCCAAACCATGCCTAATGTTTGTTCTAACATTTCTGCAACAATCAAGTTCTTAGCATTTACAGACTACATCCATGTGATCATTTTTTTTGCTTTAAATTAACTGCTTTTATTGGAAACCAGTTTCCTAAATGCAGTGCAAAACTGTAAGTAAACATTTTCTCCTACTGAATTTTCAGTAGATACACAAAATTACCTATGATTGTTGCTCTTTCTTATAATCCAATTCCATACAGTACTCACAGCACACAAAAAATACTGCTTTAAAGTCTATTGTAAAGTAATTTTTAAACAATGCAAAAAAAGTTATGGCAAAATGACTCATCTGGATATAATAGCAATTATTTCTATCAAATTGTTTGAGATGAATGACCTTCATAACTGTGAAAGCACAAGTGACAGATGTGTGATGCATTTAAAAAAATTGTTTGTAAAAAACCAGATTCATCCCCTGATGCAGGCAAAAGATCCAGTCCTCTATCAAAGAATCACAGTGCCAGAGTAAAGAGCTGTTTCTGTAAATCACAGCATAAAAATACAATGTGAAACCCGCATTGTGCTTCAGTCTAATGAACCTCTGGCAAGGAGAACCTTGTGATCAAAGTTGAATCTACTCAGAACACTAAGCTCACTTTTCCTAACATATATTAAGCTGCCATAATACCTTAACAGTGAAAACATCCCTAGTCACCCCAATTTTCACGGGTGTGAATGTCTGGAAATAACTCTGACTAGCATCACTATGGACGATGTTAAGTTCATATGAATGATGGACAAGCTTAGTACACACTACTGTGGAAACAACAAGCTCAGCCTTGTCACTTCTAAAAACATTATTTGAAGGAGCCACCAGAACCAGCAACACAGTTCCCCCACCTTAACACAGGTATCCCAATTCAAGTCTTGCTGCTTCTGGAAATAGACAAAACCTTTACACAGGATAAAAATATCTGACATCTTCTCTTGCAAATTAGCAGAGAAGTTGGCAGAACTACACAGAAGGACTCCTGCAATGACTGAGGAATACTCAGTGAAAGCTAAAGTTTTCCCTTTTAATATTCAATATTGAAGAGTTTTGCAGGGAAACATACTGCAGTTCAGGAAAATAAGCTGCCTTTCACTGTAGGTGCTCCTAGGAAGAAGCAGGGTCTACACTCAGTCCCATTCTTACAGCACTCAATGTCCTTCCTGGACATGGTACACAATATTTGATACTGGGGACAAAGAAGGGCTGGAAAAGCTCATCACTAACTGATTCAAGTAACGTTTACATTTACAAAACTAAACCTAGTATCTTCTTGAACTCATGAGTGCTCACAAAGAGATTTTTATCTGCTTAAAAAAAGCTGAATAAAGAGATTTTTTTTCCTTGACAAAGTTTTAATAACAACTCTGAAAATCTTAACTCCTCACCCACCAGTTACAAAATTTCATTCAGTAAACAACAAAAACTTTTCTATTTTTTTAAGCATTTGTTAATTCATATGCTTTGAGCTTTACCTTACTGAATTTAGATTTTGGCATGATTCACAAATACCTCTCACTCTTTCAAAGAACTTTATTTTAAAAATAATTTTAATTCATTAGACCGTACTTTATAATAGTTACCAATAGGATGGACCTGAACTCAATCATCAGACATTTGTTGCACTTTCAAGTTTTGTAACAACATGACTTTTCAAAATAGAAGTGTACATTTAGATTCACAGGTTAATTTGTTGAAACTTAGTAACATTTGAAATCACTGGAATATGAACTGAAAGGGATATATGTTAAGTACACAAATACTGAAAAAGTTCATAACCCCAAAACCCACGTGGAAATGGAATGCAGCCAATTAGACTGTGGTTTAGGAATTTCACATTTACCTGGGTTAGCACCTTAATGAACTCAACCATTGAATATGGAAAATGAATGCATGAAGAGTAATCACTCAACAGGTACTGTACCATTCCATGAGGAGACTGTGTCTTCTTGAGCATTTTGTGCTGTATTTTTGAAATCTGGTAATATTTGAGACTTTTCTAAAATGTGTAAATAACCACTGGCTACAATTAAAGTCTAAACAAAGAAATACTTGCTACTGTCAGCTGAAATTTTTTAAAGCAATCATTCATAAGGATTGCATCAACATCAGTTAGCAGAGGAAGATCAAACTTTATTGAAACTGCTTGCATACAAAATATATTGCACTATAACCAAACAAATGTCAACATAAAATCCAATCTGTTGTAGCTAATATGTACAGAGAATATTGCCCAAGAGCAGTTACATTACAAGGTCAGTCTACCTTGGTTAATTATCTACAGTATTTTAAACCAAACAGCTTACAGATGATGTGTGCAAGGTACCAATTTCTGTTTTCAAATACTATACATTCCCAAAATAAATAACTAGAAATCAACATTAATGTTTGGCAATACTTTTTAAGACATTTTATATTTGTTAAATCATGTGCAGTTCGTTGCCAGTTTTAGTATGCTCACCTGTATGCAAGGAAAAAAAAGAATGAAGAAAGCAAAGAAACAAAACTCACAAAATACATCAGAGGCAAGGTCAAGTTTGTACAATTCTGTACATAAACAGTGGCTCTCCTTCTGGAGTAATCTGAACAAAAATGGACTAAAATGAAGGTCCTTATGCAGTTGTGCCCAGTAAGTTTAACGTGTGATCAGAAATGAAAGAAAGCACAGCTCCTCCCACCACTTCCCACCCTTCCCTGGTGTACAGCTGTACTTTGGATCAAATTCTGTGACACCTTCATATTGGCTGGTAATTAGGACCCTGCAGCTCAAAATATGAAGAACTTTTATTTTACCTTCAATATTTTGGCTACTGTATCTGTAGTTGCCAGGGCATGACATGTGGTGACTTTCTTCTTATCTCCTGAAATAGCCCCCAAATTAAAATAAGCAATTCAAAAATTTTGGGAGGATGAAAGCCATCAATGCTTTAGGCTGGTCATCTGGCCAAACAGCAGGCACCCATTACTAGCTTGTGAACATGTTACACTTGTTCCCTCAGTAACAATGAGTTTTTTAGTTTTCCACAATGGAAAGATTTTTTTTTTTAGTTTTTCTTTTTTAAAAAAAAAGCTTCTGTACTGCCTACAAAGAAAAAAATTACACCCCTTTTTCAATAACACTATTTGCCAAATCTTCAGTGCAAAATAAATTTCCTATTCTTATAACTGCCTAACTGAATGTTTATGTAAGGAAAAAATTATGGAAAGCATGCACTTGTCTATAAAGTACTAACGTCTGACAAGGATTGCTACATATATTTTACATTTAGTGTTACCAACTCATCTTCCCTGATTTCTGCATCCAAATATAATATTCCTACCTGCCAAGATATAAAAAAGGCACAGATCATACAACTTTTTTGCTAATGAAAATGACAATTGTTACATCACACAGATTTCAGGGTCCACCAAAATATTGAAAAAGGTGGACCAGAATGTGAACTGACACAGGACATAAAACGACATAGCATTTAATGAAGAACTGGTAAGTTAGATTGAAAACAGAAGCCAATTTGATTACTGCAAACACTATTTATTCTGAAAATTGAAATTGAGCAGTGAATTTGACCCGATGTGTTAAAATGGTACAACTGAACAGAAAGTTTACCAATGCACAGCTCAGTATTTTTAAAACAAACAAAAAAGAATCTTTCATTGTTTGAACTGCAATATGTACTTGGAAGCAATTTTCAGAAGTTCAGGTATTTTTATGCAAATATTTGAATAACTTCTTATTCTGAAAACAACTGCATACTGTTGATGTTAAAAAAGGCTAACAGAGAACATATGTTCATTTCATGCCCTGCGCCATCTTGCCTACTATTTTGTCTTTGGCCTAACAAGTTTCTCTAACATGGAATAGGAATTACTGAAACAGTATAGGAAGTATGACTTCAGAGTTATGCAGTTTAGGGGACTCCGTTCACCAGCGGCTGTTGAGCGTCGGCGCTCTCCGTCTTCTCCTTCTTCGGGTTCCGCTCCTTGCCCGCGCGCAGCCGGCTGCCTTCGCTCGAGGTATTCTGTAATGTTTTAGTGTGGACACTCCTTTCATTATTGCAGTCAATTCTGATCTGGAACAATTCACAGTTATATAAAGCATTCTCCTCTCCCTTCCTCCACCCCTGGGTGTTCTCTACCTTGGCGGTCTGGGAGCAGCAAACAGTGCCAGCCCCTTATGGCTTTGTTAAATGTATCCAGCTGCAGGGGAGGCCGGAAATTCTTTTCTGTTCAAAAATGCCACATACCTGTGAGCCAAAAAATCCTCTGCCATCTACCTAGCCTTTGCATCTAAGAGAAAAATTTCCAGTTTGTTTTGCACAAAAGAGTTGAATTAATATCATATGTATCTCTGAAACGTTATTTCAACTTCGAGTAATTCGACTTGCTACTCTTTGTATGGAAAAAGTCCCCAAAAGACATAGTGTCACTTCATGGAAGCTTTTCTGAATCTCAAAAAAATCTACTCAGACCTTTTTGAATCTGAAAAAAAAGAGATCCATTTAATACACCTAAGAAACTTCTGCAGCCTTTTTATGTGGTCATATAAAATTTCAAGAGATCATGCTGAAAGCAAAGTTTTATGCTTGCAAAGGGGGCAAATGCTTATTCCTCGATATGTACCATGATTTTTGCAACTTGCTCAGCCAGATTTGAACAACATGTAAGTACTTAATTTCTTGCAATATGTCACTGCATCTAAATCTTGGAGTAACAGATAAAACCCCCCATAATTTAAGGGCCTAGTCTTTTTTTTAGCACTGCATTTCCTCACCACCTACTTCAAACTTTGTAAGGTAATTACTAATTAATTAGAAATTAATTATTTATAATAATTATTTCTTTTTTTGTTTTGCCATTTTGCCAAGTTATTTATTTGCATTTCAGATGCCTATTTGGCCTATTAAATTACTACACCTTAAAGTTCAGCCCTCCCATTTCAAAAACTGCACTGGTCACTCATTCTGTTTTGTCCCTTTCTTAACCAGGCTTTCTAAAAAACAAGCTAAGAATCATCTCTATGTCTCACTGGAATCCTGCCTCCTTGTACCACCACACAGAGGCAGCAGCTTGCAGCTGCTCTGTGTTTCTTCCTCCCACCTTAACTCATCCTATGAAGTAAGAGATGGTAGAAGGTTTGCAAGGACAGTTGGGGAAACTTAACATTTATCAAGTTCACAAACAAAACATTTGAAAAAGAAAAGTAGAAATATCCCTATAAAAAGCTTAAAAATATTTAAGGTTGCAAGTTATTTCAAATCTGTTACTTGAAAAGTTTCTTGATGTGAATTAACTTACTTTCTAGCCTTCAATTGCAAATGTTTCATTTAGTAGTGAAGGTAGTTTTTAAGTTTAATCTTTGTTACTCTTGAGGATTCTGGCTACAACACACTCTCTTTATATAGTGTTAAGGATTTTCTTCCCTCAGGTACATAGAAAATACACAACAACACACAACACAGCAAGAAATAAAAGCTACAACCAAAGCACTAGTAAGAACAGAGAGCTGGTTAGTAAATCCTTGGGACCTGTCATCAGTTTTTCACCTGACAGAGCTAAACAGCATTACAAAATTGCATCTTTACACAGCTTGATCTATTTAAAGTCCTGAGCATCTGTGTCACTTTGCAACACAACTTTTGTAGATGTGATTAGGGAGTCAAAGAATATGGAATTGCAAGGCTACCGTATTACTCACAACCTTGAAGACTCTACTGTTACTATATGACACAATGCAATTTTAACAGTACAGGCTTCCCATATGAGAAGTTACCTCAAGGGACCCGTCTGCTGTCCTCCCTTTCGCCTCTCTCGAGTTACGCTGACGGTTATCTGTTCGCGACTGTTCGTCATTGCCTAGAAGAAGAATTAATCCACTAAGTTGTTCAACAAAGACATGATCTTCTGCCACTTAAATTTTATACAAGCACAGCAGGCAATTCAGAATTTTCTGTCTCCTGAACAAATATTATTACTAACATATAACAACAGATCTTAAACTATGGGCCAAGGATCACTTAAGAAAATGTTCTCAGGTGATAATGCAGACAAAACCTTAGTGTTTAAAACCACCAGTCTAAAAAAGACTGACTACTGACTGAAAAAAAAAAAACCACTTCTCAAAATGATTAACCACAGAAGAGAGGTACACCATAGCATTATTTAATACCTGCACATTTTTCAACAGCTTATAAGCTTCCCAAATTATACACTGCCTTCTTACAAAAGTCTTATTAAGCAGCAGTCATACTTTGAAAAAAACATTTCAAGAAATAAGTAGAGCTGCAGAATAAACTATTTTAACAAATAAATATAATGGAACAGCATATATTCTTGTATATATATATATTTAACTTTTTAAAGTTATCTCATCTTACTTTTTCCTGGTCCTTTCCATTGAACACATAAATTACAATGTCATTCTGTTCCATGAAAATCAAATACAAGAAGATGTGAATATGGACAGTATGGAACGAGTATTATAGATTTTAGAAGATTTATCTCTATCTACTGACAAACTAGAATTTGATTCCTTGATGTCCATGTGTGACTGCACAAGCCACAAACTTGAGCCAAAAGGCCTTTTAGGAAAACAAACGATAGTGAAAACTCCCCCCAAAATAAAGCAGATCAAAAAGAATTATACTCCTCTGCTCAACGTTCAACACATCTGAAACAAAACACTCCATTTACAAGACTGACAAAGAGAAGTCAGGAGAGGCCACCAGGTGGGGAATTGGAGCAGAAGAGAAAAGGAGCAGCTGGCAGAGTGAGTCTGCTTTCGGATTCCCGCAGTGACAGGCTGGGTTTACCTTTGAATCCTCCGCGCCCCCTCCCGCCTTGGCCTCTGGCGCCGCCGCCGCGCCGCCGCCCGTCCCCCCGGCGCAGGTAATTGTCCCGCTCCTCCTCCGCCGGGGCCGCCGACCAATCGCTCAGCTCGTCTCTGTGATCAGACTCTGTTTCAGAAGCATTTGATGCTTCAGAATTAGTTCCTATCAAGAGGATGAAAAAAATCCAAACACGCCAGTGTAGCTTAGCATGAAATTACTATAGTAGAATGCAAAATGTATATATTTAAATTTTTTCTTTTTTTGTTAATAGATAGTTTTGGGATGTTTTTGCCTCCCAACCTCTATAACATACATAATACAGAAAAGTGCATAATATATATTACTTCTTCAAAACTCAAGACAGACTAATAAAAATTAGTTGTGTGTTTAAGGCTAAATAATTAAGGTGCCACATGCTTAAAACTGGTGTTATCAGTGTTTCAACAGATTACTGAACAAACTACAAAATGTAATAAAAGTCTAATAAAATGTAAATGTAATAGACTAGACTCCTTCGTATTTCTACAACTGAAAGTTGCGAATATAACCTGTCCTGTCTCCTCTCACCACTGCAACTCATCTATGAAAAGAAAAAAATTCCATCATGGAACAGCCTGCAACAGACTACAAAAGGAGAGAACAAAGTCAAAATGCTAGAAATGTATCAAATGAAATAAATGGCCATTGCAATTTTTCCAATTAACAGATCACCTTTATTGACAAAAGCTAATTCTTTCCCCATTTTTCCCCCCATAACCCATATTTCTTAGCAAGGTGAGTTCACATCTTCTAAAAATAGTAAACATCACAAAAATATTAATTTCGTATTGTGCAGAATGTAAGCTAAGATTTTCTTACAAAGCTCACACTACAGGCCTTTCAGTCAGAACAAACACCAGCTGACCTACATTATGGATAATGAAGTAATAGATTATTCTGAAGAAGCACAGTCTGAAAAACTATTCATTAATGAATTATCCATGGTTTCAAAGAGTAACACACTCTTTTGGTGACTATGATCTTCTAGTAAAAACATAGAAGTTCAATTTAATATGAAGAAAATAGCTTTCCTGTAAATTGAGCTACACAGTATTTTCACCTATAAATATTTATAATTAGGACAGACTCATACAGGCTTAAATGAAAACTGACACTTCATCGTCAGGAATTGCTCAAAATATAGATAAAACAACAATCCTTGCCCTAAGGAGTTAGGGAATAGCTAGATATCCTCCATAATGCAGAAGACAAGCATGCTGTAAGAAGCAGGAACTGCATGGAAATCAGTGTAGATTACAGGAAAGCACTACGCTTCGAAATACCTTCTCTTACAGCACCAAGTTCTATATAATCTTCTAATATTAATACTAAATAGTAACTCCTTTTTAAACAGCTCTGAGTCGAGTGTTTTCCAAGAAGTCACAAGGCCAGCAGAGCTGCCTGGGAAGCGCAGGTGGCCCGGAGGTACCTACCCGAAGCATAGCCCGGCCCACGCCGGCTGTGCCCGCGGTTTCTGTAGGGGCGGCTGCCGCGGCCGAGGCCCGGCCCGTCGTCCGTCAGGTACCCTTTGTCCTTATCCGTGCGGTTCGGGGGGGGCCTGGAAGTAGCTCCGATCTGTCGCAGTTGCTCATCAATTTGCAATCTTTCCAAACGCAGCTGGTCCACTTCCTGGGCAAACACAAGCCCAGCAAGTCATGTACCACCACTATTTAACCATCTGCATGTGTACGCATGCGGGTCTCAGAAAGAAAAGCTACTGAAATATTACAACTGATCGTCTGTTTAATACTCAAACAGCAACTCAGCTTTGCTAATAACTTGTCTAACAGAAAGACTTTCAAATGTTCAAATCCGTGTGCTACCAACACAATTCTTCCTGTGGCAGCTGACAAGTTTAGGTTTGTACCAAGAGAAAGCACTCAGATCGAACATAAGCTCTTTATACTGCTGCACATAACAAACGTAAAAGTTATTAAACAATTTTGATGTAGCAGTATTGTTCCATAAAAAGGCACTCTGCTGTTAAACCCTACACAATAATAATGAACAGTATGAGGAATGGGAGGAAACATAAAAGCATAGAGAGAAAAGTGCTGTAACTCAGAAACATCAGCACACAGCACCCTCACCTTATACAATTAGGTAAAAGAGATACGACACATATTCAAGAAGTACCTCTGCCAGTTTCAAATATTATGTAGCTCACATCAGAGTGGCAATCCTCTTTTCTATTTCTTTAATTAGGGAGAAACCTATTGACAGAAATTTCATTCTGACATTGCATTCTCTGCAGGTCACCTAGTCCAGGTAGGACTTTGCTAAGATGCTTTGGTACTCAGGAATGCACAGCATCAGTGACTTGTGGATATCTCTTCTCTCCCCCTTAAGATGTTCCCTAACTCAACCTTCCTTTAGGAAGACTAAGACTTCTTGCTCCAGACTCTCCCACTCGTCCTTAGGACAAATCTTATAAATAAAAAAAACCCCAAAAAAACAACTAAGGATGACATTCAGTACCTCATTCTTCCTATTTGTGAGCAACTT
Organism: Chloebia gouldiae; assembly: GCA_003676055.1. NCBI lineage: Eukaryota > Metazoa > Chordata > Aves > Passeriformes > Passeridae > Chloebia > Chloebia gouldiae. The sequence goes on along the minus strand of QUSF01000018.1, from coordinate 1,583,868 downwards.
CCCTCCTCCATCCAAGAGCAGGCCTGTATATTCTCTGGTATTCCTTTTACTGACAATATACCTGCAGAAGGTCTTTCTGTTCTCCTTCACATCCCTTGCCATATTCAACTCTTGATGGACTTCAGCTTTCCAAACTCATCCCTGCCCACACGAACTGTGTTTTTAATACTCCATCTGATTCACCTGTCCTTACTTTACTCCTTGTATTCTTGTTTTTTTTACATTAATTTAGCCACAGGCTCCTTGTTGATCCCTGTAGGTGTGATAACTTTTGTGTGAACAGCTGCATATGAAGATAAGACTATTCTTGATCTCAGAGAAGGTGATGCTCTAAGAGCCAGCTCTTCCAAACCTGTCTTCCTTTCGGGAATGCAGCCTATGGGATTCTTCCAAGGAGATCCCTGAACAGGCCAAAGTCCACCTTCCTGCAGTCTGGGGCTGTGAATCCTGGTATAAGTCTTCCCTCTCAAGATCCTGAAAATTCACTACCGTCATTCCAGCCAAGTCTCCTTTCTTCTTTTTACAGAGAAAGAAATTCATGACTCTGAGCTACTACAGTATGTTTGATGTTGATGCACTATTATTTATCTTTTACAAAACGTTTCTTAATAATCTTTGCATGGAGGCATGAAAACATGAAAATCTTAAGAGGAACAGGTCTGTCCCCCTTCTTGTCAGTGAACTGGAGGACATTATTCTGAATCATAAGGCAACAGGCCGCTAAGATAACAACATTTTCTGATTTTATGTTTAACAGGATGAAAAGGCCAAGATAAAACCTTAGAGATAAGAATCTATCCAGCAGTTATTACAGACTGATGAACACTTATTTGTGACCTTTGGTTCAGGAAGGTTTAAGAGCATTAAGACAAAGTGACCATAGTTGACGATGAACTGATCAATCTAAAATAAAATTGTTGGGCTACTAAACACTTTACAATACCATGTCAGTACCCATTCACATACTGACTCACATGCAAGGATGCATTTTAGGCAGCCAAAGAAGTTTAAGCCAGAGCAATCTTTTCAAATCATAGTGAGCATACAAGAAATGAACTGGATTTTTAGTATTCGTTTTCATCTGGTTCTTCTCTGCCTCTGCTTTGTGACAGCTGCAGAGCAGCTGTACCTCTGCTCCAGACCACTGACAAAAGCAGGGTTAAAAGGTACAGCAACTGGGTTGGTAAGAAAATAAAAGTTGTTTCTTCTCCTGACTTCTTTGACTACCTGTACTGAAAAGTATAACAATGTACAGAAATTTTAGCATTCTAAAAGATTCACTCATAGCTACTGCACTGACTGGACATGAATCAAATCCTGAATGGTCTGAAGGCTTCAAAAATGACCCCAAACTTTATTTAATTAAATGAACTCAAAGCTGTCCCTACTGTTAGATCTGGCCTTGCCATTGAAGATTGGGCACCTGGCCACAACCACCACAGGCAAAAACCCTAACCCTAACTATAAGCAACATTGTGGGATATTTTTTGCTCCCTATACAACAGATCACTCATCACAGACTACTGGGAAAGTTATGGAGCCAAGAGGCAAACACAACATATAAAACTGAGTCGCCTACAAAGCATCCTCAGGTATGAAATGTCATTTCATTCCAGAAAAAGTAGTTTAGCATTTTTGCATTAAAAGAAATTCCCACTCTATACAAGATTCTGCATGGAAGGCTGTTTGCTCTGCAGTTGCATGAAGGACTGACTATTCTCTCATATATAAAACTGGTAGCACATTTTGATAGATTTTTTTACTTTCTTACTCTTCTATAATTTGCATCCTGAAAAAAGTTGTCATCCCATTCTTCAGACAAATTACTCTTTTAAAAACATTTCATTTTTAGACAGAAAACCTATTATAATACTAATTGTTCAAGAGCCTCTGGACCTGAACAGTTTATCATCACCACATCCTAAATATTAATACAAAAAAAATCAGTGGTAAAGCAGCATCATTATCCTCACCTTTAAATAATTAAGATGATAATCCAGAAGAACAGTTGCATTAGTGATGCTATCCTTGGTTCCTACAAACACAAATGGTACCATGCCCTAAAACACAGTAACAATAGGCTTTGGTTATTGATTAGGTATTGGATTCTGAATAGAACCAAACTTACTACTGTAAAACGTGAAAACAATTCTTACATCATGAATAAGCAAAAATTAAGAAGTGCTATAACAGTATATTTTAATTCTGATATTAACTACACCATGTAGTCTAATTCCCTTTATGCAAGGAGCTTTTTTAGACAGGCAGATTTAGATCATTTGCATCACAATGTCAATATTTGTTTTTCCGAACAAGTGAAAAAGAGTCAATTTGGAACACTTTATGTTTTCTCCCTTCAAAATAATATCACCTTTGCTGACCACATCCATTCTCTCACATCAGCTGCTTTATTTGTCTACCTTTGGTCTTTTAAAAAAGTAAATCAAATTAACATTGTGTCACAAAACAAAATCTGATCCTTCTTGAAGATCTGTACAGTTGTAAGAAAATGCCAAAAAATATTCAAGAAAGAGTTAGTACTTCAGGCGATGATTTCTAACTTACAGTTCTTCTACCCTTCAGGCATGTGAAGCAATTCAATAAATATGTCGAAAATATAAATCTGGAAATTCTAAAGTCTGAAATTAGGACATTGAGAGACGAAACACCTAAAGATTAACTTAGGCAGGCAAAGCAGGTGAAAAAAAATCCTATTTTAAAGGGCCTCACTGAGTGTGGAAAACAAAGTAAACCTTAGTAAATACAAGGACAATTTCTACACCAAAACTTCTGACACTAAGGACAGGTCCACACAGCATTTCAGAGGTGTGAGTGCAGCCCACACAGGCCCAAGGAGTGAACCTGACTGTTCCAGCAGCTGCAGCACCTGGGCAGGAGAAGCTAAACTGTGGACTGCAGACGTTATGCTGAGCATCTCCAACACTCAGCTGCTGAAGCCTATGCCACTGCAGACCAGAGCCTGGCACACCTGCTGATTATCTCAAATATTGTTCTGCTTCCTCTAAAGAAGCCTTTAATTTTCACTGTACACACCCATTACAGAATTGCATTCCAAAGGAAGATTTGCTGCAGAAGTGAAATGATTTGAGACACAAATGTCTTAAAAATGAAAAGCACATTATGCTGAGATTGCCCAGGAGTGGCCAGTCTATAATTTGTCTCTACTTTCAAGGTTGTGTTTGGTTTTCTTCCCCCCTCCCTTTCTTTTACAGGCAAAAACCTTACATTAGACCTAATACATCTACATCAAGTAACCAGGAAAAATAATATATACACAGTCCTCCAGCCCTAAGGAACCTCAACATTAACACTGACTCTCATGAGCATTAGAAATTTTTTAGCCACAGGCATTGTTGACTGAAATGTTTTATTATCTGGGGTATTTTAAGTTTCATAAATATTTTATACAACCTGATAAAGAGCAGTGAAATTTCTACTAAACTGGCATTAACTAGCTCACAGTATCAATTATTAAACGATGACAAGACAAATGATTTAAGAGGGCATTTAAGGAAACTGCTTGCTGTTGCTTCTGGCAGTGGATTCAAGGTATAACAATGCCAGCTATTAAGAATATGAGCTGGTAACCATGTCAAGCAATTTCAGCCATATACAAAAGCAGCAAAGTGCTTATTTATTGAACCTCATTTTTATCTTCAAGGCAAAAGTACCTATGTTCAACTTGGCTGCAGTGGGGAAAACTGAGCAGACCTTATGTGAATACTAAATTTAGAGATAAAAGTAATATAAATTACTGTAACAAACAGTACCTATCTCATTTTAAAATATTAAAAACCTGAAGATAGCCTGTTATAAAATTATGGGATGTATAAAACTGCACTTGAAACTAATGGGCAGTATTCTAACATTGCAGTCACATAAAAAGAACCAAATGCTGTATTAAAATGTAATTGAACTACTGTTCTACTACAAGAAGAAGGGTTGCAATATCCAAATTTACATATGGGAAGATTATTTGGATTTCGTAGTTGAAATAAAACTGCATTCAATTTACAAGTACTAACTCTTACCTGTTAAACTCTTATCTCAAGTTTCTGTATTGCACCTGGCATGACAAATGAAGCAGTGCAAGCAATGCCAGTGTAAGAAATGTCATTAACAGGCAAAACAGTAGTATGAATGCAGAGCTTGAGAGGTAAAAAGGACCTTTCAAGATAATCCTTAAAAGTTAGATTTTGGACATAAAAATGTAAGCAAATCAGCTTTTTCAAGTCAGAATTAAAAAAAGCCAGACATACTCCCTGAAGCCATGAGTACTGGCTCTTTTACCCTTCTGTGATTCACTTGCCTGCAGCAATAGCTCTTATTACACTAGTTCCTTTTTATGCTGCAGGAATTTATCTTTAGAAATTAAATATGACAGACCAGTGAAACCTTTAAGCGTAAATATTGACCATTTACCTTTTCAGACAGATGTAAAACTAGTAGAATAGTAAAAAAAAGCCCTTAGTTAATTGCTTAGTCACTCTGTACAGAAAGATGTAAACTGGATTGTGGATTTCCAGTAAGTCCTACAGCAATAAAACAGCAGAGGAAATAACTACTGAAGCAAGAACGTAAGGGTTCCAGAAATCATATTGCATAGCTTATCCGAAGTAGCAAAGTTCTTAGCTGGTGCATATTTGGATTTTGAGGTAAATGAAAGGCAGTTCAGTTTTCTTTAAGTACATTTCACACCTGAAACTGCAGGGAGTCTTTTTGCATCAAGATGTTAAGACCTTCATGCTGTAAGATTTTTTGCATACCTCAACCTTGCCCCTCAATGCAGCCCCACACAGAAGTGCCTTAAATGACAATGTTTGAGACTTCATTCAGGCCCTTTACAAGGCTGACAGCCTTCCTGTGCAAACCTGGGGTTTCACAGTGTTCATCCTTGTTTTTTCTTTAGGTTGTAATTTACAGGCTCTTGTTAACCTAGGTGGTATTTTTTAAAAACAGAGATTTAACATAAAGCGCAAGTTTTTCATTTCAACAGAAGAAATTGCTAATGAAAAATTAAACCATGTAAAAACCTAAGAAATCAAACTGAAAGACTAATGAATGAAACCAGCAAGTTTCACATATATATGGATTTATAGTTTAACACATGCTGGGAAATGTCATTGCTTCCAACATGAAATCTCAAAGAAGGTGCACCACCAATAAATTTCACAAAGCATTTTTCTACAACAGAGAAGCCAAATTTATATTCCAAATTTATATTCCTCAGCATTAATAGGAAAAGATAGAATCTATCAGAAAACACATAAATCAACACTTTATCTTACCACTACAAAGATACAAGGAAGAATTTATTTTATCATTGGGTAGAATATAATCAATTAACAAAAAGAAAAATTAAGTTAACTGAAAACATACCTCTTCTTGTGGAATATTTTTATCATTTTCAGCCTCAATTCTCACTCTTACAACGCCAGATTTGTCCACTATCTCCTGAATCAGTTTTCCATTTTTTCCTATTACTTTTCCTACAGAAAGAACATACAAAACATTCCGCCTTTATGGTTTTCCCCCAAACTTGAGAGTATTGCTGTACTCTAATTAGATAAGACTATTTAAGTACCAGGGCAAGAACTTGATACTCTACAACAAAGATTTAGCTAATAAGCCACAAAGTAAAATGTCCACATAAGCTTGTGGTGTTAACTTACAAAACACGTTATAAAACTTATAAAACAGAAATACTCAGTACCTTGAATGCTTATTTCGCTTTGCTTTGGTAGGTTTAAAATAACTTTATAAAATTACAAACATTTCTGTTTGCATTTAAAATATCCAATCAAAACAAACAAAAACCCTTTTACAGCGCCTTAACATTTGCTGCAACTACTTCCTGTGTAAGCAAAACTTAGTTCATTCACAAATTCTTAGTTGATCAAAAATTACCAAAGATACTGTCTCAGGCAGATGTAAAAGTCTCTAAAACTGAGGATTTTAGACATTTTTGCCAGTAATTTATAATGCACTAAAACGCCAAAGATAAACATATAAATAAATTATACTCCAATGCCAGTATTGCAGACAAGTATCTTTTGAAGCAGACATTCTAGTGTGAGACAAAAAAAATGGAAATTTAGTTCTCTCCCATCTCAGCAAAACAACATGCTGGTTGCAAACTGGCAGGAAAACTAAGCTGCTTGGGATGTGATGAGGGACAGCCACAGATCCTTCAATCTTGAAAGCCACAGCTTTTAAGAAAAGCTTTAAAGAATGATAAAGATGTTTTCTGCAAGTAACCAAAAAAAGTATTTTTATTTAACTAACTGCTGTAAATCTTAAAACATGTTCATTTTTTGTTGGCACATCACTAAATTAGAGGTAAAAACCCCCAAGTGCCTAACAGCTACTGTTTGACTGATACAATTAATCTATGAAGAATTTAAATGCCACTTTTAGTCACAGACTCCTATTGCTCCAATCATTCAAAGCTACATAAAGTTTCTTTTTGTGTTTCAATTTTTCTGACATGAATATTTGCAGAAAGCATGACAAAATATGGCCAGTAAGTTCCTCCTCAATGACAATGGCTGTTCTGAGTGTCAAAAACGACTTCTGAGAATTTTATCTGAGTACTTTATTTCATTATATATTACTGGCAAATGGAACAGCACCTTACTAATAGATGTAAAAAAACCTTGGTAATGATTTAAAAAAATAAATCAAACAAAATCTCCACAACTTACATCAGTTACTCCAATCAAAGCTTTTGTGAGGATTTGGCAACACACACACAAACATTTTCAAATAAAAATGTCCACAGTCTTTAAAAAATAACACGACGGGTGGATTTTTCTCAGTTTGAATTTTTAAAAGTATAATTAAATAGAAAAATGTGGTTGTTTGCATTTTCTTTATATTAAAAAAATATCAGTGTATATATATCTAAAAAAGCCTTCTGTATTTTTGAAGCAGATTACTAGGAATTTTAAAAGCCAAATTATGAAACATAGCTGATTTCAGACATAACATAGGGTTCAGCCAAAGTTATATTCGAAAGTATCCATGTCAAGGATTAAGAGCAGAAATGAAAACCTGCCAAAAAGATGTAATTGCTAAGTTCTAAAGAGAAACAGAATTTAAGACTTCAAATTAAAACAATGATGGCAGGTTATCATTTTCACTTATCACCAGTAAAAACAGGAGGGAATAAGAAAGGCAAAACTACTGCTGTTAATAAATTCCAGAGCTGAGCTGCCACATTCCTTGGTACTTGTCCTGCTGCAGAATTTCACACTGCTTCAACACCAGTTTTCATACACTCCGTGACAACCTATTAAAGCATTTAATTTCAGGGCTATGTTATACAAAGTATTTTCTCTGCTTTTTTCTTATCTACTGAATGAAATCACCTATTTTTATTTTACTTAGTAGCATCAAAAACTCACTAACAGATTTCTCCACATATACAAGGGCTGCATATGTTCTTAAAGACTTTTTTAATTGTTTGGCAATAGAAGTATTTTAAATTTTCTTCTTCACTGATACCTAACTCCTAGTTCATCTCACAGTGCTGCTTTTAAGCACCTCTAAAAGGACAGGGGGAAAAAGACAAATGTAAGTAAAAGAAATTACTCAAAATATACTAGGAAAATATGAGACTGCAGATTCATTCCTCCATAGCTGAACTACTCTCTGGACTTGTTTGGGGGAAGTAATTAATTTCTCTAGCTCAATCCAGAAATTATTCTGCCTCGTACTTTAACATCAGCACATTGCTTCTAGCTCAGTGCAGTCCTCAGAAGGCATTTTCCTTACTATCATGGAGGCAGCCTCCAGAACTGACATACCTACTAAATTCCTTGGGACCTGTATGACATCTTCAGCAAATTCAAGGTAACTTCTTGCCTTTTTCACCGCATCTTGATCCTGCAATAGAAAGATGTGTAAGAAACAAGATTCATTTCCCCAAGGTTATTTTTGCTTGTTTCTTTCAGGTATTTTCTGAAATGATAAAGAAGGGAACTCACCTCTCCATAAATATGGAATGTACAAGTATCTTCATCAAGATCAATAGCAGTCACTCCAGGGACTTTTCTGGCTTGCTGAATATTAGCACCATGAGTGCCAATGGCCAAACCCATTAAGTCTTCACGTACTACAAACTGTTCATGGAACCGGGATGCAAGTTGCCTAGAACTCTGAAGAAAAATCTAGTGTCAGCCCACTTTGATTGTCTCTCCAGCACACTGGAGAGAGAAATCAACATAAATTTCAAGCCTATTTTTCAATCAGGTGCTTAGCCTACTTTTTATTTACTCAATCCCTTACTGCACTTATGTTAGCTTCAAAAACACCAAGGAGTCTCCTCCAGAAGTCTTTTAAATATTAACATAAGGCTGGTCTCCAGCTGTGTAGACAACTGTATTTTGAATTACCCTTTAATAGGTACAGCTATCAGGTGTTACTAGGTAAGACACCACTCATAAGGTAGTAAAATAGTAACTGTGGTGATTATTAAAGCAAACCTTATGATCTCTGAGAAAAAAAAACCAGCACCAATTTCAACAGGTGGATGAAACTGTAATAACTCGGCCACTAACACAAAATTAAACAGATCAGCTGCGGATATCTACTGCACTTTAAGAAAATGAATAATCTGTGCCTATGCATGACAACACAAAAACTGTCTGAATTCAGAGAACAAATATGTTCAGAATTTCATCCAGGAATCACACATCTACCCAGACAGAAGGGTCATACTGAGAAGTCACAAGCATGAGCATAACAGAACACAGGAAAGGAACAATTGTTAATGCACTGTGGGAAGATAGAGACTTTCCAACTGTGATAATTTATTAAGGAAGGAGTGTTTTGCAAGGAGGAAACAAGATATATAATCCTGTCCATGTTTCTGCATTGCAATCGAAGCCGTAACTACTCTCAAGACATACATAAGCACATTTCAAATTAGCAGTTTAATGTCAGCAAAACAGTGTTGAGAAAACATCAAGGAATTGCCCACAACAAGCCCTATACTGTTTCAGCTACACTGGTACTCCTTTCTGACCAGCTCCAGCTCAAAGCTGTTGGTAAATATCCTGTGCTAAATCACTGTTTCAAAGAACTGGCTACAGTAGATAGTGGTGTAAGCATCCAGGTGTTATGGAATACTTCAGATACTCTGAGAGCATTGTCCAGTACTTCAGTAGCTACATTACAATTTGCAATTGTAATTTGGAAGACAAGACAATTTGGAAAGCAAAAGTTATTTTTAATTGCTCACATTTCTACTTCTAACAGATAATCTAAATGCTGATTTTCTAGCTGACATCTTTTATAGACAGCCAAATAGAGGAAAGAACAAGATGACCAAGACAATGATCAGTTGTTAACTATCCACATGTGGAAAAGATGAGGCTACATCATCACTGAGGACCTTGGCTTTGACAGTCAAACTAGAGTTTTACTGCCTGCACTAAAACATCACCAGCTTTTCTGCAAATTATTATGAAGTATGTTCTATATAACATCAGAAATTCTGTATTCTACTTCCCTCCAATACATTAGTAAGAAACATCTATGCAAGTAATGTATTAATACCTACACAGCAGCCATAACTGAGTTCTACTTAGATACAGTAACATACGAACCAGATTGCAAAACACTTGTCAATTCAGGCATTTTAGTATGTGAAAGACACCCAAAACAGCTAAATCACACCCACTGGGAAGGAATGTAAACAAAAAATAACCTTTTACTTGATGCTCTAAAAGACACGTTTGAGAAGTAGAGCCATGCAAGTAAAGAATATACAAAAATGAAGGTACAACAAATAGGAAGAAAAAAACTCCATTAAACAAGAGGTTTATCTAGTCATAATGACCTAGAAAACAAAATAGGTAAAACTGCTAAAAGAAGGGGCAGACTTTTAAAGCTCCATGACTATGAGACACATACAAAGGTTTATTTGATGAAAACAGTGAGCTGCTATTAATAATGCAGTAAAGCCCAAAGTGTTCTCTGAGTATTTTTTCTGCAGATGGACACATACAGTCTGTTGGTATATCGGTGTCCCAACACTAATCATGAGTATGATTTTTATTATTTGAAGCTCTTGCTTTCAACTTTGGATGAAACTGATTTTATATTTACTCTAAATACAAGAAACACAAATGCCAAAATGAAAAATACCAGCCAACTTTTGTCACACAAATTTTAACTGTATATATTTATCTCACAACCTTTATTTAAGTACTGAGGTAGAAACTGAAGTTCAACAATGGTTTTCTAGTGAGAACCAAGTCAAGTTTGAGACTCTCACAGCAGCAAAAAAACTCAGTGTTACAATGACAAGAAGAATCTAAGATTAGTTTGGGAGAGGGTTCAATGACAACAGTTGTTGGTGCATGCATTTGTGGGGGCATGTAAAGGGAATTAGCTCTAAAGAGGCTGTTGTTCTTCCCACATCCAAAATAATACTTTGCACTTCAAGAGGTAAACTGCCCACATAACTGTCAGCTCTGGAGGATAAAGAAGAATGATTACTGAAGAGCTAGTGGGGTGCTCAGTAAGGAACACCAATGAGGAAAAACTGGTCCATCCTTCATTTGACAAAAATCAAAACCCAAACAAACTTGGATTTCAGCTCTGAAACACGGAAATCAAGATACAAAAGAGAGAACAACAGAAGTGAGAACTTCTTGTAAGAGTGAGTATTACCCACTGGATACACAAGGCCTGAACATGACATCCCACTTCAAAGAGATACAACCTCTGGGAAGGGGGAATGAAACCTGGCTCTGCAGAAACACTGCTGGTATACACCCGTGTCAAACTGAGTTACAGGAGTTTAAGTGGTACCTCTGGTTCTTGACAGTGAATCTAAAGTTTTCATCAATATTGCTATTTTTTCCAATTTGTAGATAGGAGAAAAATAATGAAGAAATATTAATTCTGGTGTATAAAAAACCCTTTTCTCCTTGCCTACTCTTTTTCTTCTCTCACCCATGGACAAGTATGACTCAAGCTTCTTGCCAGTCAACACCCACTCACCAGTCACAGGAGTATCAGAAGCTGTATCTGCTGTAAGATTATTTCCCAACATTTTATCTATAGACAAACCTATCCCTTCATATATTCTACCGGCATCAGTTTTCACCCCTTCCACCTCATTTTCATGGTGTTATTTTGCTAGATCCAGTTCTAGTCCTATCAGGATCATAACATATTCACTCCGATCTACTTTTAAAGCTACCAAATATGTGGCATTATTTGTGCAATGATGGTTATTTTAACTATATTATGATTAAAAATATGAAAGAAATACTTGTGTATGTATGTCTACATAACAGAATTTAATCCCCCACAAAATCCTGCTGATAAAAATGAGTCTTTGAAAGAATAGGCCCTGTAAGTGTAAGCAGCTTAGTTGGATGACACTTCCACCTACCTTTTATACCACCTAGATTATTATCAATACATCATTACTTTCCCCTCAATACAAGTCCCACCAGCTAAGGAACACACAAGGGATTTCTTTATTATCTGTTTCACTCAAATTACTTCAGGGAAAACAACCAACATACCTCCAGCTGTTTGCTGGCTTCTTCATTTCTCAGAATCAGGGATAACTTGGTGCGAAGACTCCGAAAGTGCATATCAATCAGCATGTTGGCCCGCTTTGTGGTTACATCGTTGATTGACTGAATTGTTAAGAAACAGAACAGTGCTTTACACATGGATTCTTGAAATAAACCACTGCCAATGGTACAGTAAAACATTTGTACTTACCAAAATAATAAGCTGGTGGTTTTCAGAATCATATGTTACAGAAAAAGCTCCAACTGCCTTTTTGAAGTCCTTATGTGCAGATTCTTTGGCACACCTAGGTATAAAAATGTAACAAAGTTAAAAATAGTAACCACTGCATTTATGGTTAACAGTTAAAAAGAAAAATTCCTTAATACAAAGAATATAAATAAAGATTTCCAAGCTCTCCCTTTCAAAGCAGGTGTAATTTGATTCCCTTATAATTTATTTTACTCATTTTTCTTTCATTTGTTTTCACATGAGTAAGATTAGAAAAATTTCAGAAATTTTCTGTATGTAAATCTGTGAAATGACAAGTTACACAAAACTACATTAAAAAGCTATAATCATTATGATCAGCAAGTTCAAGATTTCAAACACATCATGAACCATTAAAATGTGTGATTTCATTTTAATCCTTGCAGCATTCTAATGACCATATGCTCATCTCATGCTGTGCTTGGCTTCTCCAGGTTTCCTGTGTCCACTCACCACCAAGTGAACTTTTCTATGCTGTAACACTAACTTCAGGAAGTTTTAGTCTAACCTGAATTTATAACTCATTCCACACTGAGGCAATAACATGCATCTCAAAGAAAGCAAAAAGAGACCTGAAGGTAAACAAGGGGAGTCAGTATTAATCTGACTTTTAGAGATGTAACTATATGACAACAAAACGTCCATAGCCTAGGAGAAAAGTTAGCTGGCTTTGGATCATACTCTGGGAGGATTCATTATTGTTCAACTATTCCCAGAGTCATCATCAAATAGTAAAAGCTGACTAAGAATGGATTCAGATTAACCTGTGCACACCACTGAACAGTGTTAAGAGTGAAAATTTTAATCTGTATCACACACAGACCTTAAAACTTTGAAGAAAGTGTTTCTTCTTCCAGGACTAAACCACAATTCAAAAATAATCTTTTCTATTTCTGAAGTATGACCACATTGATATTTGTATTTTTTACATTCTTACATATCAAATAATTTATGAGTAAGCATTTTTATTCCTCTTGTCTCAGGCTTAAGAAGTTACCCACATTCTGAAACAAGTTATAAAGAAACGCTTGTACTTACATTTGCCTTAAATCTTCAGGGACTGCCAGTTTGATTTTATGAAAAGTATCTTTTGTTGCGGGTTTATTTGGGTTCACAGATCTCAAACGCTCAATTGTGACAATTTCGTTGTATGTAGCATCACAGGCTGCATATTCTATTACGTAGAACTGATATAAAAATAATAAAATCATCCAAGCCACATATTTTATGACATGAGTGAGCATTACACTATTAAGGAAAAGGTACTTCTGTTAACTGTACAAGTCAAATTTGACTTCTCAGATTGAGGTTAATGGTACTTGCAACTGTCCTAATCAAGAAACTCTTAAAAAATGAACAGAGATTAGTTCAAACCAGTGTACATCAATATATAAAGAGAAAAGAAAGAAAAAAGTATAAGTAAATATAAAAAATATATATGTATATATGCATACTCCTACCTCACCCTTTATCATTCTCACTTTAGCCAACCACCAACAGCAGGGTTCTTTTTCATTTGCTCTGGAATAAACCTGAACAAAATACATACATTATATTCTTAAAAGACATCATAAAAACTGACAATAATATGATCAGGAACTCCACAGGAACAAAATCCAGCAAAACATCTTAGTACATTAAGTCTCTGAGCACAGCACAGAAAGCATGTAACAGCAAGACTGTATAGACAAATAATAATAAATAACACAGTGCCCAATCTACTGGCATTAGAGGCCTCAGTCTTGCATGCAGTCAAAAGAGAGATAATTCAGACTTTTACATCTGTTAATATTTAATCAACAGTATTTCTAATTGCGTGTAGGTCTGATGAGGTCCTACCAGTGAGTGAGAGGAAGGTCACACATCTACACTTCTTTAGCATATTCATGCTATCAGCCACATCCACATTACAGAAGTGTTGCCATTTTCTTATCTTTCAAATTAAAAATCTACAGAGCATGCAAGCAGAATGCAAATCTTGCAAGTCCTCCTTCTTTAAATTAATTATAAAACTAAGTGTTACAGTTTTATAAAATAAGGAGGTTTTAGAAATATGCAGACTTAAAGTCAATCTCTTTGCATATACACATAAGTATTTACATATACACATATATTTCTATGTTTTTATGTATACACATATATAAAGCAAATTATCTGATTCAGCTTGAAGCTTTGGTAATAGAGACATTATTACCTTACAGCTTAACAACTATTTCTGAATTAATCCAGTCCTAAAAAGGACTGAGCTGTTATCAATGCAACACTGATCATGTTTGTAAATCAGCATATTTGTAACTCAGCATGGAGGTCATGGTACATGGAATTTTACATGGCCTTTTGTGGTACACGGAATTTTCATGGTTTATTACTGTCAGACTCTGGGTTTGGTGATGTGCCTGACACTGTTTTCTGCAGTACTTGGAATCAAAGAAGGTGACATCACCTAACATGGAAGCAAACTTTCCAGTGGCCTGGCTGGCATTTTTCACAGCAAGTTCTCTCATTTCTAAAGACAAGAGCTGTTAATGGAGCATACACACCTCTACTTCATCGCTTTCATTTATGTCTTTATTATAGCCTGCAGGTGGTGGGAACCTCACATCATGGAATGGGATTTGTCTCTCGGGTTGCCAGCTATGAACAAAAATCACAGTGAATGGTCTAAATATTTTCATCATCTTTGTAAACAGAAATCAAACATTTCTGATCCGTTAATTTTACAGTTTCAAATTCTGTGGAGCTTTTGTGCATATATGTATTAAAAGTAATGTGATCCAATGTATACATAATAAGAAAAAACACATCTAAATGACCATTAAGCATCTTAAGTGAAACCCTGATGACACCTGCAGCCTTTTGAATCTTCTAGTAGAAGCTCTTCCTCTATTTACAGGTATGATTTTTAACCCCAGCATTAGAAACATAGATTAAAAAACATTCCATAACACATTTAGACACTTGCTTCAAAACAAGCCTGTATCTTTTTCTTTGGTTCTACTTGATCAGAAATGTCATCATTTTCATTTAGGAAAATTTTAGTTTCTGGATCAGAAAATTGGTATTCATCATTTATCAACAGAACAAATTTTCTAATAATGGAATCTTCTAAAACTAAGGCAAGATATTAACAGGAGAAAGAGTCAGTAATGGCACAACTGTTGACTTACTCAAACATGGGTTGCCATCATGTAAATTCAGTAACAACATGATTATCTTGCCAGCAAAACTCCATGTTACTATGGTTTTGCACTTGAAAGTATTTAAACCATTAAAAACATTTATATAGAAATATCACAAAATAGTAGATTCTAAATATAACTTTAGAAAATGCCAGCAGCAAGTTTAGTGTATCTAATATACACTACTCTACACTAAGCCATATTTAGGTCAATCAAATGCAAGGTTGATACTGTCATTTGCAGGTACAACACCAGCAATACACTTACTTGTTTTCAAATGAAACTGTAATTGAATCTTCATGCACATCCTTTACAAATGCCTGTGAAGGAAACAAAGTATAATTAAGGTATGCTTATGGACACTTTCAAAAGTAATTTTAAGCCTGTAAAACACCTCCTTTTCACAAATATTGATGAATCTCACAATAAAAGTATGTTTTAAAGTCAGCCTTTTTAATTTTGCAATAGACTTCTATGAAACACATACTGAAAGCTGATAACCTCCTTGTGTTCATGACTGCCAGCACAGTCTGGCTATGAAGACATTCTTTCTATTTTTTAGAAGCAACAGGAAAGGTTAGTAGCAAATTAAAAGACAATCCAAGAGTTTTAAACATTTGATTTAATAATCACATTTAATGTATAGACAGGCATAGAAATTAAACATCTGAACTCCTCAACAAACGAAACCAAAGCGCACAAAACCTCCAAGTCCTGTCTCTTCTTTCTTTACCTCAAAGTACATTTGAACATTGCACTAGCAAAACTCATCTATCCCAATTTCAGCAGAATCTCCCCCATATTTACTTCATCACAAGTAGGTCTGTAGGGCACAAACTTTAGATAAATGCCCTGGGGCCTGCCTTCCCTTTTTTTCCTGGGGGTGGACAGCAGTTGTGCTCTCCATGCCACCAAAACGCAGAGGACAGAACTAGAATTCAGCATGGAGGGCTCCTCCTGCTTTAAGCACTCAACTGACTGATTTAGATTTGATCAATTATTTGGCTTAAAGCCCCAAATGCTGCTTCTTCCATTCCCCATCTACAGAACAGCACGACCAGCATATTCAAAGAACTTTGGGATCTACCAATGAAAATATTTTTCTTAGCCTGAAACAATGGAGGTTACAGGTTAACCAGGGATGAAAAGATTGTGGGGTTTTATTCTTTATTTTTAAAGCACCTCTATGAACTTCTGAAACAAGTTGCTGAAATGCTGAATATTCCACTAACATTAGTCCACACATAGCATATCATTGCAAGATAGGTAAATAAAAACCCGTGAGTAAGAAAGAATAGAGAAGTTTTTTCAACTAATGGAGATCCACCTTAGTAGAAAAAATTCTCAGTGAACTGAAAATAATTTAGCAGCAACTACCACTTCTGTAGAAGAATTAGTTAATGAAGTATGGAACATTTTATTATTCTCCATTTGATTATTCTTGCCCTTGCAAGATTCCAAGACAAGACAAGATCTTATCTCTTACAAGACGGTAAGAATCTCTCTTATATGGAACCTAAATGGTTTTTAAAAAATTGTTTTGCTATTTTTGCTTTACAAAGCATTCCAAAGTATTTCCTGAGTTGCAGCTGTATCTTAGTATCAAAGAAGAGTGATGGCAAATACAGAGTTCCAAGAACTGGTTAAAGTTAAGTGGTAATGCACATGAACATCATCATTCAGAGTCATTCAGTACAAGGCAGAGACCATCCGAGTTGGTAACAGAAACATAACCAATGCCAGTGTGAATAGAAGTCGAAGGAAAGCCACAGTGACAACAGCAAAAAAATATTTTACACCTTGTTTGCCTCTCAATACTCTTAAGAACAAGACTTTATTATTGCCAGCAAGCCAAGGAGACTTAAAAAAGTCTCCAAATGTATTTGCATAATTATGAATTTCAAGATTCCATGTTCCTTCAAAGGGGATTACAAGCACAGCTGATGTTTTTCAATGACATGGTACAAAGAAGATTTAAGACCACATCTTAAGATCATGTTCATATCAGCACAGAAAGTTCTCTTTACATAAGGAGACAACAGAGTACTCAGTTGATTATTATTGATACATTTAGCTCATGTTTCATATTGGTGTATTCTGTAAGAGGATTCCAGAACTGGAAATGCACTTGACCAATACAATGGTGGTCCTGACTCATTTCACAACATTACACATATCACCTTCAAAGGCTTCACCCACATGTCTTCCAATGGTAGTAATGTGCAACTTATTCTTACAGATGCAGCTGAAATGGAACATCTTTAACACCTGAAAAACACTACAATCACTACCACATACTAAGTATGGCTCCTTTGTGCCACAGACTGGACAAGGATTAATAGTAGTACTCAAGTACATAAAAGCAGAGATTATTTTACAAAGCAAATTCAACAGAAATGATACCAACAACACTTAACAGCCTTCAGAATAACAGGTAACACAACCCATGCCCTGAGAAACAATCTGTTGATACCTAATTTTCTGATATTTACAAAATGTCAAAAAAAATAACCTTTCCTTGTACTTTGGGAGAAGTCATCACCTCTGTGGTGATGAAAACACCAAAACGTGCCCCAATCAGCACTCTAAATAAGTGACAGAAAATGGCAGAAAAATTCACAAGTACAACAGCAAAGAGCAAGACTACATCTCATATCCAGAGAGAAAGGCAAGAGAGCTCCTAACATCCAACTCACCTTGAGCACAATCCTAGGGACTACAGCAATATATCTCATTAAAGGTACTAATGCTAAAACCTACCATTAGTAAGTAAACCAGGATGTGCAACAAATAAATCTAAGTTAAGCTGAAGACTAGCCTGGACCTTCAAGCAGTTTAGCAATTGTATTATCTGGAAACAGTAAAACTTGAGAGACACAGCTGGCTGAAAGAGGAATGAACTACACTGTCCTGTTTCAGCTCTCCTTTAACAGTTCTTGCACATTGCTTTGGTCACAATCCAGGAATCAGAGGGAACCTGAACCAGGAAGATGAGTTAAACTGCTGACCTTATGCAGGGTAGCATCAATACAGACGCTGCCAGGGAAAACCACAAATCTGAATTTCTTTAGATTACACCAAGTTCAGAAGAGTCAACCACAGAAACATACGAATACCTAGTTTTTGCTTCAGTCTGGCCAAAAACACTGATGTCATAACACTGTGGTTTGTCTTTTAATTAATAGTCTTGCAAAATTACAAAAGTTCATTGGAATAAATTTCTAATTAATTACAAAGTTAACAACACCTTGCCAAATATCTAATTTCAAATATGCAATGTATGAAACACATCTGCACACCACTCTATGATCTTTATCCTTATAAACCACCATGCAAAATATATTAATGACTATTAATACAGTCCTTAACATTTGGCTGCCTAATCCTACCTATCCAGAGAAAGGGGGTTTTCCTTGTTTTTAAGCTTCTTGTGACACAGAAAAATGTCAGATACTTATCACATCAGTTTACCATTGTCCGGACACAGCATCATGTCAATTTTCCTCTAATATAAATATTTAAACAGATCTGTAGTATAAAAATGTATTTGGACTCTTCAGCACTATGTATTTCAATTTGTAGATTTCCAAGTTCAAACAGAAAAAGTCTGAAACATTTATAAGTTTTCCTTAAAAAGGACAATATTTAAGCAGCAATGCATTTAGAAAATCAAAATTAATACTTATCCAAACTGTTTGGTAGTCTTGTTTTTATAATACTTGTTAAATTACACACAATGCTAAAAAGAAATGAAACCTTTAACACCATAAGCCAAATGCACAGACACAGAACAAGCCAGCCCAGATGTCAGTAAAGGTAGAGAAGAGGCTCTGATCTCACACGGAGTATCACAATAAATAAAAAAATCATTCATCAACCCTTTTAGATAAAGAGGGTAAGTAGGCATGGAAATTCAAACATAATGGTGCAGATATATGAGTTTAAAATGCACCCCCATGAAGGGACAGAACAGTGGCTCTGATGAATTTGGTCACAAAGATGAAATGCCTTAAAAACAAAGTGAAACTGGACAGAAGTAAAATGAGGTAACGGAACAGTGAAAGACTGAAGCAGCTGACATACCATTATTGCTAACAGCAGAAACACCAAGAAAGAGTACACAAAACTTGTGAACAGAAGCTCATTTTATAATGGCAAAGGTTGATTCTTTTTCTCTAATGTGGAAAAAAAATCAAATGTGGTAAGTTTTCTACACCAAATTTGACTCTGAGTCACATAAACCATTTCATTTGTCTCCATGCTTCAGACATAATAAAGTAAAAAATTTTACAGCATGGCATTTCTCAAACACAAAAGCATTCACATTCTAAGAATGGCAATATGCTGAATATATGGTCTAAATTTTATAAATTATTTGTTAAAAACTACGAATTATTTGGAATACCAGCATATTTTATTTTCATGCTAAATGGAATGACGGACACTTCAAAGGAGAAAATAAAGGCTTCCGCTGCCATGAAATTTTGCTTTTTTAAAGTCTGCTCACATCATCAGATGTAAGCATTGTCAACCATTTTAATAAAGGAGGATAATTAACTGTAAGAAGGGAAAGTAGGGAAAATAGGCTTTTTAACATAAAAAAGACTATGTTGATAACAAACGTGCATCTACTGTTAGTGTAACCGTTCTGTAACATTTCATACCTGTTGGAAGGAGAATGTCAAAAGGGAACTCGGTGTATAATCAAGTCTGAGAAAGGCTGGACATACAAAGGAACAGAATAGGGAGAAGAAAAGTAGTCACAGAAATGGTCACCAGATGAGGGAAAAGCGTACAGGCGGTCATCCTCAGAAGGACTGAGCAGACAGGCTCATGAATGGACAGACACTGGAGATACTGGCTGAGGGTGTCTATATGGAACAGTGAAAGAAAAAAAAAGGATACAGAGGGCCACAGGAACAGCTGCTAATAGTGAGACCCGGAGTAATAAAGTAGTAAGAAAGATGAATTATTTTATCAGCTGCAGCTTCAATTAAGTTATCTATAAAACCAAGCAAACAACAGCAAGGCGCTGAAACTACTGGGATAAAAAGTGGAAGATTTTCACAAGGTTATAGAGCAAGAAGTGGCAAAAATTGGGTTACAGACAACATAGAGATATTAACAACAAATACTATCACAAAGCTGACTGCCTCATAAATAGGATGCTCTCCATCTTTAGCAGAGGACACAAGAGAGAACCACTCCCAAACTCAAAAAGAAAAATCAATCCCATGTTGGAGAGGCATCCAGCATGTCCCCTTTTAGCAGGAAATATCTAAAGCTAATCCCAAAAAGATTAGGCAAAGGCTGTCTATTACTCTTCTGTGAATAAGAACTTCAAAACCCAATTTACTACTCCTATATGAGAAAAGATATGAGAAGATATATCCTAACACTGCACACCTTCAAGATTTAGTTACCTGGCTGTGAGCTGCAAAAAAACCAGTTTCCTCCCCTTGGATTCACAGTCCTGGTAGTTGTTGGACCAGTCTTCATAAAATAAGGAAATCTAACATTTTCTTTCAGAGGATTCTGGGCCCAACCACATAGCAAGTCATGACTAAGCATCTCTAGGTACCAGATTGTCAATTATCCCTGAATCATGCTCATTTACTGTACTCTGCTTTCCATGGAATAATTCATCTTAGACAAGGAGGACAAAAAATCATGAAAGTACAAAGTATGCACTAAGCAGTATTTTAATTCCATTCAGAAAGAACTGGTCTGCACTACAGCAGTCACATCAACACACTCCAGTATTCCAGTGCACCTGACCAGGATGAACTTTGAATTCAAATCTTACAGGTGAATATGAAGGGATTCTCAAACCATCTCTTGCGTTTTGTGTGGGACATGAATCCTCTGGATATACCTCAGAAAACACTGGTTTGTTACTTTCAGCAGGGCTTAGGTGGGCAGTTTTGTACTGTCAAGATCCAGATGCTGGTGGGGTACACTCAAAAATGCTCAGGTCCTCAGACAGACCTACAAGGAGGATATGAAAAGCTGAAGCCACAATTAGGTGCCTACTTGAGCCACTTCATCCTAACTATAGCAGCCTCATACTTCTGCTCCTTCCATGTCTTAGTAACAGGAGAGGTGTATTTTTCAAAAAAATTTACATATTCTCATTAATTCAGAATTATTCAGAGCCAAAGAAATCTTCACCAGTTTTCAGTAAATCATGAGATTGAATTGTTTTGCTTTTAGTCTGTTTGAAACATTACTGCTGTAAATCACTTCTCAGGAGGCTGCTTAAAGAAACTTTTAAAATGAAAAAATAAAATCATCCTGCAATTAAATTCACACTTGACATCACTGCACACTTCTTGTTATGCTGGGTCAACATTCATTTTTACAACCGAATTGCCAATCTATAAAATGGGCATAAAACTCACAAGAAAAAAAATATATAACAGAGTGATACTCAGACGTCAATAAAAGAAAAAATCTGTAATTAGAATTCAAGTTATTCAGACTAAGGAAAAACTAGATGAAAATTGCTGCTTTATACTCAACACTACTGTATGAGAGTGTAAAACAACTCCCACCTTTTCATTCTTTAAAAAAAATATGTTGCATTAATTTTAAGTATGATGCTCCATCTCAAGAGGTAATTCTGGTGAAGACAGATAAATCCATATGCCCATTTTGCCATTTAGACAATTTAACCAAAGCTGTTTGGTTAGTGATAAAGAAACCAAAAAAAAAAAAACTCCAGTCAAAATTTCTAAAAGTTAAAGGACAAACATAACCATACTGCTTGGGGCAATGTCTGTGTTAGAACCTGGGTACACTAAATCATGAATAAGCTTCCATAAATATATGCTCACATTAAGCTTTCACCTACACACAAGTACCCCATGGTGTCCAACTTGAACATAAACAATAAAAGTTTCAGAAGCTTTCAATTCTCCCAGGTTTATTCAATAATATTTCTCACTAAAGAATGTACTATGTCATTATTACTACCATCTCTTTCACATCATTGGGTAACTACTATAATTTGATGAAAGCCTCATTAAAAGTTCTACTGTGCTCCTTCTTCTTCTTTCTGACCACATACTATACCTTTAAAAACATAAAACTGATTTAAAAAGTGCTAGGTTATTTAATTCCAGGAAGCAATATGCAGATCTAGAACTTTGACTACAGCACTGTGAGCTAACAGGATGCTTATTTACCACTCATTTGTATCACATACTTTTTGAAAAAAAAAATTATTTTCAGAACAGCATACTAGCACATGTATTTTAAAAACAAGCTTTTAAGAGATCGTTTTTTTCTTAGAAAAACTCGGAGGTGTTGGAACTCTATCATTTGGGTATCTACCTAGCTCACCACAGGAACACGTGAGGGTGAAACTCTACCCGGTCCTTCATTGCTAACATAAATATTGGATGTCGCACAATAACTAGGCCCAATCTTTAAAGTCCTAGGATCATTTAAACCATGGGAGACTTGCAGGAACTGATCCATGGCTGTTCCTGCTATGTTGATAAAAAGCCAATGAGAGTAGGCCCAAACCAACCATACACGAATTTTATTTTCTGTAAAACTACGAGTTACACCCTATCAATAGGCCCATTAATACAACCCAACTCATGCAAAGCCACACAATACTACACGGTATTAATAAAACATATTCAGTGCTCATATGTTCAAGGCTCAAGGATGGCTTTATTAAGCACAAGGGCTTGGAAACAAACATGCAATGCCACTAAGTAATTTCAGTAAGAAAACGTTCATTCGTTATCTATATGTATTTAGGAACTCAGCACAGGTACATATGGCCAAGCAATGCTGTCTTTGATATCACTAGGCAGCTTGCCCTGCCATGGCATTAGCAGCAAGAATCCACCACAGCATTTCATCAGGAATGTGTACGAACGAGGGCCCCCCTTCTCTCCGCCTTGCAGGCCGTGCTCATGCAGTGCAGCTCTCCTGGAAACCCGGACGGCGAGAGAGACTTTCCTTAAGTAGCGACAGAAGCTGAGGATTTAGCCATTAATGCCCCATCCCAGCGCTGATCCTCGCTCAGCGCCGGGACAAGGCGGCCCCGGGCGCCCCTTCCCACAAAGGGGGAAGGCCCGAGGCCTCCCCGCTCTCCTCCCCGCCGGGCCTCGAGTCCGCTCGGCCCCGGCTCGCTCCCCGCGGCCGCCGCCAGGGACCCGCCGCGGCCTCCAGCCCTGCCCGGCTCTCCCTCCTCCCTCCTGCCCCGGGGCCTCCGCTCTCCCTCAGCGCGGGGAGGAGGAGGAGGAGCCGCCGCCGCCTCCTCCTCCCGCCGCCGTCCCCGCTCCCTCCCCTGGGGCCCGGCCCGGCCGCGAGCCCCCGGTACCTTGTAGAAGGCCCCGTTGGAGCCCCGCACCTCCACCACCAGCTCCTCCATGTTGTGCGCGGAGCGGGAGACCCGGGCCCGGCGCCGCCTCCCTTCCCTTTCTCTGTGCCGGCGCAGGCGGGGGAGGAGCGGTGTGTGTGTGCGGGGCGGGGGCGCTCGGTTCACGCCGAGCCCGGGGGTGTGGCCACGCCGGGCGGGAGCGGGGGGCAGCGCCGGTGGCTCCGCTCGGCGCCGCCGCTCCGGGCCCGGGGCCGCCGGAAATGAAACCGAAACGGCGGCGGGCGGCGCGCGCAGGGCGCCCGGTTGGCACGCGAGCGCTCGGGGCCCGCGTCACGTGACGGCGGGAGGGGCGGGGCGGGAGCGGCCCGGGGCCGGCGCGCGCCGCTCGCTCGCCCACCCGCCGCCGCCGCCGCCTCTGT
>QUSF01000018.1:1259434-1542961 GCA_003676055.1 Chloebia gouldiae | reverse complement strand
AGCCTTTCGAAGAAAATCATATGTACTGAAAGTGGAGAGTGAGGTTTTGCTCTCTTGGGTTACAATGAAAAGTCAACTAAATTTTCTCATTCAACAGGAAAAACTTTGGTGCTGTACTCTTTACACTTTGAAAGGCTCCACTTCAATAATGCATCAGTTAACCAGATTAAATGAGATTTTCAGCAAAACCATCACGATATTAAAGGGAAAGTTGCCAAAGTAGAGTTTTGTCAGAACTCATTTGTCTTCCCACTTTATACATCTGCTTTTGTTAATATTATTGTCAAAACATCTAGTCCTGTACTAGATGTTAGATTAACAATTTACACCTTTACAAAAGATTTGGCAGAACTCCAGTGTTTTGATGTCAGTTGTGATTATTGATTTGCATTTTGAAGAGGTGTGATTCACTCAATGCATCAGATTTCCTTTTGCACATGTAACATTATTCAGAAGTGATTTCAGACAGAGAAGGAAAAGAAGACTAGTGTATTTATTTCATGAGTTCTCTCTGAATTTCTTGGAATAAGAAAAATTATTGAGCCTGGGAGCTAGTGAAAGGAAATTTTAACTGTGGAAGGAAAATTTCACATTTCAGTGAGTGAAAGACAGGGCTCCTCTTGCACAGGTGTTTTCCACTGCACCAGCTGCAGGGGCTGTTTTCGTGTTGGCTGCCTGAGAGTGTGGGCAGCTTGGCATCCCCTGGTCTGAAAAACAAAAGCTTGGGCTGGTGACATGCAAAAAGTCACCACTAAGAAGGACAGGTAATTTTCTCACTCCAGAGTCACCAGCTGCACCTCACCACCAATACTGAAGTCCTGTTGGTGCAGGGCTGTGCTGAGCAGAAGTGCCCCAGAGCTTTCCTACTGTTCCAATGAGGTCAAGGTTCCTGCTGTCATCTCCTGCTTCAGTCTGCAGCATCTGAGCTGCCCAGCTATGAAGAGAGTTGCACTGCATGACCTTCATACATCCTTCCAGTATAAATTATTCTGTGATTCTGTAATGGTGCAGTAATTCTGCATTTCAGGCATGTTCAGATATTCATGCTATTTGATGGAACAAGAAGTGATGTCCATGTCCAGTTTTCATTAAATATTAAAATGCCACATCTGTGGTTAAAATAAGCTTAAGAGGCACTATTTTTCTTCTTTATTGACTCTTTCAGTGCCTTGTTAAAACTCATCTGCCAAGTACATTGCAGCAGATGTTTGAGTTGGAAACTATAACAAAGAAGGATTGGAGTGTGGACACAGGTTCTGCCACACAGGATTTAAAGGGATGTCAGGTGTTGCTGAAAAGTAGCTGATGAACATGGAAGGGTAAAATAACAGAAGACACAGTTAACCAACTACTGAGAAAAGCATCTCTGAACAAAAGAAAAATGGCTCTGATACGCCTGTCTAACGTTTCCCAGGAAGAGACAAGCATTATCAGTCGGAATCACAAGAGACCAATTGTTCTTATATGACATTATGATGATAGGCATCCTACTCCCTGCAGGAATTTGTCTTAATGAAATAGTGTGGCAGTTTCATGTAAAACAGCTTCCAAGTGGTATAAACACAAATTGTTGTACCAAAATTCATAAAAATGAAAAGCTTCCTATAGTAAACTGTAAAGTCTATCAAGACCTTTAGTTATATCACTCATAAAAGGGAAGAAAATGAAGGTAGTCAAAGCTTTTGGCCCTCTGGAAATGCATTATGTGCTTTACAGCAGCCTGAAGAAGAATAGCAGGATTCTGGTAACTTGAGGAGAGGAAATAAAACAATACTGCTCATCAGGTAGTTTCTCAACTATTTCTTATTGATTGGACAAAGAATAAATAAATCTCAGCCTCTGGGCTAAAGCATTAGGGAATATAACTCTATTACAAAAATGATAGAGTTTTACAGACAAGACAGAAAGAACTCTGGATGATGCAATTGAGAGGAGGATGAAAGGCCAAAGAGAAACTATCACTGAAAGGGATGAAATCCTGATTCTGTAAATGAAAAGAATTCCATACTGGTGGTCAAGCAGCTGTATAAGCCAACAGGTGAAGGTGCATGGAGTGAAAAAGCCAAGATAGTCGCTGGAAAGGGCAATGGCAGGGAATCTGTTTCCCCATTCTCCCTTCCCTATGTCCTGCAAGAGTGCTGGGGAGGAGAGCAGGAAAAGCCACCACGTGTGGTCGTGCTGGAGGACACGGCATGGGCAGCCTGTGGCTCAGCACCTTTCTGACTTGTCTCTGAGGTCTGTCTTAATTGAGCACCCCAGTAAGACAAATACCAACTAAGACTGATTCCTAGTAAAGTGAAGAAAAGTTTTGTTTGTTGCCTGAGTAGGAACAGAGTAGACCCAACAATGTTCTGTGTGTGAATCAGGTCTATCAAACATCAGCACTGCTTGAGTACATAGTAATTAGCTATTGCTGATGAGTTTTGCTGTAGCTATTGCTGATGGGTTCACTTACTTTGATTTTAAATTTGACAGCTTTCCAACATGAAAAAGAAGTCATTCAGAGATTCTGTTGAATGAAAAAAAGGTGATTGAGAGGCTATTTGTGCCCCTTTGGTTGACAAAATTGTGCATCAGAACTGATCAAGAATTATCTGAGGACAAAAGTGAGGGTCTATATTTAGATTAAAATTACATAGGAAGATGGAAAAGGAACCACAAGTGAGATCTCTCTTTTAAGTCTCTTTTCAGTCCAAATTAAGTAAGCAGTGATCAGACTAACATCAATGGTCCTTCTACCAGTGGGAGACATTCCCAGCTCTCTCAGAGCCTGAAGAACACGCTGTGCAAACCATTCAACCCTCTCAACAACCACTCATCTTCTTTGGTTTCTGCAGACAGGAAGACAAGTCCCAGTGATTTTGATCAAAATTAGAAAGACAATGAGGAAAAAAAAAGGTAGAAAAAGACTCAGATTTTCCACATAAAATAACAGAACTTAGGCTATTAGGGTTTAGGGGGGATTTTTTGTTTTCAGGATATGAATCTATGTAGATGGAAGAAAATCAGGATGTTCTTCACTAGCTATTTGTAGGGAAATACATATGTTAATAAAAACCTGAGCTCCCTGAAAACTTTACTTGGTCTGTGTCAAATTAACCACCATTAAGAACATATCCAAACTGATTACATTTGCAACAGTGTGTCTGTCAAAACATGAAGCCTTGGTTCCTAACCTGTATTCCTCGTCTCTTAGTAAATGGGTGCATATCAGATGACAATATTAATAAAAGAATAACAGGTACTAATTTTTAACTGTCCAGTTACTACAAGGAAGAATAAAAATAAAATTTTCCTGGGAAAGCATTTACATTTCTGTTGTTTGCTATCACCTAGAACTGCTTGCTTGACTGGCCATTCTTGTGCAAAGAGAAACAGAAAAAAAAGCTTTTTCAGCTAGGAAACAAGATTAAATTTTCTTTTTGGTCAGTACTATAAAACAGAACAGCTTACATTAGTTCCCATTTTCCCTTATCACACCATAGTTTCAGATACGCCACGGTGTAAAAACATTGGGTTTCCTGAAAGCCTGTCATTAACAAGTGATTATTCAATTTATTGCTTTCTTTTTTCCCTAAAATACAGCATGAGCCTTTTAATCTTTCAGTCACATAAAACAGAATAATTATAACTTTTTTAGGAGCATTGCTGAAGGTATTTTGTCCTGTTTGATAGGCTAGGGGTGATTGACACTTGGATGTTTGGGGATTTTCTTTAGAAGTTGGATTTATTTATGGGTTTTTGGACACTTTCCACTGTGGGCTTTGATAATACAGGCTAAATACAGGAAGATTTTATCCCTGCTAGGACTAAAAATGTAAAACAGAATTTTTCTTTTTATTAGAGTTTTTCTCCTAAGCCAGAGGCTACAGTTATAACAATAATTGAGATAATTTTGTAAGCATTATCTGTAGGAAATGTAATAAAATAGCTACAAGAGGAAATGTGTTTGAATTATCTTGTTGAAAATATTATTCAATATGTTAGAGATTAGAAACAATAACATCATGTTTCCTGTGGTAAAAATGTGCTAATAAGAATTGTTATATTAATAGCATTGTTGCAGGCAGCCTGTATTGTTGGAGTTTGACATGCGCTAAAAAAATGGGGTTTTTAGACTACTTATATTTAGATTTTACCATTAGTAGAAATAATCAAGATCTCTTCCTTTTTATCCTAAATTTTCATTGCAGTTGGTTTTGAGAGCCATAAAGTTTGAATTTCACTTTGCACACTGTATCTGCAGCTGAAATTCTTTTGTTTTAAAGGCAGTGTTGGCTGATCTGTTTGATCCCACCTGAAGGCTTCAGGCTGCTGTCACTCCATGGAGTACACAGGAGACTGGGTGGGTGTGGGTGCTGGTCCTCTGCTGTGCTGCTAATACCAAAATAATTCATTGCATCAGATACCCTCTTGTTTTCTGAGTGCATGGTTGAGGCTGTGGCTTATAAAACAGAAAGATGAGCTCAGGATATAACAACAAGCCCTGCTTGGTAGAAAGAATGTAAAAGCCAAAGAAATAAAATAATTGGAAGAGTCAAAGAAATAGAAATGATCAGTACTGGACTGCATCTAGAATACCGTAAGAATATTAAGTATTCAGAAAATAATTCAGGTTTAACATACTGACTTCCCACAGTATTTCTTCACCAGGTTCTTGATTTCTGCTGCTTTCTTTGGTCTATAATTCCATATTTCCTTCTCTATTAGCTTTTCTATTTTCTATTTCAGACTTCTTTCAAATTCATCTGCAAAATAGATTGCCTTTATTTTTTGTTTTATGCTTTCTGGCAACCAGGTTCTCAGACATTCCCTGCAGTTTCCTCTTCCTACAGGTGCTGCCTTATTGCATCAGAGAGATCCTGGAGTGGGAGCTCGCTTGGCTGGCTGAGTAAAGTTAATGTGTCTGTCCTTGTTCCAAACCATTGACAACAGGAGAAGGCAAAATGATTTTACAGAAAGCATATAGGGTAGATGCAATGTCAGCTACATGATTTCTGCACCTATTAAATTTTTGCCATAACTTGGAAAGGAGTTCTGAGTAAGCCTGTTAAGTTACATTAAATAGAAAGTGGGTGGGGCGGGGGGGAAACAAGCTACTAAAAAATGCAGATAATAGAAAACCCTTTTATGACTTTTCACAGTTGTAAATCTTCAAGTCCTTCAGACAGCAAGGCATTCAGAGACTTTGAGGCTGAGTATGGTACTTGTGGAAATGGTTCAGTAGAAGCAGGATATTTCATCAGAAAAGACAAATGGAAAAGAATGAAAACTTCAAAGCACCTTAATGCTTTCCACATAGGGTTCACTAAGGCAGTATTCTGTGTTTTCTGAACAGAAGGACATAGGTAGACAGAGACACCGGTAGGTTTGTGTCTCTATTTTGAAGTGAAGTTTGTAATGAATAATGAGGACACGTGGAGTCAAAATTTTAAGGTGCTCTCAACACCTTAGTCTCCAATTTCAGGTAGTTGTTGGCAGTGTCACAATGCTTACAGTACAGGCATATTAATTTAAGCAGTGCAAGACCTATTTGATGATAACAGAAAATTTATCTTGGGTAAAGTACATACTGGAAAGTGAGGGCTAGAACTCACCTGTTACTGCTTTGCCATGTAGCTCTAAGTCCTACATCTCCCCTGTATTAAAAATGCAAGTGTTCCTGTTTGAGTTGAATCAAATCAGAGCCATATAAAAACTCAGAACTCCTCAGCTCATGTGTGGTAGGTATGAAAACAGATGCAGTGTAAGCATTCTGATGCACTAGAACAAAACCCCCTGAGTTTGCTTTAACTATAACTGTAGCTGCAGCTGGTTTAACACATAGGCTGATATCAAATACTGCAGGCTGCAGGTAGTGGTACAACATAGCAGGTAGCAGGACTGAGAGCAAAACTGGTCCCGTTGCTAAATGGTGCTGTAGACTTAAAGCCAATGAGTGGCATAGCAAATTAAGAAGTCTGTTAGATATTCTGTTTGTGAAGACCCAACTTTAAAAATAACTAGTCTGAGCGTCAGCTTGTTTCTTAGGCTGAGTGACATGTTTTGAAATTTCCTCTGTTCACAGAAAATGGAAAGAGCTGACTAAAGGGTTCCAATTGACCTATAATGCAGAGATGTTTCAGGCACTAAATGGCTTGCTTATCTGCAAATCCAAAATATCTTCTGCTGCATGAATTGTTGAGGTTGTCCTAGAAGGCAGAAAGTAGCAATGTGTTCAGAAGTATAAAGTTTAAAAGGTCCAGAGACTGACTGCCACGCCATGCATAACAAATGTGCACTTCCTTTTCCCAAGGCAGGAGGGGCATTGTGGACTTCAGGGTGATCCAAGTTAAGATGTTTATCCTGCCTTTATGTGCATGGTTTTATGCATACAAATTGCATATAATCCTGAATTTCCTGCTGGGTTTTCGTTTCCTCCAAGGAAAGAGAGCTAAGGCTATTAATTTTAAATAGTGTGTATTGCTCCTTCTGATGATTCACTGAAGGGCTAGGTGATTACTGAAAAGAACCTCTTTCTAATTTCTTTCCTAATAGGAGTAGGCTTTGATATTCAGACACCTCTAGAATTCAAAAAGCCTCTGTTTAGTAGCATTGATCCTTATATTTGTTACAACAGTTATTCACATGAATTGCAGTCTTCTTTCACACAGAGATATGTGAAAAGGGCACCAGAAATCACTGCACCGTTTCCCCTTTTATTGCATACTTCTCTCTACCTTGCTTGCAAAGCCAGTATTATTCACAGCCAATGAATTTCCGTATAAGCATGTGCCAGAACCAAGCAGCAGCTCCCTGCTAGACTCTTTATGCTTCCACTCCCAATTTTTACATCTCTCAGTTCAAAATTGTGCCTTGTGGGGGTGCTGTGCCACCTAAAATAAATTGCATTGCATTACACTCCGAAAGGCCTCTATAGATCAGAATAATATAGTGACATATCTGAAGACATTTCCTTTCCTTCCTCCCAACCACCCTTCAGCATATTCTGTTCTTTTATTTCCCACAGGATTCTAAGAGAAACTCTACAACTGCGTTTCTCTTCTGCCAAAGAAATCTTCAAATAAAAAATAGATTTTTTTTTTCAGAATAAAGTAGCACCTTTCTACATGTAGATGAAAAACTTCCCCAGGTGAAAAAAGGAGAAATGTATACTTCAAGAAATGGACTTTTCTAAATCATACCAAGATAAATAGTTTTAACAGATTTCAGAGAATTTACTAAAGATTTACATGGTAGTGAGATTAGCATCCAGATCTACAAGATAGAAACCCAAATCTGGCTCTTATGGTACTTATTTAGAGCATTATTTGAAGTATTTTCCCATCTTTTTCCAAGTAATCCACAGTCTTCTGTTCAAGTGATAATTCATAAGGAGTAAGTCACCCTACAATTCCTAGGACAGTTCTTAAAGGCACCAAGAAGAAACTGTGTGACATAGATTTTCCTCCAGTATAAGGAAAAGATGCAAGTCTTGGACCTTAAAAACACAAGCAGATATTTCAACGAAAATATTTATCTGTTCTTAATATATGTACCAGTCAAGAGTGTGCTCATGCTCGGAGCTGGAGTCCTCTTTTGATTTGGGAACTGTATTTTTGGTCTTCAAGAAATAGTCTTTTTCTATTCTTTCACTTGAATCTGTCTATTTTTCTTAAAATCTTACCATTTGAGGTTGAAATTTCAATGCCAGGGTGAATTAATTTGAAGTCACAGCAAAGTAATTTAGATGCTTTGGAATAGCAAAACAGAAAGCAGGTTTTGTATTTGGAGGAAAATAAGGTTGTATAAGGCTTTGTACAACTGTTACTCATTTTATTGTTGTTTGCTGCTAACTTCAGACTGGCAGAAAAAATATTCTAGTTTTGATACATAGTTAAGAATTGATTTTTGATCTTAGGAAGAGAAATCTATGTTTCATTCAAAGTGCTTCTGAAGATTTTAAACAGAAAATAAGATCTTGCTGCTTCTGTTGTGTCACAAGGGCTTCCTTTCCATTCTGTCTCAGCAGCCTGAGAGAAAAGCTGCTGGTTTCAGGTTGCTACTGTGAAATGCAAAGACCTTGCTCAAAGCAATAAAGCAACACCCTGAAGAAATTCCTCAGTTTCACTGAGAAAAACATGCAAATAGGAAGAATATGGTTTGCAATAAGAACTGTCATTTAGAAAATATAGGACTGAAGCAATTTAAATTTTTCAAATATGTACTTTTGAAAATCCGGTATTAACATAAACTGAAAAATGCATTTTCCAGGCAGAATTATTTACTGAATTTAATTGGAATTCATAAATAATTTTGATCCTTCAAACCCCAGTAGCATAGGACCACAAGGTATTTCAGGCAGGAAGGGATCTTAGGAAGTCATCTAATCCAACCTCTTGCTGAAAGTGGGGTCAGTTGTTAGGTCAGACCACGCTGCTCTGAGCAAACCAAAACCAGGCAAACCTGAGATCACATTCCTCAATATCAATAGATCTCCTGTGTAAGACTAAATTGATCTGAATCTACCTGATGCCACTGAGCTTTGGATCTAAATTCCTAGCTTATCTCAGCTAAAGAGCATCTGTTGTGTCAAAGAGCAATTCTGAGGTGTTATAAATGAAGATTTGTCCAGCCAAATGAAAAATGAAAAACATAAAATATTTATTTTACGATCAAATTCTATCTAGCCAGCCACAAGGAAAGAACAGAGCCGAGCCCGGGGTCGGCTCTGGGTGTGCAACAAGGAGGTCAGCCTCAGCAGAGGGTTTCCTCTATGCCCACACACCTCCATCCTGGCACAAGCGGTTTTTATCGGGAAAATTCCGCCTGAGGCCAAGATTTCAGCAGTCAGTCTTTTCTTCCATTCAGAGTCCATATGTTAATAAGATTTTCTTGCTTGGTGGTGAGAAAGCACAATTCAGTGTCCGGAGTTGTTGAATCCCCTGATGACGTTTACGGGAAGGCTGCATTCACATGTATCTGCCCGAGGATTTCCATGATCTCCATCTCGGGTTGTTTACGCGGTGATCAGCCCCGTATCTCTCCAGACATGGCCCATCTCCTGCCTGGGTTCTAATATACAACAGGTCTTGCCTGCGAGGGTGGGGAGGCTTCTAATACAAACGAGCATAATCTAACAAGTATGCAATATTACATATTTCATACAAGGAATGGCACGAATTATGTTTACTACACATAACAGAGGCAACACCCAGAATTTAACCCAGGCTGTTTATTTAATGCCAGCTGTGCCCAGCCTTTCAGGTGCCCTTTGTGCTGTGGGCTCCTCACTGCACCAGGCTGGGTTAGACACAGACCCCATTGCTCCTAGTGCTGCGTGTGCAGCTATCAGCACATGCTGAAAAGTTCTTACTTTCATAACCACCCAAATTTACTGAGAAATTGTACACGTGTGAGTACATGTTCCCTTCATTTTTAATGGCTTCAGACTAAAGTTAAGGAGTTGTCTGTCTCAGCAGAGTGTGAGTGTGTGTGCCCAGGAGGAAGGGTACAGTGACAAACAGCACCCATTGCAGGATGAAATCAAGCAGGCATGAAGGAGCAGGTTGCAGAGTCTGTAGTGCTTTACCTGGCAGCTGACAGGTGGCAACAAAGCAGGTACAGCCCCACTCAGAGCCTTCCATGGCTGCTGCTGTGTGCAGGGCAGGTCTGGGAACAGAAGCCTTGGTAACCAAATTAGGCGTTCTCTTCTCCCAGCAGCTCAAGGGCAA
Source organism: Chloebia gouldiae (assembly GCA_003676055.1). Classification (NCBI taxonomy): domain Eukaryota; kingdom Metazoa; phylum Chordata; class Aves; order Passeriformes; family Passeridae; genus Chloebia; species Chloebia gouldiae. The sequence continues at coordinate 1,533,248 of QUSF01000018.1, read as the reverse complement.
ACTGAGCAGTCAAAGTTTCAGCATGTAGGCTGAAAAACAAATTTTGTTTAGGGAGGTATTACCTTCACTCTCTAAAACTAATTTCTCATTCTCAGACTTTAAATTTACTGGATTTTGAGTGCTTTTTGTAAGTCTTTGTAATGCACTTTAATGGGAGAAAATTATTTCCTTACTTCCTTAGATTCTCCAGGAATTAAATGTCCTTCAAGACCTATTTTTCCTTTTTTTTCCTTTTTTTTTTTTCTTTTTTCTTTCCTGGACAATGTGTGCTACCTTTACTATCTCACAGCAAATTTGTTAAAAAGACATTGTTAAGAGAAACACCACGGAAATGGTAAAAAGCTAGGAAAAAAGAACAAGATTATTCCTGTAAGACAAACTTCAGGCTTTTAGGAATCATTTTTTCTACCTCAAAATTCAGTTTCTCAGTCTGCTACATCACTTTACCCTACCTGGAAAACCCAGCTACCTGTGTCTGCTTAGCTGCAGGTGGCAACACTTCCACAAGTGCTTGCCCCTCAGGCATTTTACTTTGAGAAGAGCTAATGAGCATCACCTGTGATCCTTCCTTTTTTGTTATGTGAAAGAGCTAGTGATGGGCACATTCGAGAAAATCACTGTGTGGAATTGCCCCTCATTAATGGAGCAGGTTCCATTAATGTAGAATATGAATGAATATAGATTCAGTCCTTAGAAGAATGAACTGCATTGTTTTTTTTGCTATTTCCTCCCCCAATCTCTAACAGAGCTAGTTCAGCTTGTATAAATGAAAACAATGCATAATTCAGTGGTGCAACAGCAGCTCAGTTCAGGGATCACCCCTTATATACTTTGAAATTAGCTCTATAGGAAGCTTGACTGGTGAGGAACACCACAGAGAAGCAGTTACAAAGCTATGGATACAAGACTGTTAGAACAGGAATGAAAGATAAGGGAACCCAAATCTCTAATTTTTCATTCAGGGTCTCAGTGATCCTCCCACCAAAGTGAAAACCGTTGTTGTATATTCCAATAGGTGGTTGTGGAAGTAGGAAAAATATACCCTGAAAGCAGAGTGAATGTAAATTAATGTTATTAGCTTTACATCCCTCACAAAAGCAGAAGAGTGAAGATGAGTATAAACAGTCACACACCAAACCACAGAAGCACTGATAAATTCCCATGGAAGGGGATGTGGATTTTAACCTGAGAAAAATCTACAACCTTTTTGAGAAACACTGCTATAAATTAAAGATGCTTTTTTTTTTCCCTAGAAATGAAAAATCTCCCTTTGCTCCATTGCAAGTTCATCAGTTTTGCAATGGTGTTGATAAAGTCTGAAGAAAATGAATCAGCATTTCTTTTTGTCTCAAACAGCAATGCTCAGAAGCCTCTCAAATCCAGTTATTTGTATAACAATGCCTCGTGCTTCTCCAAACATTGGAATAACCAGAAAAGGCTCTGCATTTAGTTTTTTAAAAACATCCCATAGAAAATACATATCACTGAAAGCCCTCAGATTCTTATCTTTGTCTGCAAAAGCTCAACATGGGAATTTAGTTATTTACTTCTTTCCTTCTTTCTTTCCTTATCTTCTTTTTCTTAATCTACTCTCTTTCATTGAAAAATACTATAATTTTTTGTGGAGTACCTGCAGAGAATGAGAAATATTTTGCACTTCAATATTTAGTGAGCCAACCATTGCTTCTCTTCAGAGGCAGGTTTTGTTGACAGATAACCCACAACTTCTCCCAGCTGCCCTATAGGATACTAAGCAGCCTCACCTTTGCCTGTGGAAGTTTGGTTTGGGGATGAGTTGTTCATTCTTTTCTACATGCTTGTTAGGAACAGAGTGTTAATTGCACTCAGACAAATACTGCACTCAGTACCTCTCCTGCCATTCCTTCAGCAGTGGTAGATGCAGACCTGGGCCCTGTAAGCCCTTAAGTGTCATGGGGAGGCAGAGGAAGGATATTTCTGGATATTTCTGCTTCCCTGTGTGACCAGCCTGTTTCTGGAGTGCCTGGAAGAAACTTCAGAGTGAATTTTGTTAGCATGATTCCCCAGGTTTCTAAAGGATTGTGGCACTCCTACAAAAAGGGACAAGACAAGCTGAGCTTCCTCTAAGGGCAAGACAGTGCTCCATGGCCCTGGAGAGAGATCAGTTAGCCCAGAGCAAAGTCAGAGGTGCAGTGCTGGGGATGGCCTGTGTTGGTTACCACTACTGCTACTTATTACCTGACCAACTGAAGACAGATAATTGCCTGAATGAGTTCTTAAACCGTGAACTTTGTTTTTAAGCAGTTTAAAGCAAACAGCCTGGTGCAGCCTTTTATGGCAGTACACCTTTGAAAGTTTCCAATCAACTGTTAAATCAGAAATGGCAGACACACTTTCACACAGTAACCATTCCTCAGGGCTTCCTAAAAGATGGACTGATATGTTAACTTTCCCCATGGCCACAGACTCATATTCTTGGGATGTGTAGCGTGTCAAAGTTGGAATACTATCACATCAAGAGATTTGACTTGTTTAGCTCTGTTGAAGGTCACCACTTCAGCAAAAGGCAAAGTAGAAAAGCAGGAGACATTCTGTAAGTAGCAGCTATTCATATGGAAGGTGTCTCAGACCGACAAGTTATTTTTGGCCAAAGAAACAGAGTTCAACACAGCACTTACATTATAAGTGCCCTATAGTCTATCAAGAATTCATGATTTCTGAGTAGTTTCATAGGTAAAAAGATCAGGCTTCATTTCTTTCTCTCCTGCCAATGCAGCTTGTGCATTGTTGAGCTTTAGTACTGCAAACACATCCTAGAGTTTACAACCTCAAGCAGTCTCAAAATAATGGTTTTTGAAACCATTCTCTTTTGCTCAGCATACATCAGCTGCACTTGTTGAGGTTCTGCAGCTGAGGGTCAGGTCAGACAACGCTTACCTCTCCTACAAATGCTGTGTGTCTGTGTCAGCCAGGCTTCTCTCTGGGACTAAATCACATTTTCCCTGTCCTGAACTGATTCAGTTCATGTGCACATTATAGACCTCAGTGTTTTCATCAGAGTAAGGGGCACTGGGCTCGTGATACTCCACCTCTCATTCCAGCAGCAAGTTGTTTCCCAGTAAATAAGTAAGGCACCAGAGCACATAAATGGTCTGTAAGGAGGAAGGAAAGAAAGATTAAAATTCAGATCACCTTGAAAGAGTTTTGGATGAAAATATTGTCAGATCAATAAAGCTTTGGGACTTGTATTTTGTTTAAAAAAAGTTGATTCATACATGAATGTTTAAGGAAGTGTTAAAACTCTCCAAATAAAGGTCTGTCAAGTCAAACAGTTAATTTAACCAGAACCTTCTTCTTCATGCCCCAGGTCAGTTATTAGCATCGATCTGATTTCTTTATTTACATAGATTTGTATTCTTACAGCTCCTTCAGATTCTGTGTTATCTCAATTATATACATTATATAAATAAAATCCCCTAGCGTTTATCTGTGTCTTGTCTGGCTTTATTTAACCAGCAATTTAGGGATGGTTCAATATTAAGATATAATCAAGCTAACAGCCCCTGCTCATGCAAATAGTTCCTAATCTCAGGAGAAGAAATTGCTGACATGAAATCTGCATTTCTGTGTTTATATATTTAGTCTTCATAGGGGAAAATCTTTTGCAGTGAAGCAGATGGTAGGAGATACTGTGAAATTTGCCATTGAACAAAAGTGCATGAACATTTTATCATCAAAACTTTGGAGAGAAAATAGCTTTTAATAGGGTGGAAAGTTTTAAGAAAAAAAACCCAACATCTGGGATAGAGGCTGACAAACAAGACAGAACAATTTTTCCCTTGTCTTTGGCAATGATTTTTTTGGGGTTTTTTTGACTGCTGAAGGCACAAGAAAATTTGTTTTCTAGTAACTTGATAAAAACCTCCAAACATACTGGGAAGAGTTCAAATAACTAGAAAAAAAAAAAAAGAGGCAAAACTAATTTGTGTTCAGAGCAAAAATCCATCCAGGCTTTTCCAAATCAGCGCAATGCTGTATATTAGGCTGTCCTTCCTTGGGAGAGCAGCCTGGGAAGGCTGCATGTTGGTGGGACAGCTCTGCAGCCTGCTCTCATCTCTTCCTGGGCTTTGCTCTGGGGGTGGTTGGTAGATGCCCCCACAAGGACCCTGTTACAGGCAGCATCAAAGCCCCGTTGTAGAGCTGGCTGTGACTAATCAGAGCACACTGCAGAATGGACATGATGGGCTCCCCTTGGCTTGTCCTGCCTCATGACTCTCTGCCATCTCTCATCGCCATCAAAGCTGCTGTGACTGAGCTTCTTACCCTGGCACAAATAAAGAATAATCCAGGCAGGAGCTGTCACAGGCCTGGATGGCTGCAGCCAACTCTCTGCAGGACAGCAAAGGGCAGATTTACCAGTCACTGATTCATGTGTTTTCCTTTCTTACAATTAGTTCACCACCCTAAAGAGGGACATAAGAAGCTGATGACGTTGGATGTCCTTTTTGTCCCCAACCTAGTGCTTCAGCTGCACCCCCAGCTTGCACACCGAGCTGAAAAAAGCTGGGATTTTGTGCCTACACTGCTGCAGAAGGTACAATATCCACCCATCCTAAATGGAGGTCAAAACTTAACCATGAATTATCATGGGAAGAAAAGCTAAACATCAGTCTTTTACTGACAGGAAACAGAACCAAATGTTGTATATATTTGTATATAAAAGGGTACAAACACTTTCTGGGAAGGCATCAAGGGATAGCAAGGGCTGTCTGCTCCATGCAGGATGGGGAGCTGGAGGATAGCAGAGCTGGCAGGGCAGCACCCACCCCAGAGTACCTGAGAGAGTGTGGCCAGGGTGGTCCAGAGTCCAGATCATCAGAGAAGTCTCTGATGATGGGGCATGTCTGAAGTCCCAGCACAGAGCCAGCCTGCAGGGCAGCAGCAGCTCTGGAGTTGAGGGACCCAGACCCAGTTGTGCTGGAGACCAGCCCTGTGCCAGCAGAGCTCCAGCTGGGACTACAAATAACCAAGATTACCTGGTCCAGGTGCAGAATGCTGCACTTGCTCTCATTACATTTCACACAGGTGGTGATTGCACAGCCCTTTGGTCTATCCAGATCTCTCTGTATGGCCTTTTTACCTTCAAAGGAGTCCACAGCTTCTCCTGCTTTGATACTTTGAAATGTACATTCAATTCCTGCATCCAGACCATTTATAAAAGCACCAGCCCTCCTGAGGAACCCCACTGGTGCCTGGCTGCCAGCCACGTACTCTGACCAAGCCTGACCGGTCAGCCCATCACTTTGTACCACTGAAGTCGTCTGTGGCAGTCTCCCATGTATCCAAACATGCAAAGTGAGCAGCTGGATACTGACACTCTTTGATCTTCAAAACACTCCTGGATTTTTTACAGGCCTTTTATTTTGTTGCATTTTGCCATGAGTAGAAAGCATGGCCCTTGATCACACAATAAGGGAACTGTGCTACACACCAGTGCCAGTGCCAGTCCCTTAGATGTTAGCAGCACTGGCCAGTGCCTGGGGATCTTAGACTTCATTGAAAATCACAGGTTTGGCAGGTTTTTTACTTCAAAACTGAACCTCAGTAGACAAACTTTCCATGCCCAAAGATTTGTGGCTCAGGCTTTTGAGATGAACAGGCAAAGGTACGAATGGATCCTGAATTTGATATGCTTAATCTGTTCTTTAATAGGAATATTTTGTCAGTTTTGTGTCACACCTTTGTGTTTCATTCCATCAGCCTTAATAACCAGAGCTGGACCACAAGAAGCCCAAGCAGGCCAGTCCTCACTGTTCTTTGGTGCACAGTTTAGTGCCAGGGAAGTGATGAGACAGTCCTACCAATGAAGGGAGATGCAGGAAAAGGAGAAATGGCATAAATTAATCTTAGTCAGCATTTCTGGAGTTCTCAGGTTGCTTCACAAATCCTGTTTAATTAAGCCTCCTAGCATGGCAGTGAGGTACTTATTAGAACTATGTGAATAACTCATTTTGCTTTGGTGACTTAACTGAAAAATTAGCAGTAATTTTCAGAACAGTGAACTGACTCAAAATTAAATCCTTTCCTTTAGACTAACCAAAACAATTTTGTTTTTATTTACATGAAAAAAACCTTTGTGTCCAGTACTTGCAATAAAATGAAATGAGCCAGAGTTTTAAAAGAAGAGGCAGAAAATTTTCTAACTAGATGTGGTTACAGCATTTCAGCAGACATGGGCATGATACTGCTTAACGTAGTAACCTGTGATCCACACTGAGAGAGTTCACAAACTTGGATTACATTGGAAAGATATTGACAGTAACTGAGAATGGGTGAAAAGGCATGTTATGTCTTTTTATAAGTTCATTAAAAAGCTACATTTTATGAGCCCTTTAAAGGAAACCAATGATAGAACTTTCCCTAATTCCTTTTTCATGGTGTTTCTAGCAGCACTACTTATTAATTTGCACAGAAGGTCTTGTGCACCTCGATCCCTTGTGGTGGTAGATTCATGCAGGCAAAGAAGGAAGAGAATGGGAAGTTCCTGTCTGTTGGAAATGTCAGGATCATCCAATGCAAGAGTGCTCAGCAGGATGAAGCCAGCTGGGAGCTGTGCTGATTTTGCTGCTGACAATGCCTGCAGGATCCAAGCACCATCTCCAAGTCTCCTCCTACTTGGGACTGAATCCTTTCTCCTGTGCAGCAGCCCCTGACCTGCAGGGAAATGTGAATTTTATCATGATGCACCCCTCCTTGTAGATATGGTCCAGAACACAAGCCTGGAAAAGCACAACTTTATACTCTTTAGTGTTAGTGATAAAAGCTTCTTACCCCACTGAAAGTCAGAAGACATGCCAAAAAGTTGCAACATAACATAATTTGTGGGTAGCAAAACTTTTCAACGTTAATGCAAAATGTTCTGACATGCCAGAACAATTAGAGCAACTCAGCTGCTGGAGGTAGACTGGCAGAACAGACTCCTCTCGGATGATGTTCATGCTGTCAAACAAAAGCACTTTTTTATGAAGAGATGACATGAGATATTAAGCTTGGCCTTATATTTGTCATTGCACTTTAAAATTATTAGAGGACCAACAAGAAACCTTTATAAAAAGTAGTTTTATCATGCAAGCTTAATAATTCACAGTGAACCCATTAAATTTACAAAGGTACTTTAAACAGCTTCAAGGAACCATTCCTAAAATACAAGAAAATAAGAATTGCATGTAAAAAACCCCACTATTATGATATCATAGTAAATGATGAGGATTTAAGGGTATTTTTAGTTGCATTTTAATATTCTTGGCTGTGTTATTACTAGTGTAAAACTTGCATGAAAATATAGTATTTTTAAACACAGCATGAAAGAGGTACTGGGGGAGTGAAGAAACAAAAAGTTGATGCTGGTCTGAGCATCCCATTTAACTTTGTGACTTTCAGTAGCTCTTTTAGAAATGAGAAACTTTTATTATTGGTTAAAATACTCTCTGTGTGGGTATATGTGTGTGAATAGTCATAATTTCCCAGCGTATGATACAGAATTTCTTAATTTGAAATTGGTAAAGGAGAATTCTTCAATGGATGTGTGGAACTCCACTTTAGACCAGAAAAAACATAACATTTTACATTGTCATTTTGTCCATGCTCCCTAACTTCACATTTGAAATCAGCCTTCTTGTTCCCTCAATCTACATACAGAGCTTTATTCACACTGCTTGCCTTTGCCAAGAAATGAATCTCAAACAGCACACGTCAGACTGCAGGCTTCACTGGCCAGGTGTAAACTGCTGTCAGTGGGTTTAAGAGATGGCAAAAGAGGCTGAAGAGGGAAAGAGCAGAGTGGCACAGGCTGTTAGCATTTTCTTTTACAGGACCCACGTCCTCCCATTCCAATGAAGCAGAGCAGGAGCTTGCTGCTCTGAGATGTGCCCCCAGCAGATAATTTTGCCAGGTTGCAGGGTGGCACAGGGTGTTTGCTGTGTGTGCTGAGGCTGCCCTGGTGAGCCCTGCAGACGTGGCCGTGGCAGAGGTGGCCAGGGCTGGCTCTGAGCTGCGCTGCCAGAGCTGCGCTCGCAGCGCTCCGTATTCAGGGCACGTGCCTGTGTTATGCCTCCCTCCTGCCAGGGCACTTTGGTTTCCGTAAGTACAGCAGTACATTCAGCTATCAAAGGGAAAGGGTGAAGGCAAAGAAAAGGCCAGGAAGTTCCCATGTTTAATGAACCTTTCATTCAGTACATACAGCTTCTCACGTAAACCGAGTATGTGCAGAGATCCCATGGAATTCAGACCAGGCGGCGTGTGGGCTAAATCCCTGAACAGGAAAGTAAGCAAGGAGTGTAAAAGGCTTATTTAGTTATCAAATTCAGTACTTGTTATTTTGGGCAATCCTATTCTGTAATCCAATTCATAAAATGATGTACAATTGACAAAAATTTTGTTGTGAAAAAGAGAATGGAGGCGAATTAAGCTGTTCTATTTTTCTGTATGACCTTAACACTTGGCATAAAGGATGAAAAAGAGGATGATGAGCACAGTTCTTCTTTCCTCCACCATAAAGCTGCATGAAGTTGGATGTAATTTCTCATCAGTGCAGATTTCTAAGCATGAAAGATAATGATGGTCACTATGAAATAGTGTATTACTTAAATTTTCATTTCTCCCATATGTTGGGTAGAAGAATTTAAGAGACATCTATCTTCTGAACCTCACTGGGCTTTGAACTGTGTAAGAATCTTTGGTTCCATAAAACTGAAATGCCAGTGTTCTGTATTTTTTCCTTAAATCCAAGTTGGGCAAGAAGAAGTTTTGTCCCTTTGCAGTGTAAGAGTTAGTGAGAACTCAGAGTCACTCTATTATTTATGCACTCTATGTGTTCTCTGAGGACACAGCTGTGAGATGGTACCTAGATTACAGAAATGGTGTGGTATTACTCATTCTGTGTTGGATCATGGAACAGAAGCTCCGGCCATGAGTAGGTGATCTGATTCAAAGCGAGGGGGATGTGGGCCAGTGCTGTGCTTCTTGCTTTCTCATCATGGCACTGAAAATGAGCTCGTTCCTATGCCTGTGGCTGGGTAGAGCTGTAGACTGTCCCATGCCCAGGACAAGGACACAGCACATTGCCAGAAGAGACACAAGCAGAGGCAGAATTGCAGCTCCGTGTATGTGCCAGTGCAGCAGTGAGAAGCCAAGAGCCAGCATCACAGCCCCCAGAATCTGACAGGGCTGCCAGGATAAGGAGCCTGAGCTATCTGCCTCATCTAGCTGGCACAGAAGCCACTGTTTCCATGACTTCATTGTCTGGGCGGGCACAGAGGGGGAGGAGAGGATGCTCAAATGTGCCTGTCCAGGCTGCAGCAAGTGCTCTGTGCTGCACAGACACATCTACAGCTACTCTCCCCCTTAGCAGAGGCTCACTATGACACCCACTCCTCCTAAATCTTAATTCCTGAAACTAGGTTTTACACAGGATTTGAGCAGCCCACACAAGGTTTTGCTGGTCCCCTTCTTAAGGAGCATTTTGCTTATACTGAATATATATATAGGAAAGTTATTGACCCTGTTATTACTAATGTAAAACACTTTCTAAACCCAAATTGGTCTTTATAAATATTCAACAGGAGATTTGCTTATGATTGATAGTTTTACTTTTACATATGACATATGTAGGTGTTTTTACTTTATATTTTATAACAGCATAAACAGAACTCTGCATGTACTGCATGTGCTGTATGAGTATGTAAGTAGTGCAGCAAGCTCTGAGCAAGAGCCAAATGCCACTCAGAGATGAGACGTGACATACATTAATCAGAACCAGGAGAGAGAAAGTGAATTTCAGCATGTTGGACAAACTGTACTTGCCTAAAATGTGAGCTTTTCTATCCCATGCTATCATACCTCCTTAACAACCTGCTGTAATAAAAGCTAATAATGAAGCACATTATGATTAAATTAACTTTGCTGAACAAATGAAAATATGGAATTGCTATGAATTCTAAAGAGTAAATTCAGGTGTGCATACTGGCAGTTGACACCCCACCCCTTGGACTGTGAGTGGGTACTTGATCATCAGATCTGGGAAGCAGGCTGGCCTCGTGCCACTCCTCAGAACTGCAGTGGCTGGGCAAGAGTGTGATTAAAACAAGGCCATCACAGAACCTCAGAAAAATGGTTTGCCAGGGTGTTTCATCCTATAGCCTGCAGACTTAGATTAACAACCAGTGTTGAAGTGACAGACTTTGGATCTTCAAAGGCTGTGGAATCTTCCCCATAGGAGGCTCCAGAGCTCCACTGTTTTTATCAGTCTGATAAAATCAACCTGCTTAGACTGTGGGTGAGATTGAATTTATATCCAGAAATTAACCGATTCAATCTGTAACATTTAAAATGAATAATGAAAGTATCTTCTTGGTTAAAAAGAAAAGCAGGTTGTGTTTCTCAAAAATGCATACTATGCTGATTATTAGCTTCATCTTTCTCTAAGGTGTGCCAGATTTGTGACAAGAGATCCAGAAGAATGCCTAATTACTTGCAGATGATTTGTGGCTGGTGTTTCAAGCATGTGTCAATGAAATACAAAGTCTGTTTTATAGTACCAAGGCACTAATCTGACTCTCTTTGCTAATTAAATTGAATTATACATGTCAAAAAGTAAGCAATATTTGGCTGCTTTAAGAAAGTTATTCTTTTTGCCTACATTGAAAGTCCCATATTCTTATTACAGAGGACCCATATTCTACTTCATTTCAGCTACAGTTTTGGACTGACTTCTGTTTTAAAACTGTGTTCTCTGTCTGTGTCTGGAGTGCTTTCCTAGGTTGGTGGAAGGTTGGTCCAATATCTTGGACATTCTGTGTGAAGTAAAACCAAAGTAAAATGATGCAGGGGCTTAACATGGTGTCCTTTGACAAACTTTGTCCACGCTGTTGTGCAGACCTTCTAAAGAATTCTTGAAGGAGGCAGCAATTCATTGTAGCAGTGTGTGCAGTCACCACAGAGGTCAGTAATGGCTTTGTTAAGGCTTGACAGGGAAGAGAGTCCAATCCTTGACTTGAACCTTTGCAAAAAACCCTGCCAGGGGAACTGGGTGCAAATCAGTGGGTAGTGCTCGTGGTGATGGGATGTGATGAGAGCCCCCCATGCTCAGAGGGAGGTGGAGGTCTCCATTTTTACAGAATCTTGTAAAACACCAGCCTCTGTTTGCTTACACACACTCTTTGTACATGCCCAGCGTTCCTTGCCTGAATCCCCTGCTGTGGCTGCCTTCAGGGATGTGAACAAGCTGGGAACAGCTACAAGTCATGGGGAAGTGCAGCACAAGTGTTCCTAGTGTCCAGATGTTCCTTCCCAGGCTGAAGCATTAGGGACTGGGTGAGCTATACATAAGTTATAATAAGATTTCTCAATTTTAGATTTGACAGCTTGCAGTGTTTGTTTCTCTCTTATATTCACTTGTAGCATTTAAACTAAGCAGTACTTTCAGGTAATTGACACACTGGGGAAAACTGGTATTAACAAAATCTATTTTTCTGTGTAAAGTGTTTGGCAGAAAATGACAAGCTTTCAAGCGTTTTTTTCCTTTTTAAAATGCTTTTTGCTGTTATTAGTGAGGGTTAAAAAAACCTCCGGTGTGAACAATTGTCTGTTCAACCAGCTCAGAACGACTATGGCTGTGTTAGCCTCTGCCCCTGGGGAAAACTGCAAAACCTCGCTAACAATATCACAGGAGTTTTGGCAAGTAAAAATAAAGGAGAAGGCAAAAATTGTAAAGAAGGCTTCTGCCCAAAGATAAGCTTGAAAGTACTGTAGTTGCTGTAGCAGGGGCTACTCTTGAGTGCTTCCCCAGCCTGCTGACAGGAGGGATGTGGGATCACTGAGTTTATGCTGTGGCTCTGCTGTCAGTCTGGGGACAATCCAGCAAAGTTTCATCTCTTGTCCAGCTAAGTGCAACCTGACAATTTTCTTTTCTTTTCTGTTTAGGAAGTGTTTCTGATTGGATGGAACAAAGAAAACTCAAATGATAAATTGTTTTGAAATAAACAGATCCTGTAAGTGAAAGGAGGGTGGTGCCTGGAGAACTGAAAATGATATGGAAGGAAGTCTAGCAGAGCTGACCAGATTCCAGCCTGGTTTCTGCCCCATTTCCCTACAGAGCCCGAGTTATTTCCCTGTGTACTGGATCCCCAAACAAAAAGGCATTTGTGCCTTTTAGCACTGCCCTCCCCACACTGCGTACCCTGTTCCACTGGGGAGGTCACAGTGCTGATTTAGCTGAATCTCATCACCTGCCTGGGGGTGGAGGTTGTTCTCCACAGGGTTTCATAGCAGATGGAGTAGATCTCAGGAAATAGGAGTGTCAGAGAGAGAGAGTGAGAGAGAGATGTATGGAAAAGTCTGTATTTAGCTTCCATGTCTATTTAGAGCTGCACCAGAGCTCAAAGGCTGAACTTTATGTGTAGACAATTATTTTGTTCTCTGTTTGTTTGAATATGTGTTCTTTTGGTGGGAGGCTGCTATCTCAGGTGTTCCTCAGGTTAAGGGTGTGTGCAGTGGCAGTTTCTGCATCCAGAAGAGTGTCCTTCCTACAGGGTGGTATCCCGGGTGAAAACCTCCATTCTTACTGAAATGAGGCTAAGGAAGAAGGAATTACAGCTCAAACTAAGAAAACCCAAATAAACAAACAAAACCCAACACCAAAGATACCCAGAGGGAGCCAGATTCCCTGATGTTCCTGAAATGTCCCTGGACTGTTTCTGGGAAGACCTAACATGAAGATGTCCCAGTGATGAGAGCAAAGACCAAAACTTTCTGCTCACGTTCCTGAGACCATCTCATCCCAAATCTATGACTTTTTTGTTCCCTGGGCTACCTTCAATTCTGCTACTCGTCCTGCAAGTGGTATCACACTGCACGGAGCAGCTGTGGGACTCACCGGCCTCTCCTCTTCTTCCATGGTTTAGAAGTCATGTTCAATGGAGGCTTTCTGAAGGAGACATAAAAAAAAAAGAAAAATCACAACTCATGTCCTTGCTTTTGTTTGATATCTATGAGATTCAGTAGGATTTGAGAACTCAGCATGACATCAACCCCTGACATCAACCCCTGTCTGTTTAAAGCAATTTTCAAGTCTGACTCTGATCTTTTCCAGACGAGCACTTATATTACTTTCTTAATGTTCCATCCCACCCTTCCCTTAAGGAGCAGCACTTACTGATGGCCCATCTGATACTGGCAGGAGAACCTTTTTGCCCATCTGACTTAGCCATTTCTTTCTGTATTTTAACAACTGGATGCATTTTTCAGCAGATACTTAATTGATATAAATGAGATACTTAATTGATATAAGAAAAATGGAAGCATCAGCTGCCGTATCCTGAAGGCACTGTGAGGCATGGTTTATGAATCTCTCATGGACCCAACTTAAAATGTAGCAAGAGTCAGGTGAAGCATCTTCTTTCAAGGACTCCTTCATGGCACTCCTTGATTACATATTCATTTTTTACTCATCACTGTCAAACATTTCTAAGACACATGAAAACATGAGTCAGTGTTGACTCAGTTTAGCAAGATGAATGGAATAAAAGCTGTGTCTTTTGGGTTAACCCTCCCAGTAGACAGCTCAGCCCTACACAGCCACTCACTCATTCCCCTCCAGCAGGATGGTGGAGAGAACTGAAAGGGAACAGTGAGAAAACTTGTGGGCGAAAATAACAGAAAAGGCCTTTGTGCTGTTCAGTAATAGCCAAAACATTGGTGTCTTATCAACACTGTTTTGGTCACAATCAAACCATGGCACTCTACAAGCTGCTATGAGGAAAATTAACTCCATCCCAGCCTGAACTGTTACACTGCTGAAAAGTTTTTGTTCCTAATTTAATTGCTTATTCAGAAATAAAAAATAGTTTCTCAACTTGCAGAGTTATTTCTGTGCATGGTTAATTTCTGATACGTTGCTTATAGGAAGTTTTAATATCTATATGACAGCTGTTCAAAGCCAATTGTAACAGGAGAGGGAAATCATCATACATTACCTCAAGATTAGTTGGTAGCTTAATATGTTTTTAAAATGATGACAGATGTAAATAGCTGCTGTATTTCAGTGCAGGAAGCAGTGACCCAGGCAGCCTGGCATAGGCTGATGCTCCCTTTGTGCTGTTTCCAGTTGGCAAATGGCTCCAGCTCTGTACTTCTGATTGTATTTTTCCTTCATTATTCTAGACTCCCTCTTTTTAAAAGCTCCAGTTGAATTTCAAGGGACACATGATCTTAACATATTTCACTGACTACTCTCCTATCTGGGGAAGTGCTCTGGAATATTGACTGCACTTGTAGGATTTTAGAGGAGTTCATTATCATGCTTGAAGCACTTAGACCCATTCCCATGGCATCCTGGTTGACATCAGTCTGTTATATCACCAGTTCTAAAGCTTAACTTCAGGAGGAAAGAAGACTTAAGCAATTAGACCATCTGTATATCTGTTTATGTTTCCTCTCCCTCACAGTGATATTTTTAACCCATGAGTAAATTTCAGCTATATTTGTCAGAGTGATACAGGTCCATGTAATCATAATGCCACTGGTTTTGTCAGAGTAGAGAACTAAACAGAGCAGATCACAGAAGGGTCACAGAAGTGATCAAACAAAGCTGAAGTCTGCAGGATAATTGTTAGACAGCAGAGAATCAACATAGACAGCTGGTAATGCCTGCATTGCATAGAAATATTTCAAAACAACCATTGGTGTTAGTGTCTAAGAAGTTGTGATCAAGGATAGGATAGTGTATGTTCCTATGACACCACATCTCATTCTTTAAAATATTTCTTTTGTAATTAAATAACAGACAAGAAGTAAAGGAGGATTGTCTGACTTAATGACCTGTCTGCATGGTCATGATGTTGTTATTTCTGAAGGATATGGAGACAATAACGTGACTATTCACAAATCCCAGTTCTGTAAGTGACATTGAGCAAGTCAACACTGGAGACATGTCACATGGGTTTTATTTCTGACTCATTGGGTATTTGCATTTTGTGGGACTAGACATGGATAAGATCTCAGCATTGTCTTTTTAGTTCCCTGTGAATCAGAAACTCTTCAAAGATTTTTTTCTTATACACTGACACCAGGTGTTTTGAAGAGGCCACACAGTTCCTGTGTCTTGGACTTTCTGGCAGTTTTCCTGCTAGTTTTGTAGTGACCACCAAAACGTTTGGAATTTGGGAATGCTCAGTAGCAGAGATCCCAGCAGCCCCACGGGGGCTGGCCCACGTGGCTCGTGGTCTCTCCTGGAGCCCCATTTCACCTCCGGGATGGAGCTTAGGGCAGGAGCACGGTCAGAACAGCCGTGGGGAACAGCTGTCCCTGCAGAGCTGCAGCCTCTGGGGGGGTTTAATCTGCAGAACACCGAAACTCAGGAGTTGGTGCAGGCACTCACTGTGTTGGCAGAGCTATGAAGTCTCTTCAGAATCAATTCTTGGATTTATTGCAGTCACTATCCATAATTTTCTAATACTAAAGCCCTGAATGCTGGCAGCTGGACCAGGTCTTGCAAACTCAAGTATCAGAAACAAAAGCTTGATTAACACTGGAGCATGACTAATTCAACAGAAAACCTCACCCAATTTTCTTACCCACTGGCTTTCTGCCTACATCATACTGCCAATGTTGCCACTAATAAAATTCCTGTTAGCATTGTAAATCTGTTTTGCTCTGTACTGCATATGCTTTGGGAATGTCTAGTAATTCAGAGCTTCAAGGAAAAATGTTAATTATTGAGTACAAACTATTTGAGGTGCTATGCTGCCACGAGACCTCCTATCCCAGATTTCTCTGTTTATTATAGGCCTTTTATATCCATAAGTGAGCAACGAGGAGGTGGGTGGGTATTTTGCAACTTGCTCTTGGCCAAGATGTTCATCCTTACGTACTGAAATAATTCTCTTTTCTCCTAATCTCTAATTGGAGAATCTGGGAGGAAGCACACCTTTTTCAGAACTTTATGAAAAAAATTAACATATAATCTATCAAAGTCCACAAAGCTTTTGTAAACCACAGAAGGATTGCCAAATCCACAAGTGGGGTCTTAATTGTCTGAATTTCAGCACATGATCAAGTACTTTGCTGGATGAATGTCTGGAATTTTGACCCAGGGCTGTTCTGGGCAGAGGTTTTGGGGCAATTCCTCCTTCCTTACTGACTTTATTGGTATGAATGGAATAAAGAAATGTATCACACAAGCTAGGCCACTGCATTTAAATCCTTTATGTGAGGTTAGAACATTGCATAAAATTTGCAGAAAATAATAATTGTTTTGGCTTGAAAGTGTTCATGGGTGAATCCCTTCCAGAGATGATCTGTGGAAGGAGCTGTGCACAGTGCACAGGTTAGGATGGACCCATTTGTACATATATATATATATATATATATATATATATATATATATATATATATGCCTATACCTATAGTTACACAGAGATTCTATTGTCATTCACATCATTATAACTTTGCCCATGGCAAGTCTTTACTTGGAGAAATTATATTGTGAAAGACCTTATGAAATACTTCCATCTGTCTCTGAGCTCTGTGATTTTGTCATCACTATAAAATACCAATTTCTTATCAGATTTGGAGTCTTGGTTTTGGAAAAAAAAAATCTCAGTGTGTAATCAGGTAGTTGAGAAAGCAGTGCTGTTCAGAAGCACCTGACACAGGACCAGGGGAGGCTTCTTAATCTGTGTCACAGCCATATACCTGCCCAGTTCACAGTCTCACTTCTCACAGATTTTCTCATTATTTCCTATGTCCCCATTCACGTAGAATCATGTTTCAGTCCAGTTAGTTAGAAACATCACTCTTGGAAGCAAGCCAATGATTTGTAAGAAGGAATAACTGGCAATTGCCTCTCTCTAGAATATGATTGTTAATGCTTGTGGACAGTAGTTATAAGAAGTATTATTAAAACAGAGATTAAGAAATCAAAAAATTGAAAATCCTGAAAAGGGGTTCCATTAATTCACTTAAGTGTAGAAATTCTGTTTTCCTGTTGCACAGTCACGTGCCTTTTGTTATATTTAGTGTGTTTATGTGTATATAAGCAAACTTTTAGCACCCCAGAAATCACATGTAAGTCCTGTCACATAGCATTTGATGCTTCAGATGAAAAGTTGGGCCAGAAGTGACATGTTACTCATTGAAATGAAGGACATGTCATACACAATTTCCTCTCCATGTCAGGCTGAGTCACTTTGCCCCACTGTCTGGCATGTGAGATGTGTCAATGGCAATGGCTCCAATTTCATGCACAACATCTGTCTGTAGCTTGCTGGTTAGATGAGCAAGTCCCTGCCAGCTGTCTTCTGTAGTGTTTCAAACTGCTATGGAACAGGAGGCTAGCTGTAATATGGGACATGTCATGGGCTCTGCTCACTTGGCTTTGCTCAGCTGAACCTTTGACATTGCCTGGAATTCCTCATCAGGGCTCACTGTGGATCTGCTGTGGATTAGGCTGTGTCTCAAGCAGGTGACTTTCAGAATAAGGGAGAGATGTGCTACTGATGCCTTGTGAAGGCTGACCTAGAACAGAGGCAGGGCAGAGCTAAAGAATAAAGCAGGGATTTATTAAAAGGCTTCAATGGATCCACCTTGGGCAGCACAAGAGCCCAGCCAGGGCTGCACCCAAGATGAACCAAAATGGTCACAAAATGGATGACTGCTCACGGGGTCTCTCACTTTTATAAGTTTTGGTCTATTTGCATATTGGAATTAATTGTCCAATTAAAGCCCCAGCCCATGAAGTCCCACCCTACTTGTTTTTCTCTCCTCAGTCCACATTGTGTGTGCTCTTGGGTCTCAGATGTGGATCACTTGTCCCTGGTCCCCAGCTGGAGCAGGAATTGTTTTGTCTCCCTGCTCTGTGAAGAGAGCTCACCATCCCCTAATATGAAGCATAGACTTACACACTAAAGCAGAACAGAATCTGAAAAATATAAAAGCTAAAACCTGAGGCATCACTACCAGTCTTGCTTCCTTAACACAAACATATGTGAAAATTGGCATGATGCTGAGATGGGGCTTATAAAAAACAAATACAAATTTGCATCAAACTTTGGCTCGGCAATAATTTTGGGAGTGTAATTTTAATCTAGTCTAATTAGACTAATTTCTGTGACTACTTAGTTTTCAGCACGTGTGTCTAAAGAACCATATTTAGTAAAACAGTAGCAAAACTTGCAGTTACAAGAACAGATGCAGCACCAGTTCCTCTAAATGGAGAAAATGGTAGATTCTCAATTTGATATCACTTTTGGAGAAAAAAGACTAAGGGATAAACAGCAAATATACTGACATAAACCCTTGCATTATGTTTGTCCTTTGTGAGGTGAAGCCAAGGATTATTCTAAGACGTAAGCAGGATATAAGCTGAGTGTCTGTCTGAGACTCAGCACTTTTTCAGCATCATTGTGGATGGGGATTAATTAGCTATTTCATAGCCTATGAGGCCCAAGATGATATAATGTTCCAGCTAAAGTAGAAATCTCCTTATCCTCCTAGTTCTTCAATGCTAGAGAGATCCTTTGGGAAATGTAATTCAAGAGACTGAAGTTTTTTGAGTCCTGGGTAAGAGGTCCATGAGAGATCTTACATGTAAAATTTTATTCCTGCTCCCAGACAGGTTCTGAATGTTGTGATTTCACAAGGGCACTACATGGTATTTCTGGGACAGATTGGGAAGGATTTGGTGTTGAGACACATCAGTTCAGCTCAAGTTCCTTGAGATATGAGTTTTGTAGAATCATCCAGAGAGGATGATGGGCATATTTAACAACCCTGAAATATATAAATAAATAAAAATTATCATCAGAACTGCCTGAAATATTAAAGAACATTGATAAATAAATTACAACATTTTCAACTTGGGCCCCTTTATGAAACATGTTTTTAAAATAGCTCTAAATATCTGCAACTGTGTTCTGACCCAAGGACTGGTTGATGGATTTAATCTACAATTTAATTTGCCTCAGAAAAATGTAACAGCAATGAGAAAGAATTGGTTGATCAGCTGGTGACATAATATTGTGTCCATGCTGGTGATTAATCCAATTCTTCACAGGCACATACATCACTGTAAAACTGGTGAATTCCTTAACTTCATTAATTTCATTTATATTACTCCTGGCACAAATGAAAAAAATATTAGACCTTCTAATTTCTCTTTCTGCCCTTGCTCAAAACACCTGCACCTCTCATTCAAGGTTTTGTTGTGCAAGGACTGAAAAGAAACCCCCAGCCTTCAGCCAAGGGAATAAATAACTCTGTCATCTGTGAATATAAGTGAGAAGACAAGATAAAATATCACCTGGGAATTATTATGCAAAATAGAAGGAATGCAGAAGTCAAAACAATGTTAAAATTTAATTTGTGTGTTTTAATATTATTGTCTTTTTATGTTTTAAAGGCACAATATAAAAATAAATATGACAAAAGGATAGAAGAATGTAGCATAATTAGCATGAAAATTACACCTAATTTGTTTTCTGGATATTGCTTTGTCTGTATTATAAATGGCATGTGGATACAGTAGAAAGTGAAATAACTCAGAATATTAAATTCTTTTAAGATTGTGCCATGGGAGCCTTGATGTCTTGCTCCATTCCTGTCTCTAATTTACTGTTCTTGTGTTGTCAGCAATAACCCTTGCACAAAAAAGTCTCTGTGCCCCAGCTCTGGGCTCTGCTGGTTTCTGGAGCAGTGGAGGCTGCTGGGGGAGGGTGGTTTACAGTGCCTGGTCCAGGCAGGAGCTGGGACAGAGCCCATTCCTTTCCTTCCTGAAGGGCAGCAGACATTCACACACTGGCACCTGTCACAGCCCCGAGCTTTCCAACCAGCTCTCTTGGAGCTCATGATGACATGACCTTGATAAAAGCCTGGAAAGAAAACTTGGTCAGCTGTGTGATATTTGGGTATTACCCAGTGACCCCAAATTGGTAGCTGGACATTACTGAGGACAGGGTTTCCTTGTCCAGGGTAGTGTGTAGAGGCATGTTTTCATAAACATCAATTTAACACCAAACATGATGATTCACTAACAGCTCTCTGATACAGGTCAAAATCTAGGGGTCTGTTTTTGTTAGAGGACTGCTCTGCCCAAATCTGTCTGTGAGAGGGACTGTACCTGAGAGATTGAGATAAATTTGGTAGTGAGATACATCAGTTCAGCTCAAGTTCCTTGTAGTACCAGTTTTGTAGAATCACCCAGAGAAGATGATGGATATACAACTCTCCTAGAGACCTTGAGAAATCACTGAGTCCATCTCTTCTCCCTTAGGCAGAATGAACTACACCTAAAGAAGTGTCAAGAGTAATTTATCATTCTAAGCTGTTCTTAAAAACCTAAAATGATGGTAAAGCTCTAACCTTACACTCCAGTCCCATTCTTGATATTCTTAGCATTACAACATTTTTCTTATATTCAACTTAAATTTTCTGCATAGCTTTCTAATTCCATTGTTGTCCTATGCACAATGGGCAAGAATACAATTTCCATCCTCTTTCTCTCTCCTTATCTCTTTCCCATCTTCTGTCTGAAGGTGCTCAAGTTATCTGCAAGCTTTCGTGAACTCGAAAATAATTTTATTCAACAAATGCTGATCTCATAGTGCTAGATTTTTAACATGGTGTCTAGACACTCTAGATAATTAGTGTTTTTACTTATTGATAGGAATGAAGGAGCCACACAGACATGAGAAGATATTTTATTTTTTAAGCCTTGAATTGAATAATAGCTTGTCTGTGCAAATGGTATCTGGTAGGCTAACATGGATTTCCATATTTTTTATAATGTGGCACTAACCTTGCTGCAGAGACATCTTGTGAACTCTTAGGGACTTCCAACAAGGAATCATTTGAAGTGGCTGAAAATCTTGTATTGTTTCTTTGCTCCTTCTCCATCTATGATTGGATATATATCGGAGCAAGCCAGGGAACATCAATTTAGGTGTTTCAGTTAATGTCACCAGCTGGCATTGACTCCATGAAGTAGTAATGTGATTGAAATGGATTTGAAATATCAGGAAGACTGCTTGGATGTAGCTTGAGCTTAGCACAGGAGCCTTCCTTCACTTCCTTTAATGATTTCCTTTTTGTTAAATGTGACTAACCTACCTGTTTTTGAAAGTGACGCCTCAGAAAAATAATTTGTTACAAAAATTCAAACTCATTATTTTTAAGAAATTAAGCTGGATAATGAAATGATAATGTCGATGTTTTTATCCTCCAATATAATAATTTTAGAATTGAGCATGAAGTCCACTCCAATTAAAATTGTTGCATGGAACATAAAACCAGAATGCTGTGATACTGGAAACATTTAGACATGCACACAGGCATTTAAAAAAGTTCCCAGGCACAAGAACAAAGCTTTTCTTCATTCCAAGGATAAGTCAGCTGAAGTGATCTTTGTACATTAAAATTACTGGTTGCACATTGTGCTAAAGGGGACACACTCATCACAGGAGGCTGAGCACTATAAACCAGAGAATGATCAGGCTTGAAAGAAAATGTAGTAGCATTTTAATAAGAAACACAGTTTCTTTATGAGGCCAAAATGCTAAATAAGTTAGCAATGGGCTTTCATGCAAATGTTAAATCAGGAACAAAGACTGAGATGAGAAGCATCTACATATTAATATTACAAACAAATTTTATTCTGTTCTCTGAAGTATTACTTGTTGTGGCATAGTAAAGACCAGCATCATCCCTAAATTACAAACATGAAAGACCAAATTTCCCACTGGAACTTACTCTCACTAAGAATAAAGTTTTGTAGCAGAATCCTGGTTTCAGTCCTACATTTTTAAAGGGAGACAGTGAGTAATCCTTGTCCAAATAATACAGCCTTTAATTTCCATTTTACAGAATAGAACATGTGTGGTTTTGTCTCCCTTTAAAATAAATCCTTCTTTTACATCTTATACACTGGAAAACGAATCCTCAGGATGACATCAGGTTATTCACACACTTATTTGAAGTGGGAGTGAGAACATCAATTACCTGCAGGTGAGAGAGAAAGGTGGGAGTGAAAAACCAACTGAATGATCAACCCTTTGGTGTGTTCAAGGACGGGATCTGTCTGTCCCTACTCCTCATTCCCCTTCTGTCTGGCCCTTAGCAGGATCTAACCCTCTCAGGGCCTTTGCCAAGCAGGAATGTTCTTCGAGCAGCTGAGGGAAGGTGGCTGCCAGCACAGAAACCTCTGCTTTGCTCAGCAGCTCTCTGCTCTGGGAGAGCAGCACATTGCTCTCCCAGCTCCTTGATGTGTTAAATACAAGCAGATCAAATAATATTGGCTACTGAACTTTATATTAGAAGGACAGTGAATTTATCTCATGTAATCACTTCGGAATATCAGATTTCTTCTTGGTTTCTCAGCTGTTGGTGGTAAGAATTAGGTGCCTCCCAGGAGCAGCTCCAGGAGCCCCGGCCATCTACAGAGAGAGGCCAGCACCAGATCTCCAGGGAAAAATTCTCCTTCAGAATGCTGGAGCCCTCCTGAGAAAGCACATGAGAGTGTTCTGAGGGGCTCTTTTGCAGCCTACCTCAGCTCTAATCCTTGCTCCAATTATGAGCTGCCTCACCCCTTCCAACATTCCCTCACCATGCTCCGTGTGTGCCAGACAAGACATCAGGGCAGAAGTGATCTGTTCCTCCCTGATTTTTTTTTTTCCCAAACAGAAGCTCTGAGTGAAATTTGAGATGCCTTCTTGCAGAATCCCCATGGCAGTGGCTGAAGCATTGGTTGGCAAATTTTCCAAATACTTTTTTTTTCTAAATAAGTTCTCCTGCTTTTTTGAGCATTGTTAGCAAACCTAATGATAGCATTCTTTCTGTTAGTTAAGATCACTGCTGTAGTCCATCTTAGGCAAAGAGAAGTAAGTCAGGGAGCACATATTTAAGCAGGTTTTAGCTATGTTTCGAGTTGCACATGGGGTTAGGGAGCTGATTGCAGTATGTAAACAAAAGCTAGAGCAAGATATTTTGACTTCACTCACTGTGACAGCAGCCAGATGCAAAAAACTACCTTCAGATGTTGTAGCCCAGAGTAAATAATGAGACTCACCAAGAACCTGACATCTATTTTTTTAAGAACTCTTTTCAAAGAGACAATCACTCAGACATGTGAGGGTCTATTTCACCTAATGTTTGAATAAATTGGCAGCAGAAGCTGAGGGCTTTGACAAGTGTTTGTCACAGAGGTGTGCACTGCATCAGTATTTGTAACAATAAAGCTTTAGATTTCAAAACACCTGAGCAACTGCAAAGGAAATCCCATTGAAAAGAAGGACAGCTATACTCCTGACTGGATCTTCAGTGAAAATATCCCTTCCTCCTAGTCCCCCATACCTGGTTACTTCTGGTTGCCAGAAAATCCTTGGCATTTTGCAGAATGCTAGAACCCCATCGTTGACATCATTGATGCTGACTTTTTTTTGGCTCATAAAGCCATTGGGAAATAAGATTGAAAAATATAATGGACCCCTAAAAGCAAGAGACTCACAGAAGGAATGGTCTGCTTTTCTGCTTTGAGAAAATAATGTTTGGAAGCAGGCAGAGCAGTTAGTGGAGGGTGCTACTGCTTATTTGCTGTCTAGAATTTGCTCCTCTAAAGGAGTTTTAGCTATGTGCTCTCTCTCACTGTTTTTTTCATAGTAAAGCCTCTGTACAGTGCATGAAATCTGTGCAAGAGCTTAGCTCCCCATGACCACAAGAACAGGACCAAGACTATTAATTCTGCTTATGCAAAATACTCTCTCAGACTGAAGCTTTTATTCGGGAAAATGTGTGAGTGGCTGGGTGAGACATGGCCATTTCCCCCAAATCCACACTGCCCAGAAAGGTAATTATCCAAACAACAAATGTGAGGATACCAGTCCCACTATCTTTGCTCCTGAAGCCAGAGATATGGAGAGGATAAGGAAAGAACACACACATGCAGTGAGAAAATGTTTTCAGCTGTTATCAATAGTGCAGCAAACTGAAAGCCCTTGGCAGAACAGGGGCTGTTCTGAGTTTCCAGCTCTCAAGCTCTGTGTCTCGAGTGCTGTCTGGGGCACACAGAGAGATGCCTGCCCTTGCCCCAGGAGTGCTCCCTGGGCCAGGGAGGCAGCGGCTGCTGATGGACAGCCAGGGCACAGAGGAGCAGCAAGGATAAACAGGAGCTTCAGCTTTGCAGCCACTCAGAATTCTCTCAGATCTGCTATTAATTGAAAATTCACAGGCAGAGCAGAGTGGCAGAAGCTCTTTTGGCTGTAGCTCTGCCTGAGTGAGAGAGGAATTTGGGATTTCTGCAGGTACAGTGCTGAGGCGTTCTCTCTAGTTCAGGGCAGAGATAAATTCTTCTCCCTGCAAACCTTGGGGTTTTTGTTCATGGCAAGTTCAATGTGAGTTAACAGTGTGCCCTGGCAGCCAGAAGAATTCATAGTTCTATGATTCTATGCCATTTCCCTGCAGGAAGGCAGGATGGCTAACTTCCCTAGACTATTATGAGATACCCCATAGCCTTGTGATCCCTTGTGCCTGCCTCTTCTTTTATGACTCTCTGCTTGTGCATCACTTTCCCTTTCATTAGCCTCATCATTCCTTTCATTATGCAAAAATCATTGACCTCTCATGGTATTGGAACACAATCCTGCAAAATCACCAGGAAAGGTACCCATGCAACAGACAGACAAGACCACAATCACCCTTACAATCTTAAAAATAAGCTACCTCTTCCTCCAAAAGCAATATAGGGAATGAAAATGAAAGCCTGCAAAATGTAAAGAGACATAGAGGGATGAAAGCAGCTTGTATTCACTTGAAATAATTTCATATTAATATGAAGAGGATCTTATATTTTTAGATTTGTTCAGATTGCTTTTTTTTTATTATTTGATAGAATAAAACAGGATCTGCTGCATGGAAATGTCAAAGAAACATTGTGGAAGTCTAGTGAATAAAGAATTTCTGCAATAGCAAAACCAAAGAAAGACACTTAACTGAATCTTTTTAAAGCCTAACTCCCCTCCTTTTCTTTGGCTTTTGCCAATTGTAAGAAAGGAGTTTTCCAAGGTGTGCTACTCTCAGTCTATAAAGGAACACATACATAATTACCTAGAAAAACACAGATGTAAAGATTGTTCAATTAAATACAATTTAAGTTTTATTTTCATATGGCTATCAAGCTTTCAGCTGCAATTCTTTTAATAACAATCAGAGGAGCCTCACTCCTACTGAGTACGACTTTCTTATAAAGGGAGCTAGGCACATTTAGGCACCAAAACTGAAGTTAAAGATGCAGGATTGTTTCTTCTCTGTGGAAATGATTTATTGCATTTTTTTTCACCTCTTCAAGCAACAGAATGAAATTTCATTCTCCTCTGGGAGTGGTAGAGGCAAAATACTTAAAAATGATTGAAGTGTCCAAAGTGTGTTCATATGTTACTTCACGGTGGTGAACTTCAGTGGAAATTGCAGCTGTTGCCTCAGGCTGTGTTTCTGATCGGGGTGATCAGAAACAATAAGTGTGTGAACAGGGCAGTCTGTGTCCTCAGGCAGCCCTGCAGGACTGGGGTGTGGGAGGGAGGTTGGGTTTTGCCAGTCCACAGAGCCTCCCAGGGACAGCACCAAGCACTGACCTGAGCTGTGCTGTGTGTGCAGATCTCTCTGAATTTCTCCATATGAAGAGGTGCAGGCAGCTTTACACAGCCAGACCGAGTGACACTGAGATATTTCCCTTTCAGCAGGGTGGTGTTTTCTATTTTCCAGCACTGAGGCACCAGCTGGAGGAAGCATTGCCTTGACTCCCTTTAGGAGCCTGCTGGACACCTGTGGGATCAGCTCAAAGGAGTGAGAGTTCAATGCCATGACAAAGAATTACATGCTCATGCCCATGGGAAAACCATTTTGATAGAGCTGAAATAAGGAAATAAAAGTCAATATATTGAGATCCTTATATAGGGCTCCCACCTGCAGACTTCTCTGGTGCCAGACTGTGAATCTGAATGAGAGGAATTCAGATTCCTCCTACCCTTCCATTTTCCAAAAGAGAGAGGGAAGAACCTATGTAAGATGTGTGGAAAAGACCATTGTTCATGCTGAGAAAGGACTCGAGTTTTCTTTAAAACCCCTGCCAGATTGGGTTGTGAATTCAGATTTAGGATCCTTCCACCTATCCCAATTGGTCTTCGATGAGTGGAATGCAACCCACTTAAAAAAGAAAAGCAAGAGTATCTTTTATTGAGGTACAATAGTATGTTGTCAGAGTTCAATAAGCTAGATGGATTTTAACACAGTTTAACCATGGTTTTACAAGATTTAATAAGTGCAGTGGCAAGGGTCACTTTATTAATTACTGCATGGAAATTGGTTAGAATATTTCAACAGAGACCAGGGACACAAAGAATAAGGAAGACCCTCCCACTGAGTTTTAAACAGGATCCCCTAAAACTTCTAAAATCCTTGTGGAGCCTGGGTGCATCTGGATCCTATCTTAGCCTCAGACTGGACAATGGCTTATGTCTGATGTAATTGTCTGTACAAAGTTTATAATAACTAATATTGATGCGGTCCAAGAATAGCTGAAATTGAATTAATTTGGTAAAAAACCCGAGAAGCTGATTTTCTCCAAAAGGCACAAGAGTGACTTTTGGGCTGCTAACACCTGGTTCATTCCTGAGCAATGACCAGAGGCAGAAAAGGGGTGACACCTGGGTCCTTCCTTCTCTGGTGGAGCCTCACTCCTGTGAAACAGAGGCATTTCTGAGAGAGACTGTGTCTGGATCCACAAACAAAGAGAACTATAGCACACTGATATGGAGCTTTGAGATATGTCCTCCTTCCTCCACCAGAAAGATAAAATTGGTTAGAAAAGAGAAAAAGGAAAGGCAATATTTTAAGGCTGATTGAAGGAATTAATGTCTGTTAAAATCCTGTGACAGATATGATCAAAACATGTCTACTGATGGTACACATAAAAATGGTGCGCCTCTAAAATGGGGAAAACCACAGGAAAATATTATGTAAATCCAGTGTCATGTAGCTCCCTATCCCCCTGGGAAATTTTAGCTATATTCCCTAAGTAAAATCATCACTTATTTAGCACAGTTCACTGCACTTCCTCAAGAGGTAGAGGGCTGAAAAACACAGAGCCTGAAGTATGTGCTGGCTCTCTGCAGTAGTTCACTGTGTGGCAGAAGAATTTTCATAACGTCTGCTCAGGGTAAATTACTCCCTGGGCCTTGTATTCCTCATCTAAACTGAGCATTAAATTCAGACTGATTTCATCAGCAAATGAAGGAACAAAACAAGAAAAAAAAAAGTCAGAAATGCTACAACATGCTTAATTTAATTGGATCTTCTGTTCTGAATCAGGAGAATGAAAGAAACATTAGACAGAACATGCCCAAATGTTAAGGCAGCATGAACAGCACCATCTGCCACAATATTTCTCTAGTTATTTTTAATCTCTTACATAGTTAAAATTACATTTTCTTAGTGAGAGGCATTATTGTAGAACATTTATCTATTATAAACAGTCACTAAAGTATTCATTATCTCCAGGATCCATTAGAAATAATAAATGACTAGAAGAGAGGTAGTTGGACACTTTTCATGCTCTGCACCACTCAATATTTGATAGAAATGTTGGAATTGTCATATTAGGTCATACTTGAAGGTCTAGTGAGTTTGTAGTCCCTCCTTCAGAGGTTGTCACCCCCATGTATGCCAGGGAACCTCATGATAAATATCTTACAGAATAAACTGGCTTGGAGGAAAAGATTCTTCTTAAGCTCTAAGTGGCTCTCAGTGACTGAGATCAAAGGGAACAAGCTATTTTACCCCTCTTTTGTTTCTGTAAGTGTGCAAACCTGTTTAAATCCCACGGAATTTTTGGCTCAGAGATCCTAAGTGGTCTGACCAATATCACACTTGTGCAGAAGCTCAGAAGGGGCTCGAGTGGATGCACAGGTTCCTGGGACTGACTCCTGCACTGGGAGGGCATCCCTGGGCAAACACCATTGCTTGTGGCCAAACAATGCAAAGCAGCCTTCTCACATGAGTGGTCTGCAGATATATTAGTGCAGACATCTAGCTGGGGTGTATCAGCAGAGCTCCCCTGATGCCAGGGATTTGTACCAGCTGAGCATCTGCTCTGCTCTGTGCCCATGCACAGCTTCAAATCTTGCATTTCTCTGTTGTGAAAATGATCAAAGAATAAAAAGCAAATAAAAAGGCTTCTTGAGAGAAGCACTTTTCCAACACACATTAAAAAAAAAAAGTTTCTGGTAGTATAGCTCGGTTTATTTCAGTCTCCCTAGCTCCTAACTTTTCTCTGGATTTTATGTTAAATTCCTCATTTCTGTAGAATGTGGTTTTGCTTTCAAATCAACTAATGAAGGTGCTTTTTGACAAACACACAAAATAGGAAGCCAAATGTTTAGAACAATTTAATTTAAGCTGCACTTTAGTGAGTGTATACCTCCAAAGAGCCACTGTAGAAATCCTGGGCTGTGAAAGGGTGACCAGCTCGGTGACCAGCTCTGCCTGGATTGGACATTGCTGGCCAGTCTGGGCAGGGGCAGTGCTGGCACAGCCTCTGTCCAGGGCAGCTCTCTGTGCCCTGCTGGAGGAACCTGAGCTGTCCTGGCAGGCTCCGAGCCCTGCGGGGGGAAGAGCTCAGACCCTGGGGCCGGGGGGTTTAGAATGCCTGACTGTAAAATGCTACAGTTTCATGGGCTGCCACACTTCCATCGTTGCCAACTCTTCTGGTTTTTTATCATGACTCTCGCAATATTTGATGCTGTACTCCAAGCTCCATCATCTGAATATTTGGGGGTTATAGTTAGAGTATTCACAATTATGCACTTTTTTTTTTTATGTTATTTTGTAGCTTCTTAACTTAGAAGAAAAGCTCAGATTTGTGACCCTAAAGATGCTGTTATCATCTCCAGTTTTGTAAATACTTGCTACAGCCTGTATATAATTCCTGCATAAATTGCAGATGCTGTGAGGGATAAAAGCCCTCCTCTGGTGGTGCTTGCTCTATCTCTGTGGACAGCAGTGACAGCTTAGATGTGAGTTGGTCTGTGCTTTGCTGAGTCATGCACCAGGGCTGGCAGAAAAAATTTAAAGTGTCCCAATCCTTTATAAATTTGCTCAATAGAAACTGGGCACAGGCTCAAACACCTGCTGTTTTAAATGGACAATGCTACAGAGATGGAAATAAAAACATTGGGAACTTGATCTTACATGTCCAGAGGCAAGCCTCTCTTCCTTTCTCTGTTTGTTTTCCATGTTTGCCCTGGTGGGAAGGAGAGTGCACAGCTGAGACAGCCTCCAGTCCCCCCTGTATGGCAGGAACAGGAACCCCCTGCTCTAGCCAGCCCCCCGACTCTCCTCAGCTGTCCCGGGAAAGGCAAAGTTTACCTAAAGCCAGATTTATTCAGCTCTTTGTGACTTGGGTTACAGTCTCTGCTTACTGTAAACCTGTGGTAAATAAACACTAAATTGATTTTCTTTTTGTTAAAATAATCTTACATCTCTTCAAACAGCTGCTGCTGAAGCTGGGCAGACACAAGTGTGTTTTAAGTCCTGTAGGTACGTGTCCCATGGCATTGACAGAGCTGGGAAACAGCTGAAATGCTGGGAAACACAGGAGCCCAAAGACTGAACCAGAGGGTGAAGGGAAAATACACAACCCAAAACACTGGGTTTACTTCATCTTGCTTGTTCTGTTTCCAGAGATGAAGGGATTCATCTGGGAAACTTTTCTTATAGTGAAACCCGCAGTAAAAACTTTTATGACTTTAATATATTTAATAATTTTTATTCTAATAATTTTAAACAAATTTATGTTAAGTACTTTAATGTACAACTATGTGGAAAGACACATTTGATAACACACCATCAATTTCAGAAATAGAAGGACAAAGAAAAGACACCAGAAGGAATGTCCTACCCATCAAGAAAGGCAAAGCGGAAACCAGCTGCAAAATAGCTGCTTTAAAAATCCCTTTTTTGGACATTAGGGAATTGTAAGAATCAGTCAAAAAATGCCCTATAAGAAGCTCTGTATGCATGGCAGCATTCCCTAACTAAGTAACCAGTAAAGAAAAATCTTCTGCTGGGAAGGGGATTTTCTGAATCGTGTTCTTTGCTCCTTTTTCACAAACAGGTTATTTTTTTGTTGGCATCGTGGCTCTTTTATAAGAATTAATATGGATTGCAAACATAACTAATGTGGTTAATGCTTATCTAATGTGGATGCTTATCCAATTACTGCCTGCAAAACAGTTATGTCATAAATAATCTGGAGAGCAAGCCTGAAACCTTGGCCATGCTGGAGTCAATGTAATTTTTCTGTGTGCTGAGCGAGGTCAGGATTTACTTGGAAGCACTTTAAAGTAGCAAAAATGACTGCAGTCAGGAAAAGGAATAGGTTTCTCTTTTTAGGGAAGGGAAAACCGCCAAATCCTTTTGGCAAACAAGTGGTCTTAAAATACAAAATAACATTCCTTTGTAGAGGCACCCTTTCAAAGTACACAATCAGCAGTAAAAGACCCCAGCTCCACTGCTGCATTAATAAACTAGTCAGGGATTTGTGGGGGAAACACAGTGTGGGGGAAAGTGTCAGTCAACAGAACAGATGTTGAAGGCTCTAAGAGGCTTATATGGAGATTATATTCACAGTGTATTTCAGGAATACATGTATATTCTGTCTTCAAATTCTATTAGCTGATGAGTGTCCATCAGCTTATGGGCACTGAGACTCATCTTCGAGGCTCAGGCCACAGACCCTGCAGTGAAACAGAGCCAGGAAATGAGGAGGCTCCTGAACCTCCAATCCCACTGGTGCCCAGGGAGAAAAAGCTTAATTTAAAACACGAAGAAAGAGAGAAACACCTCCCTGGCTGCTGCTGGCACATCACAAGAATCTCTAAGTGCTGGCTGAAGACATATGGAAAACTTGCAGTGGCAAATTGATCAGTTTAATACAGGTTCTTAACTACTGTGGAAAGTCTCCATGGGAGATGTGAATTTTGAGCAGTGTGAGGTTTAAAAAAGGGCAGCAGGAGCATGGCCCAGCAGCCACTGTTGAAGTCCCAATGCAAGACAGAAGAGCAGATCAACCATTCTGAATATTAAGTGAAAAGCCTTGAAAAAGCAGAAATACAAGAAATAGGAAAAAGGAAGAAGCCGCTTCATGATTTAGATAAAGAAGGTTAAAAGCATGGGATGAAGAATAAACCAGTGTCCACTGTCTCACAATAAAAGTGCTGTGTTTTCCCTCTGCTATGACTTGTTTACATGTTGAAGCCATCAATTTGAAAAGCAGACCAAACCAAGACTTCTGTTAATTTATTATGCTTTTCTGTACAGAAAGAAAACAATTTGTTAAATCATACTCTCTCTACTTTATCATGGTTTGTCTCTCATGTCACAGTTTAGTCTGATGCTGGAGTTTCATCAGGATGTAGCCCTTGACAAAAAACCCAAAAAACCAAACCAAACTAAAACTTTTTCTTCCTTGTGAAGATTGGGCATGATTCATTTAGATATATTCATCTATGTATTGATAGAATGTATTATCATTATATAAGCATATCTTTCAATTCCACTGCTCCTCTGTAGTCAGAATGCTCAGTGTCTATAGAGGGACATTATAATGTCTTATAAGGGGTATTAATTGTAATAGAATAATATTCAGCACCTTGTGAAAGGTACTATTTAATAAAAAATGCTTAGATTTTGTGATTGACTTGTTATTCATGGTGGTAAATTGCAGACAGCTGCTGAAATAATAAATAGATCTGATTCATGTGATTTTCCTTTTTGAATCTCTTTTTTTGCTTGTATTTTCTACTCAGCTTCTTATTCAGCTTTGGCTGATTTCTGTCTTGTTATCTTGAACTACTAAAATAAGACTTTATTCTTGGATCCCATCAACACAATAGACAGATGCAGACCTCTGTTCATCAGCAGCAAAAATATCTTGGGACAAAAGCTCATAAAAACTTTTGTTGATGTACTGAATACACACATGAGGGATACTTAAACCTAGGTGCTGCTAAACTGTGGGGTTAGGTCTGAATACTTGGGCCCCACTGAATTCAGTCAGGCTCATTACACACTGAATACTTTAAAAAACACCCCAGTTTGCAGCAAGCACTGAAATACCAGGAGCAAACCAAGATACTACAATTGGAAATATATAGATTACAGGACATAATGAACAGAACAAGGAAATTCAGAGTTGTTATATATATTTACCTGCTTAATTTTAGGAGAAGTTCTGTAGTGCTTTTTGAGGATAAAGCAAAATATTTCAGAGCTTACTGAAAGATAATGCAGAGCAGTTCCTATGAGTAGCTAGTAGTTAGAGAGACAGGGCTCACAGCAACAATCAGAGTTGTAAAAGCAAGGTGGAAATCTGTGAGTGGATTGACAGAAGCTGCTGAGGAACGTGAAAAGGAGGAGGACAGAGTTACTGAGTCAGCTGTAATAGTGAGGGAGCTGATGCATTCAGGGTGTCCTTAAAATGTGGATCCTCTATGTGATTTGTGTCCAAGTGCTGTTCAGAAAAGCACTGGAAGGAGCTCATGGGTTACTCTGCAACAGGCCAGGCATTGCTGCATTTTACAAAGTGATATTTAGGGAGTCCTTATTACACGTATCTCACCAATTTCTGAGTGAAAGATTTCTTCTCTTTCTTTATGACATTTAAAAACCTCCTTACTCAGGAAGTGTCTGCAGAAGAACAGCTGCTGTTTTTCCTTTGTGGAAAACAAAGTTGTTGCTAGTTGCACGCACAGTTTTATTAACCCATACTTATCCAGGCAGTCAGCTTCCACTGGATTCTATTTCTCCTGAAGCAGAATGGTAACGTCCTTTTAGGCTTTATGTTTAATTCTGAATTTCAGGTTGATGCCATGCTTCAGCTGAGGCTTTTTCAGACTATAGTAAATTCATGAGGTAGAATGACAATGTCTAAGATTTCTCTGAAGTCCCTGGAAAAACATCCATTAATTTCAATTGCTCCTGGTCTAAACCTTTAATGGAAACCCACATCAAGAATAGAGAAGGCACTGCTCTTTTGATCTGTTTTCAAGCTTTCTGTGTATTTAGTGCTGTGTTTCTGATTGCTGTGTACAACACAGGAATGTGCTGCTGCATTTAACAAGAGCTA
The DNA here is from genome assembly GCA_003676055.1 of Chloebia gouldiae. NCBI lineage: Eukaryota > Metazoa > Chordata > Aves > Passeriformes > Passeridae > Chloebia > Chloebia gouldiae. Next base: position 1,500,049 of record QUSF01000018.1, on the reverse strand, counting down.
CTGACCTCATTGCACTTTGCACAGAGTGCCTTTCTCTTTGTAAGCTCCCACAGCACTTAGTGAGATATTGATAAGTAGAATTAATGAAGATCTCCTGTGGGCTCAGGAGCCATAACCCTTCCTCCAGCTGAATGTCCTGCCCTGGTGCAGGCTCTGGGGCACTCAGCAGGGAGAAGTTTTGCCCCCATGCACACACGGCAGCTCTCCTTGGCCCCACGTTACCTCTCCCACTCCAGCTATCCTCAGCTGCTCACAGCAACTGTGCAGCAATAAAACAGCTCGGTGCAGCAAGTGGGTGGACATTATTCCATGAAAAACTACGAAGGGAACATAATTACTGTAGGCAGAATATAATTACTCAGAGTGGGATCTGGCTTGAGCTTTATGGGCTAAAGCTTTCCTTTGAGACAAGTACTATTGAGATGAAAAAGCAAAACCAGCCTGTGCTTAGTTTTAGATTTCAGATGGAAGATGGTTAGTTCATGAGCTCTGAGCACCATGATGGGTCATTAGCTCATTCATCTGTCACCTGCACGAGTGCTGTTTCATGTTGCATTTGTTGAATGTGTGCAGAGATATCAGTATTCTCTATAAAGCTCTGCCTGTGGAAGCTGCTCAGCCGGGCCCTGCACCCTGTTCCACAGCTCATCCTCATCTTCTGCTTTCTGCTGCCCACCTCCCAGAAAGAGGAGCCTTCAGAGATACTTTAAGACCATTATCCCAGGGTTTTCTGTTGTTTATTAAAACTTACATATTATTTTGTATTACCTTGCTCAACTAGTAGACAATATATGTTTTAAGTGGTCAATTAGTAAGATACATTATTTAAAATTGCGATGAAAGAAATATTTTATTTAAATATATTGAAAAGTTGTATAACTCCAGTTTAAAGGTCTAGTACATTGATAATGTGGCATATTTTCTTCTGATTGCACTGCACTGAGGTTTGTTTTGGTCACAAACACAGAGCCAATTTCCATGTGAAAATTTTGTAAGGAACTGTTGAAGCTGTGCCCTTGTTTTATATATAGTGCTGAAGCTTTCAATTACTCTTATCATGTTTGGGTTTTGCTACAACAACTATACACATTTTTAATGTAAGGGATGAAAAACAATTTCAGGAAAAGACCACATTTTCCAGTCCTAAAGTGCACACAGAATCCATGAAAGCTGGACTTGATAAAAAAAATATGAGTATGCAAAAGACATGTGAAGCTTTTATGTTGGCCTTTTGTAATGCTAAGTTACTGATTTCACAATCTTGACATTTCTCTCATGTTGGATTTTCTATGAAACTAGATATAGATATAGATATAGATATAGATATAGATATAGATATAGATATAAATATAGATGATATAGATGATATAGATATAGATATAGTGATAGATATAGATATAGATATAGATATAGATGATATAGATATAGATGATATAGATTAGATATAGATATAGATATAGATATATATAGATATATGCTTCTGTAAATGTAGTTTTGAAGATTAAAAGCTAATCCCCTTGCTCCAAAATTTTCTTGTCTAATTTGAAGCATGACTAAATACAAGTAATGGACAAGAGATATTTGGAAACCCAAAAGATATGGCATTGGCTCTGGCTGGTGTGAACCAAGGGTTGCCAATTGCAGGATGGAAACTGATGGAAGGAGAACACAGTACTGGGATTAACTACAGACCTGCACTGGTGCCTCTGTAATCCCACTGCAGTGCTCTATTCTCCTTTACTCTTTTCTTGCTTAAAACAGTTCATTTTCATTAGACAAAGTAGCACAAGAAAGGGATTTTTCTAGCAAGATAGGTAATATTCCTTACAATGAAGCTGTCTTTACAAGAAATGTATTAATTTTCAGTCCAGTTGTCCATTAAATAACAGTTTCCTTGTCAGTACTGACTGGAGTTTCTTGGTATTGTGGGGAAATAAATGACTTTAGGCCTGGAATCCTATGTTGGGCAGGAGGAAAGGAGGAAAAGAGAGAGTTTTATTTCATAATTGATATGATTTATGGCAACGTTTTCCCGCATCATCATTTAATTGTGTGGGTTTTAACACCTGAAGTCATGAACAGAAGTGTGGCTTGGTTTGGCTGTTTTTTAAATTTTATTTTAGAGCAAGAGAAAGATCAAGATTGGCAGCACCTGGGAAGAACAATCCTTTTCTTAACTACACAAAATACATAACATAGGAAGCAGTTGTAGAAACATCCTTGGAAAAGGCCAAAAACACGATGGAGGAGACTTTATCAGGGGAAAAGAAAGAAATTCAGTCCTGTGCTGTCCACGTTCCTGATCTCTCTGTTCAGATTGCTAACAAGGGTGTTGAATGACTAAGGCCTGCACATTTCTGCCCATCTGTCTGCTAAAGTATATTAACTCATATTGCATGAACCACCATACACTCAACAGATGGTAACAGCTCCCAATCACTTCTAATTTAATTCAGCTTTGGACTGATAACCCAGAGCTCCCATGAAACTTAAAGGCAATTTTTTGTTCGTTGAGCTAATAAAAGTACAAAGCCCTTTAATGCTACCAGTCTTCTGAACTGTTAACTGTCATAGACTGTTTCTACCAAACTTTCCTTTTTTATTTTTTTTGGGAAATGAAACACACTGAACCACATTACACTGTGCTGATGGAGATCTAGAAGTGTCAGTGAAATTTTATGGTATATGCATTTTGGTACCTGGGGCAGTATTCCCCATGTCTGTGGGCATCAGGAACCTGTTCTGGGATATCTTCATCAGTAATGCCCCCTGTTCCCCTCCATAGCCAGATGCAAGTGTCAGAACTTACTGGGTTTCTGTGTAAAATGTGTACCAGTCTCCTCAACATGGCTGAGAGCAGAGCCGCTCATGAAGTGAAACACAAACTTCCAAACTTCAGCCAAACTGCTGTGTCTTGCCAAGTGTAATTTTGGTGTCCACACTGACATAGGACACTGTCACTGGCAAATACCTGGCTTCTGCAGGTCTCTGGTCCTTGGGAAAGGTTTATACAAGCCATATTTCATACAAGAGACACACATAAAGGAGCTTGGGGTGGTCAAAAGGGCACATTGGCACAGAATAGCAGTTTGGTATCCATATACCAGCTCTGCTTCCAGGGCTGGGTCAGTAATGTTCTTGTTTTTGACCCAGTCTCACATGTTGCAATATATTTGAGACCTTCAAAGATGATAACTGGGAATGAATTTGACACCTTTGGTAGAAATCCAAGTATTTAAGCAAAGTTACCTCTTGTATTTTTGTAGTAAACAAGATAAGAATTAAGTCTCTATGATTAATATCCCTTAGGTCTACGATGTACTGAAACCTTGAAGATGAGAAAGCAGCCATTCCTCTTAAATGCTTAAATTTCAGGTTATTTAATCTCCTTCTTAAGGAAAAAGTACTGTACTTCAGTGAGCAAAATCATCTTCACATTATTTGAAGGATCCTTTGGTGAAGTCCTGTGGTGTATTCTTCCTGTGATCTCTGAGAAGTCACTGCAGCATCATCATGGTTACCCCTGTTTGTCAGGTTGGGCCATGGTTTTGGTTGTGAATTAAAGTTTGTCTGAGTTTATCATCTGTTTTTACCTCCATGACAATGTCTGATAATGAATAGGGGAAAGGATTTCTCTAGACCTATTAGCTGGATCTATATTTTATGAAAATAGCATCCCACTTCTAAACACTTTTATCCCTCCAAGAGCTTCTGCATTAATAACATGCTAAGTATAAAGATCATTCAAATGCCTCAAGCAGCCTTTGATATTAAAAAGCTGTATTAGCAGGCTATTTTTTAAAAAAGTGCTTCCAGAACTTATGGGCAATCTTAGTATTTCTGGTTTTCTTTAATAGTGAGTTTCAGAGCACCTACTTGAACTTTTGGGGATGTCGCCTTGAGTTCAGACATAGTGTTATTCTATTTAATGGTAATTTTTGTTCTGTGTGAAGGAGGTCACTGCACTTCTTTTACCTTTAAAAATGCAGAATCCAAAAGCACTGTATTCTTCACATAACTGGATGGAATCTAATCTTTGCCATTGCTCAAAAGGGATGGAAGATTAGTTGTACAGATTTTTCATTACATTTAAAGCAAACCACAGTTTGATGTACACATGACTTCGCTTACTATTGCTGTGAGAAGTGTAGGGATGTTAATACTCACCATCTGCTATGACATGTGCATGGAATAAGTTACTTGTTTGTAGTATCTTGTGAACCAAAAAAGAAAGAAACAGCATTTGTTTGCTATTTATAAATGTATATATATCTCAAAAGTATTAATGAATAAGTACAATTAAAAAAAAATAATTTAAGTTTTATCCTATACATAAAGATGTTTAACTGTAATACTGATGCTCCTAGTTCTCTCACTATCATTTCCAGATATCCACCATGGGGATAACAGAAGAAGACTTCTAAATGCCTCAATCCACAATCTTTTGCATACCTTCAAGTGGTGTAAAAGCACTGAAACCTACTGTGAGTGAGAAGCTGTAGGATCAGGCTTTAATATGATTTGGACAGTTTAGCTGAAGTAATTACTGTAATCTCTTTCGATTCTGTTTTTTTTTTTTCCACTTGACTTTTTTTCATAATCACCTTGTCTCTGCAGGAATCCTTGCTTCATCAAGTTTTATTCATTCTTTTTTTTCTCAGTTCAAATGGGCTGAGACAAGTCAGTTTAAAAGAGAAAGAAAATTAAAAGATTGAAATATGTTTTTTTTTAAAGTATTCTCTCTTTTCTATTTGTTAAATTACAACATTGTAAGAAATGCTTAGAGCTCTTAGATGCTTTTATTATTGTTTTGGAATATAATATCTTAGATTTCTTGACAGTGTTCTATCTCTCCCTGGTATGCTGAGGTCAGTAATTCACTGGAAAATTACTATTCTGTAATGTATGAAGTTTTGTGCAGTTGTCATTGATATGGGAATGAGCAGTAGATAATTTTTGTTTTGAAAGTCAGTCTATGTGATCACAGTGGTTTCTGATTACCAGATCTGTAAAGATAAAATGCATGTCTCCCTGATCTGGATCTCAGCTGGAGCTATATTTGAAACTTCTCTGATTGTAAGAGATGATTCTATGAAATAATTTTTATCTTTCATCGTTGATTGTAAGAGATGGTTCAGTGAAATAATTAAAAAAACAAACATCTATTTTGTTCTCTTGGAATTTCAGTGCTGCTCAGAGTCCCAGCCCCAGCCCATGGGCAGTTTTTGAGTAGGCAGGGAGTACAAGAAGCCAATTTCCCATCACAGAAGAAGTGCTGGGCAGACCCCTGCTCCCTTCTTCCTCTCCATTCATTTCTGCTCCTGGGCCCTAAAGGGAGTTACATATCACACAGCAGCTCACCATGTCAGTACCTCTCTTATGCCCTTTCCTACACCATGGACAGGACATTAAAATGTAATTTAAACCAGTTTTGAACAATCAGGGGCAAGTGGCAAGGCTTTAGGTTGTGAGAGAAATGCTTTTCTAGGTTAAGCTGAGTAGTAAATAAAAGAATTTCACATGAATATGAGAGAAGACATCCAGACCTTAACTAAATGAAATGTGAACTTTGTATAAATTATTGGCCAAAACAAATGCTTATTTTCTTTTCACTACACAGCCCCTATTTGATATTTTCCTTACCTAGGTTGATATGGGTTAGGGCAGAGGGTGAGAGCCCCCCATCTCTGAGTGCTTTTGCAATCTCTGCCCAATTAATTGTGTCTCCTTCTAGGCCAGACTTCACCACAGTACCCTGGGAATTCTGGTAGATGTGAGAGGTATCTGTGCTTTGCAAATCATTATGAAACATCCAGGAAGAGAGTACTGGGTCCTGCTTTAATGATTTGGCTGCTGCACCATGTTAGTCCTCTGAACTCAGCCAACAGTGACAAATGACTGCCAATTGCTCAGCTCTTGCTCCCATGTACAGAATGTCCCTGTACCTGAAAATCAGGAAAAAATTTCCATTAAATGGTAATTTCAGTTGGGTTGGAAGGACAATTTGCACTGTAGAACTAATTCTGCAGTTCCTGTTCCTCCTCTGAAATAAATCTTCATCTCTCAAGTGACTTGAATGCAAATTCATAAATGTATCTTGTTTAATTTTAAACCTGCTGCTTTTGGCTGTCTCTTTGGGAAGTATGACTGCACAGATTTTGATGACAGTTGTAGCTTGAGATGCAGGCACACCACAATAAGAAAGAAAAGGTTCATATTCAGGTTAATACAATTCATGCCTTATTTTCAATTTTACTCCTTAAAGAAAAAAACATGTGTCCTGATGGACAGTTTCTAAATAAAACAGGAAGAAGCGGAATAATTTTTTTAAATACTTGTTATTAATGGGCCTGCCAAGTGGTGAATCATTTGCAGAGTGGAAGGTTCAATACATATAATGTAAAACAGCATCTCTAAAATGTTAGGAATAACAAGATTTAAATACTGAGTAATGTTTCTGGATGTAGCTGAAGCTCAGAAGCATTAAACAACTGTTGAAACTGTTTGACCTCACTAAGCCTGCAAACAATATGCATCCTATGTTTAAAAATGTCACCACTTCAACTACTGGCATTAAGAAAGTTTGGCAACGTGCCTGTACATGTGAATGTATTGAGTTTGGCCTTTGCCTCTATGGGAGTCACTGCTACAATTATTTCCAACTAAGAATGAAGCAGAATAGCTGATAATTTTTAAATAATTCTTTGTTCATGTCACTTGCCCTTTCTGAGCCTCCTGTTTTGATGATCTTTTTTAGATGAGTACATCCTTATTGCATTGACTGTCTTCTTACACTATATATAATTTAAAATTAAATACTTTTTCTATTAACAGTAGTCCAAATTTGCAACTGTCAAACCTCAAAACCTGTTTAAAAAAGTGTGTGGAAAGAGGAAATATTTGCAGCCCTATCTCAGCTGTTTTTATAAACACTTAACAAACTTGCCTTATATGAAAAATATTAGTAGTGAAATTACAGACATTACATGTAAAACTGTAACCTGTGGGATCTGCCTATCATGGTCTGTAAGGTGATCACAGAATACTAAAATTGAAAAAGACATTGGTGACTTGCAAGTGTTACAAAACATTGCTTTTCTTTCAAGAGCACCAGCTGATTTCAAAAGAGCTGAAGCTTTGCAGGTGGATCCCCACTGTACAAGAGGATTGCCAAAAGGATTGCTGTCTAAATTAGAAAATTGGGCAGTACTAACACAGACAAGGATGAGTGACCCTGGTTATATTCCAGACTGGACTGGAGTCACCTGGGCCTTGCCCCAGTGCCAGTGATTACAGATTGCTTCCCACAGAAGGCATCAGCTCTGTGCCTTCTGCACAGCCTGGGTTTGTAATTGCATCCTGTCCCTGTGCTCTGCCTGCCTGCTTGTTCTGTTCCAGGCAAAGTATCAAAGAACAGAATTCTGCACACAATTGCCTCTGTATGTGCTTCCCTGTGACTCAACATTTGTGGCAGGTGTACTTTAGAGATTATAGATTTTGGTGCAGAATCGTGGCACTGCTGGGATGCCAGTCCAGGGTCAGAGGAGAGGATGTGACAGAGATGATGTCTATCTGCAGAAGGAAAAAGAAAAGAGAAAAAAAAAAACAAAACAAAAAAACTTGGTGAAGTGGAAGGCTTTGGGTAACTACAAATTTTAGATTCCAGACAAAGGTAAACCTTCTACTGGTTCCTAGCCCTTGGTGTTTTGGAACATTTATGCCATGATCTGTTCAAAAGATTCTGGTTACATCAGCTTGAATTTAGAATTTGTGTGATATGTTCTGTCCATAAAGGCTCTGCATGCTGGAATTCACTCCCTTTCCCAAAGTGCAGTTATTCAGGAATATAACAAAACACATACACAAAGGGGGAAAATACCAGATATCTGACACTAATGACCTTTACTTTTAGAATGCAAAATGTCCAAATAAGTGAAGGCAATGGGGGTGGTGACAGGGAAGATGACTGCTGGGAGATTTGACACAGAGGTGACCTGTTTGCTCCTCTGACTGCTCTGGAGCTAATTAAACAGAGCATCCCTAGAAATAAAGTGCTGGAGAGAGGGTGAGTACTCAGTTGCTCTCACTGCATATGTCACTTGGGATCATGATTACACCCATTGCTAAAAGGCAGTTGAATAAGCAAATGTTGTTTTGCAGGAAGTAGGAAAAAAAATCCATCTATTCCAGAGGAGACATGAAATGTATAATTCCAGTAATGAGCACTGGAAGTATGAGCTATGTTTTAAGCCATTTGAGTTGTATTTTAATCCTTCCTTCCCCTGTTCTGCTTAAAGAGAAGGAAAAATGATTTTATGTAACAAATTCATTTTGTTGCATATTTTGTTGCCAGTGTATATCTGGCTGTATTTTATGCTGAAAACTGTCTCAGTGCTTTAAGGCTTTGGGGCTTTGTTAATTTTGTTCACAAACTTCTCCATCACTGCCAAGCTACCTCAGCCCCAAACCCTGGGCAGTGCAGATCACCTGACTGAGGATTCCTGCAGGGAATGTGTTTAAATCTCAGCAGATTTGATATATTTTTGCTTTTTTTCCCCACTACTCACTTATTTTTTTCCCCTGGATCTGATGGGACTGCCAAAAAACCCCAAACTTTGACACCCCTGTGCCCATAACCATGGCTGTAAGGTGTCTGCTGTTGGTGTCACCACTGGTCTGTGAGGTCACACTCATGTGCCTTCAAATCTGGGATGTCCCAAGGGCTTCAGTCCAGTGTGAATGTTCCAGCTGAAGGTGGGGATGGGGCTGGAGATACGTGGGGAATTTGGCTTTCCCTGGGCTGTGCTGGGGGAGGAAGGAGAGAGGGAAGCTTTTCCTGGTGACTGCCTCACATCTGGGCTCAGCCTTTGGAGCATGCAGGGGGGTCAGAGGGGTCTCTTCATTTTTCCTGTGGGGCAGGTGTGTGGAGCCAGTGCCATGCCAGTGTTTCATTCCCCTGGTTTATTTAAGTCTCCTGGTTTATTTCTGCCCCTAAGGAGAGGTTTGCTGCAACAACTCTATTCTTGTTGCCCTTTTAGTGTGGGGGTGTCCCCTTGTTCCAGTCCCCTGCATGACCCAGCCCTTCTCCTCTCCTCAGGTGAATACAACAAGGAGCTTCTAAACTTTTCTCCCCGATGACATAAGATGGTCTAACACCAAAAGAACCTGCAGTGTGTCCTTCTTCTCTTACATGTTCCTGTTCCTGCTGCTGAGACGCTGAGCTGGTGTGTGGTTCAGAGCTGTGCTCCCACCTGTACCAGACACAGCAGAGCTGCCCCCTGCACAGGCTGAAGCCTGTAGATGCTTCTTTGCAGACCCCTCCTCTGTTCCCCCTTGCCCAGTGAGGTGGGTCCCTGCAGGAGGCAGGGTGAGCCACGCAGCCTGACTGACCTTACCCTGAGTACTCCTGAGCCTCTCATTTGTGGGACTGTGCCAGGGGACACAGAATGACATTTAAAAGGAGTAAACAATTGGTCCACAGCTGTGGACACATTGCATGGAGACCAGAGTTGCCATTCCTTGTGAGGAATATTTTCAGTGTTTCCCTTGAGCTAACTCGTTGGGATTACATCCTGTTTCCTGCTTCTAAATGCTTTCTGGTTCTGCAGCTTCAGCGCTCTCCTGTGTCCTTTTCCAACACCTATCTAAATCAGACAATCTCTTACCTGTTTGTTGTTCCCCTCTTTGTCAGTGTTTCTGCTGTGTGGCTCTCCCAGTGCAGCTCCAGGCCTTCCCTGCTAACACAGCTCCAAGAGCATCAGTGAGACCCCTGTGAAGTTGAAGTGGAAAAGCAGATTAGAGCCCTGTGACAGCCACAGATCTGCTGATTAATTGCAATTCATATATGAGACACTGTGACCCAGGCTTTTGTTTTACCCTTTTTTGTTTTGATGAAAAGAAGTAAAGAAGAAGATGCCACTTCTTGCCACACCTTTGGGGCAGTTGGTGGCATTCTCACTGTCCAGTTTACGGCAGGGTTAGAGCTGCTACTCAGAAGATTATCCAGAGCACTCTGTGCTGCTGCCATAGGCACCTTCTGCAGTGGATGTTCAGCCAAGCCCTTGCCAGACAAACTCCATATGCTGAAATGATTTTCCAGAGGCTGTTTCAGCCATGTGTGTGTGTTCTTTAGTCAGACTGCAGCTGAAATCTGAGGTCACCAGTGCCACCTCTTCTTGTTTCACTCAGTGCAGGGAGCTGATGTGTGCACAATTATTAAGAAAGGAATATATAATTTTGCATTTCTTACAAAGAAGTAGAATCATAATTTATGCCAATTAATATCTTAATTTTTACAGGAACCTTCCTGGGCTACATTTTCACAGACTGTTCTGTTAAATCTTTCTCATTTGCACAAATTCACAAATTCACATCAATAGTGGTAAGAGTTAATTTGTACTACTGTGCTATATGTAGACACTCAAAAGGTGCTTAATTTCCATTGAAAATATTCATATGCAAATGTTCCATATTTTTGAAGTGGTTGCAGTTCTGCTGAGGAGGTAGATCCGCCTCTATTATACCACACAACAGATCTCTTTTATATTTAGATTTTTACTCTGAGAAGAGAGCAATGCACTTGCTGAAAATTGGTTGGATACCAAAATGAAGTGCTAGCTTTGGATTGTCAAAATTAGATATTTTAAAATAAGGAATTAATAGCTCCCAGTTTCTGTCTTGTTGGTGTTGGCACAAGGCAGAGAAGCTGTCAGGCCTGAGGCTGCAGTCTCTCCCAGTTGTCTCTGCCTTGTTGCTTGCCTGGCCCTGCTCTTTCTTGGTGAGGTGCTGTATTTCTGTTGTGTTTCAAGGAGGGAAAACATCTCTGCATCATGTGGCTCAGTGCTGCTGGTCCTGTGGCAATGGAGAGATCCGTTTAGGAGAATAATCCTCTGGCTTTATGAAAAGAAAAAAAAATAGTACTTTTAAATATCTCTGGAGCACAAGTTTGGTTTGGGATTTTTTTTTTGTTTTATTCTTAGACAACTGTAAATTATAGAAAGATTTTTGTATTCTTGAAGTTCTCTTTAATGTTTGCAGATAAATATAATTCAGCAGGAGACACTGATTTTAAAAAGTATAAATTCTGGTCTGTTACAAGACTGGAAGTATAATTTCAGTTTTATTTCTTACATTGAACCATTCCCTCTTGGTTGAGGGCTGGCATTGCTGAGTCAGAGTAGTGCTTTGAGCTACTCCCAAACTGGTGGCAGAACCTGTATGATTTAACACATCTTGTCATCTTTAAGGGTCTTTTGTTTTCCATCTAGATGTTTTGAGAAATGCAGTATTTTGTTTTCAAATGTTTGCATACATAGATTTACTTTACTTTTAAACTGAGTGATTTTCAGGAAGAAAAATATTTCTGAGATGGTAAAGAGTTAATATTTCTGTTAGAAGGGAAAACTCTGGAAGTGTCTTCATACTGTAAATGAATAGGCAGACATTCATTAATTTGGACTGAAATCCCCCATCTGATGCAAAAAGCCCTTGTCATGGGTCAGGTTTACAAACTGCTGAAAGACTGAAAATCAGAATGATTGGAAGCAAAGCTATCAATGTAAGGAGATGTGTCAGCTCTTGCAGGGGATGGGATTGCAGATGTTCATAGGAAGAACACTAAATCCTTGTCCTGACATGAATTTTTATAAACCTTTCTGCAAGCAAGATGAAACAAATAAGGTAATACACTTGTTGCAGTATTCATCACATTTGGCTCAGCTAAATGTAGTGATTAGGTACTATAATACATCATAGCATTAGATTTTGTGGGTGGAAACATAACTTTCCCACCCTATGGAATGTGAGCTCTGAGAAATTTTCCTGCTCAAAACCAGAATGACACTGGAGCCATTCATAGTCAGAGTGCTTTTTCTTTGTGTTTTGTTTTAAACTGCAATATGATGGGGAGCACAGAAACAAAACACCCAGCAGTTGGGGCTCACAGAGTTTCAGGATACTCAGTGTACAGATTTGAAATTCCTACTCTGAATCATGAACAACATGGGGATTTTGGAGTGTGCCAGGCAATTGGAATAGCAGCCTGACTCCTAGATTGAAAAGGTTTGCTTCAAAGTGTGATTTTAATTTTTTTTTTAAATTTTTGAAGTCCTCATGGTCTGTCTGGATAGGATACAGCTCTTTGTGAGACAAACAGCTCATATTTGTGCTTTATGTACTTGCAGCAATGTATGTGTCCATCCATAATAAATGCCTGCAGTAAGACACAAACAAAAAATAATCAGGCAATAGAACATTTTACTGTAAATACTGTGGTGATTCTATGTGCAAATAATTCTTCAAGGTCTGCATCAGACACTCTCTGGTCAGAACATGCTTACCACAATGCCCAGTGTAGCTGTGAATCACAGTCTGAAGAGAGGTACTGGAAATAAAGTTGCACTATGAGCTGTTGTCCTTGCTCTGATTTAGGGAGGTCTGATTAATCAGACTGGATCTTTTGGACAACAATAAAACTCTGTTTTGCTGCCATGAAATGTTAGACCCAGTTGTTGCTGCCATGAGCTTTTAGTTAGGCTGGGAGCAAAGACTGGAAACTGCTCCAGGAGCAGTCGGAGAATGGGGTGTAGGAGTAGGAAAGAGCAATAATGGAGCAGCAATAAGGGAAAAAATCCAGCATGCAGGAGCAATTCTTCTGTTCATAGTGGAAGGATTATAGCAAGCAAGGCATAGGTGCTGCATGAGTGGAGATCAATATGAATTCCATCCCCTTACAGGCATATTGATCTTGGGCACGTACATCACTCGTAATCTCCCTGCTGTAACTGGCAAACCAAACTGTAAAAAATGAGGAAAGCAGGGCTGAGCTAGGAGATTAAAGAAGAAAAATGTTAAGAAGTGTGCACTTTCGATCCTTGGGATGTGAAAAGCACAAGGTCATCTGCTGTTGTGACTAGGTTGACTATAAAATCTAAGTGACTCATTGATTTCATACACCTAGCCCATAAAATATTTTGGTTTATATGATATAATCTTCCTTTCCATTAACTTGGACTGAGTCACTTTATAAGCAGCTTGAGTTTAGCATATCAGTCAAAGATTGATTGTGCCTAGGAACTGTGTCTATGTTTGGGAGGACACTGTTTATGGGTTTTTCAGAGTTTTTAGAGATGAGTAAAAAAAATTGGTAAATGGCATTTTCTGTTGTTTTGTTGGGTTGTTTTTTTTTTTTTTTTGTTTCCTTTGTCTTTTGAAAGCAACATTCAGTAAAGAGCAAAGGTCTGACATTCCTTTTAGTCTTTCCACTTCAAAGAAGTCAGTAATACCAGTAGAAAGAATTGACCTTGTTTATATCAATGCCATGCCATGAATAAAACTAAATGACATCTCTGATCTTTGAGTTGGTTGTGACTAATTATGCACTTTGCATGGATGAATATAGGCAGGCAAGTCCTTGTGATGCAAACACAAGAACTTAATCTTTTGTAGAAAGTAAGGAGATTTATTATACAATGCAAACCACTTTATTTTCCAGAGCAAGCTGCTGGAAAAATCAGGCAATCCTGGATGGGAAGAAATGATGATGTCTGGCTCCAGATCAGAAGGCTGAAGGGTAGCTTTATTAAAACTATGCTATATTTCATTAATATACTATTTAAAGAGATACTATCCTATTCTACATACTTCTTACTTACCTATCTATCAACTAACAAACTCATGACTCTGCTGAGAGTCCAAGCCACAGCTGGATCCCATTGCTCACTGAGCCCAAGCAACCTTCACAGAATCCAACCCAGCAATCACTGCAGGTAAACAATCCCCATACCACATTCCACATGGGGAAAACAAAGGAGCAGAGATAAAGATTGTTTTCTTCTCTCTGTGCTTCTTCTGAGAGACAGAATTATGTCTCTGTCCAGAGAATGCGAATGCCACAGCCAGCAAATCTTGCTCCAAAATAACTTTTCAAGACAAACCCCAGGGATGTTCATGACTGTGTTAAGAGTGTACAGGTTAAAACTAGAGGTGTGCTGTTGGGTGCTTCTAGTGCAGGACGTGAGCAGCCTGATTTATTTGTGTGCTGTATTGCTCCCATTTCACAGAAAAGAGTCAGATGATGGGGTTATGTCAGCGTGAGATTAAAAAGGATGTATCAGAGATGTATGCAATGACATGGATGGTATTCTGAAAATCACTATGAATAAGGAGCTTAGTGGTATTTAATATTGATGTGGGGTCATGTATGAGATTCCCATTAAGCAGCATGAGCATAACCGTGGTTCCTTCACCCTCCCTCTGTATTTCCTTTGTGATATCTGTACTGTTTCCTGGAAAGATTGTATTTCTGTGCCTCCTGGGTGGCAGTGCCCAGGTGGAGTAGGCAATGGAAACTGGGCTGATCTGCTCCTCTTGGGTGTCTGGTACCCTTGCACACCTGTTGAGCTGTTTCTGTGTTTGTGTTCTAAATTGTCAAAGAAAGGGCCTTTATGATGGGTTATATATCTCTCTCCACTGGCTGCCATCCTGAGCATGCAGCCTGGCAGCTTTTCAGGATTTCTGCCTGAACCATGACTGTAGGTGCCCTGAGCCTTGAGTCTTATACAAACTGCTGCTCTTTCACAGGCTTTGAAACCGCCATGTGAGTGATTCACTGAAAAATGCTGTTTAGTGATTCTGCCAAGTGCAAAAGCAAAGTTGAAAAAACAGAGAAAAATGAGAGATGTCAGCAAGTATAACTCTCCCCTCACTTCTGCAATGTTTTTTTCTCTGACTCTGTGGAGATGAAGATGTCTTTTGTTCATGTTTCAGCATTTATTCCCAAGCCATGTCTAAGGAGATTATTGAAGTCACTCTTGAGTGCCAGTTTATCCATTGGTAGTTGTGTGCTTTAACTCTCTCAGTCCAGAGTTCACAATAGTTAGTATTTATTTGTTTACCTTTGTAAAACAGCATTTAAACATAATTTGTTAGGTGCCTGGGTTAAGATTCTGACTTTTGTTGCTGCTGTACAGATCTCATTGTACTGTCATTGCTCATGTTGCAGCATGACACTTTGTTGGTAACTGATGTTCAACATTAAGATTGTGTTAATTTTGGGAATGGGGAGAAAGACAGTTTTAATACATAGGGCTATTTGGGAATGAAATCTTTTAGTCTGACACAGATGGCAAGACACTATCAGTGTGTTTTGCTACAAATTAATCTTTCCAAGCTATGCTGGAACGTTTTTAAATGAACTTTAAAATGCATTGTAATCTGCTGTTCTGTGGGAGCCCTAGATAAGTATCTCATCACCTGAAAATTGTCACTGTGTGAGTGGAGGATCAGAGACATAGCATTATCCTTTCTTTGATTTATCATGATTAAGGACATAGCTAAATTAATTTTTAGTGCTTTACTGCATGCATGGCTGTACAAAATACTGAGATGTTCAAATGGCTGGATGAAACTAATACTTCACTCTTGTATCAACCCCTCCACATAATCTATTGATTAATTAATAATGTACTACATGCAAAAAAATGTATTCAAAACATGCATCATTTTTCAGTGAAAGAATTGCTTGGAAAGTTCATAGGAGATATTTTTGTGGAACATTATTTCATCTGAAAGAGGTGCTTCAGAAGTGCCTTGGCCATCACACCACAACTGCTTCTGGCCAGAGCAGTACTTCCTAAAGTGTTTTAAAATGTTAGACTGGCACACTTGCACACAACTAAAGCAAATTCCCATCTGTGAAACCACATGCCATCTGACCTGAGAGGAGTCCATTTTTGAATAGCTAGAATTTTTGATTTCTTTCTGTAGAGGCCGTTGCAGCAGGAAGGATGATTAACTTAAGTATACATAGTTAAGGAATAAACTTTTTTCGCTTTCTTGTTGACAACCCTGCAATCAGAATGATGCCATCCATGCGAAAGGAAGAAGCAGGAAGCGTTTCCTAATTGGTTTATAGGTAACTGGAGGAGAAAACAATTAAACACAGGCAGGTATAATAACAGCCATCCATCAAAATAAATGATTCTGTAAGTCTGAGAGCTCTGGGTGTCCTGTTAGCTCCTTATTTGAATTTAAACAAGGGCCATGAGGCCATCTCTCTCAAGGCAGAGACATTCCTTAGGAGGATGGCAGTGAGCTCCAGGCTTTCCCTCACTTAGCCTGTGAGCAGATAAAAGCCCAGGGGGCCCTTTTTTGGAGTCCCTACTTGGGGGTACCATTTGAGCTGTTTTTTTATCCTTTAGTTGTTGCACAGAGAATAGTTGCCTGTAAGGACGTGGATGGCTGAGGCTGTGCAGTGGGAAGCCAGGGGCTGAGCCCACAGGAAAGCTGCTGTGGGGTGCCAGTCCCAGCTCGGGGTGCCGGGGGCTCCTCAGGAGTGGGGCTGAAGGAAGTGGGGGGTCACAGTGACCCCCAAGAGCAGCATGAGGCAATGCTGTGCTGTGCTGCACAGGAAATGCAGGGAGGCACAAGAGATGGGCTGATGGAGCAGCATGGAAGGTGAGGAAGGGCCAGAGGAGGGAGCCTGGGATGTGGCAGGAACTTCGCCTGGGTAAGGGAACAAATCCTACCTTTGGAGCAAATTTGATCCCTGCTCCTCTCTTAAGTGCAAGGACAGGAATCTTGCTGATTGCTAGCAGCAAGCCAATTCCTAGCGCCTGAAAAATGTTCTTCCCACTGGGAAGTTCATTTATTAGAATGTAGCAAAATAAGGCCAATTGCTCAAAAACTGAGCAATGAGATGTGCTTGTTGGTTTGCTTTTGTATTTGTCAGTAAAATTAAAACATCTTTCAGAACTAGACAGAATCAAAGTATATTAGCTTAATTGGCAAGTTATGTAGATTAATAAAGTTTAATGCTTGAAGGTTGTGAGTATGCTTAGAGTTTATTATGACTGTTAATCAGAATTAAAAAGCTCTGAGGAAATTTCAAAGCCATAAGGACTTTTCTACTCATATAAGCCCTTTGGTATTAACTTACTGCCAATACATCAGCTTGTCATAAAAATGTAAATGAGGAATGTATTGGTACTGCAATATCCTTTTAGCATTAATTTCTTATATATTTTTACTGGGACAGTCTGATTTGCACACTGTGCCAGCAATGGAATGCTTTCATGGTTATCTGGGGGTGTTTTCTGAGATCCTGATGTTGTCCCTGGTTGTCCCAGAGCACAGAGAACAGATCCTTTGTTGTTGCTTTGGTTTATTTTCTTTCTTAATTCACACCATATTTTTAGAAGATTCAGATAAACTGTGACTGTTTTGATTTTTGGCGCAGGCCACAAGTTGTGACCTGATAATTAAAAGTGGAGTTCAGTCATGGGATAAAAAAATGTTAAAACTTTCAGGGCCATAGGGAAGATATTTGTTAGTTTTTTTTAAAATCTGCTGCATGGAGTATCAGATACTTCCCAGTGGTATTGAGAAGTTCTGTTCATGTCTAAATGCAGGATAAAATAAATATTTTGCTTTTCTCTTTGAATATCCTGTTAGAAGCCCATATTGAGGGCACAGGAGTCAAAAGCAGTTTTAGAAGTTTTGATTCTAAAAACTTCAAAATATCCAACCTTTTTCAATTCCTTCTTTGATCTCCTAGCTTATAAACTCAGGACCAACTTCAGCTGTGACTAATTCTACAAATCTTGGTGGAATTTTGGCCAAGGATAAATTATGCCAGGATGTTGAATTACATAATTTCTAAACAGAGGTACTTTCTTAGCAAACCTATAAATATTGTCGAAAGCAGTGCAGAAGTAAGGATTTCTTGTTTTGTGCTGAAAGTGCAAAAGTAATCTCTAGAGTTCCTCATCCCTTGCCAGTTTTGTTCCTACTGTGTGCACAGTAAATTTCATAAAATATTAACCTATAGTAAATATTTAATAAATAATTTATTTTCATTATATAAGTTCACTCACCAATATAGGAAGTGCTGAATAGATAGTTATATAAATATTTTAAAGTGACAAATATATAAATATTTAAATGGCCAATATAAATATTTTACATGTAGGAATAAGGGCCACATTCTCCCTTTCCTCCCTCAGAGCTGAGTAGGTATAATTGCTGACAGCACTTTACAATTCTGAAGTAAAAGCCTCAGACAAAGAAATTTGTGTTTTCATTTATGTCAGTAAACTTTGGACTAGGTCAGTAAATTAAATATAGTAAATTTCAGTATTTAATAGGGACAAAAATGTTATTATGGTTTTATGCATTGAATAGAATTTGGGGAATATTATAAGGAGACAGGGCAAGTATTAGCTTAAATTGAAAATGAGGAAAAATGATTATAAGTGTATTGGTTTTAGCTGGTGTCATAGAATTGTAAGGATAATACAGATGAGAAAACTTGGGTGAGGGAATCAGTTTTTGACTAATAGGAAGTGAGAGGAAAGTTCTTTGAAAGTTTTTTCTTGTTTTGTTTTTTTTTTTTTAACACCTTCCAGCATAAGAACAGTAACATGGATGTCCAGATCAATCTTCCATCTTGTGTTTTTCTATACAAATAACCCTGCAGGCTATCAGGGAAGGAGAGTAGCATTATAAATTGCAAAATTTACAGGGAAGCATTAAATGCTGTATTTGCCAAACTTATTTAAAAATTACTACACGAAAAGAGACTTTTTTTCTTTGTAGACTTAAGAAGAAATTGGATAAATTTCTTTTGGTCAACCTGATGTGGTTTGATTCTTTATGTGCCTGCATGAAACTTGTCCCAGCAAGGAGAAGCCCAGCAGACATCCTAGGACAATCAAGAATGTGAACACTTTAGCAGATGCACCTAAAATAGTCATGTAATGTACAGAGGAGGAAGTGATTAATGCATTTGTAAATGACACAGGACAGCTAATCCATCATTTCCTGGAGGAAACAACAAATTTACTTTAGACAACTTGAGAAGCTTGCTGAACAATATAGCTGTTCATAACCATTGGTGGTTGTATTATTTTTCTTTCTTATTATTTATCTTTCTTTCATTTTAATGAAAGGTTCTTTTTCAAATAGTGTAATACAGAAAGAATCAAGTAATTATTTGTTTGGGGCTAATTAAAGCCACAATTATATAAGCTGTCAAACAGTTGAAAATTAGGAAGTTTCTGCTTGACTTCTTTAAAGATATCTCTTATTAACCAGTCTAAATTCCTGTGCACTGTCCAAGAACAAAATCAGTCAGCTCTGAATAACTTATTCTTTCTATATTAATTAAGATTAATCATCCTGCTTAAAAAACCCACACAGATGCTAAAGTTTATCATCAGATCAGCCAACATTTGTTGGTTCTTGTGGCATGAAAAATAATTATGAAATACATGATGCTGAGCTGTGCTTTCTTTTGTTTAAGCAGCAGCAAAACCACACACAAAGTCAAACTTTCCTACTTTGAACTGCACTAGACAGATTTTGTGAACATCCCAGCATTTGCAGAAAGAAAACTTTGTGTGAGAATTTATTGCAAAATAGGAATGGCCTGTTGAGTGAAGAAGATGCTTCTGTCAAAGCTGTGCTGGTGCTCTGGTGCTTTCTTGGTGCAAATGAGTGCTGAAGTGTGTTTTCAGGGCAGTGCTGCTGTGGGGTCAGTGCCAGAGACCTGCCAGGAGGGCAGCCTGGACTGGCAAGGCAGTTTGCCAGGTTTGACGCCTTCCTTGGTGGTACAAAGATCAGGTGAACTTCCCTCAGGTCAGACTGAGCAGAGACCACTTGTGTGTTGGAGCATCTCCTGAGCAGTTTGGCTGCATCCTCTGCAGAGTGCTGTGTGCTGGTGAATTGCAAAGAGGAGGAGCCCAAATGCCAAAGTCTCTTCACAGCTCCTCAGAATTGACAACTGTCAGGTTTTGAGCAGCCAAATCCCAGCCTACAGCCTGATTTGGCTCAAGACCAAGACAGGTGCACCCAAAGGTAATAATGAGTTGGTTTGAAGCACTCATGATGGGGGTGCACAAAGGGCACATAGATCAGGTATGAGTGTTATTGTTTTCTAACTTCATGGGGACAGTTTTTGATGGACTGAAGAAGTTAGAAAGATTGTTTTATTTCTATTCCAGAGTAGAATTAGAAAGGGGGAATAATTATTTTACCTTCTGAAATGCAGCATGATTGAGCAAAGCTGAATCCAACTTACTGCACAAATTAACACTCTTCTGTTTGCAAATAATATACAAGTCATGTACCAAATGCTTGAATGTGAGTCAATGGAAATGACCTGTTCACTGGACTAGTAAATAACAATGGTTCATAATAGTTTATTGCAAGCATTCAGAAATTAAAGAATGATTGCTTAATTTCAGTAAAAGACATTCCCAGATGCCTTAGTTTTCTCTCTCTTATCTGTAAGAGTTACATGATAATATCACAGTAACAGCTTCAGGAGCTCCTCTTAGAAACATAAATTTATAATGGACGGGAATTTGAGTGAAGTTTACATATTAACTATGTATTATGAAGTGTTGGCTTGAATTTGCTGGCCCTGTTATGTTTGAACTCCTTACAATCAAAGGCATGATAGAAATACCTTTATCTTCCTCAACCCTGTACCTTTTAGTTGATATTGTTTGATTATGCAGATGTTAATTCTATGGTAAAGATAACTGGGCTGGCACAGGTTGTTACTCTATTGTGTAGGAAAGTAAAGAATATAATCTACTTGTTGAGGAGGAAGGGAAGTAGGAGAAGATAATAGATGTTGATGTAATTCTTCAGATCTGGAGAGATGCCTTTTAATTATAGTTTGCTTGATTGCAGTTTGTCAAAGATGATTACATTTTTTCTCATGAGTATTAGTATTCTTTTGAAGCTAAATGGACTGCACCTTCACATTTTGAACTTGTCCCAGTGGTAGCAGATCCCACAAAGGAAATGTAATAGGTCTCAACTCAGTGAGATGGTGCCAAGCACAGGTTGTGCAGTGGCCTTCCTGGGGATTATGCAGCTGCTTAAACTTTAAAACTTGCCTTAATATCAAATTGAGCCCATGTAGAACTAGGCTTCAAATTAGCCTGAGAGTGATTCAGTGGAAAAAACTGCTTTCCTTAGCCAGGGAAGTATTTCAAGTTCAGATAGATGCAGTTTCACAAGAGCTGATAAATATGTCTTTGTTACTATTAAAACTACCAAGATCTCTCTTTTGATTGAAGATGCACTTTTAAAAAACCATATTCCACACATGGTTTCATTACTTAGTGTAATTGTAAAGTGGATACTCACAGGCATGTATTACAAGGCCATACTCATATTTGGGAATGTTAGGGAGACCTTATTTATTTTGGTAGAGATAGAGTTTAGTACTGTTTAAATTCCTACAAGATAAACAAAAACACTTTGTCTTCTAGTGAAAGACCAGATAGTTAAGCAGCATAAAATACAAATGAAATCTGTACTTTCAATGCAGACTTAGAAGTACTTTGAATGGAAAAAGAAGTAAAATTGACAAGAAGGAAAGTAGGAATGAGGGAGTCTCTTTGCTGCAGTGGAGCTCCCTGGCTTTTAGCCAGTTCAAAATGTCTGTCAAATAACATACCCCAGTCAAATTACTGTCATTGTTAGATTGCTTCTCTACAGAGGCTTATGTTCTTAGGCTCGAGTTGTTATCATTTATAAAAAATGGTATTTCAGAAGTCCAATTTATTGCCAAGTGCTTCAGGGTCCTTTGGGAGCAGGTCTTTGTTGAACCACAGTACTGTATGAGAGGTGGTGTGATGTTGATAGTAAGGCAATGAAAACTGCTTGAGGGAATCAAGCCACAGAAAAATAAAGCTAGTTGAGAACTTCAGATTTCTCTTTAGCCCCTTCCTGTATAAACTGGTTATTCTTCCACTTCAGGAACAACTAACAACAAATCTTTGCAGCAGAATAAAAAAGATGAAGAGAACAGTGCCTGTAGTCAGCTCTACCACCATGGAGCTTCAGCAGAGCAGAGCATCAGAGTGTCACTGGGCCAGTGCTGCAGAAATGTCTCTGGGCTTCTCACAGATCAGGAAGCACTGCCATCACTTCTGAAGTGGAAGCAATTTGTAAAAACTGTGTAAAAGGAGAGCAGCAAGCCTTTGTTTATAAATCTATGTAGCATTTTGTTGAATTTTTATGTTATGTACTTGCCTTAAAGGGAAGGAGTGAAGTATATTTTTAAAAATACTTCTCTGATAAGGAAATAAGACATGGTATTCTATCCACGAATGCCTGTTCAAGTTGCTTCTTGTAACTCCTGTGTAAGAATTGATTTCTGAATGATCTTGGGAGAATAAAGGTGATCAGCAAAGGCTGAGTTCTTCCCAAAAAATCTTTTTCTCAGCAAGAGAGAGCCAGTCATTTGCACAAATGCCTTTTGGCTTTTTCTGATGCCTGATATATCTCTGAATCTCTGTTCTTAACACACGAGAGACCTGAAGAAAGTTCACTGGAATGGATGAGTAGGGAAAGAAGAATCCAAGTGAGGTCAGACTCAGGGACTCCTTTGGCCACTATTTGCATGTTTTCCTTTCTAGTGTATTGTAGTTCAGATTTTACTTCCAGATGGACTGAAGGCTGTGCTGTGGCTCAAGGCAAATGAGAAATTCATACTCTTCCAGTAGTTTCATGAGACTGACTGGACCTGATTGTAGTACAGAAAGAAAGGAGGGAGGAAATGCATCAGCTTTACAGGGCATCCTTAGAGGGAGTGTGATATCTATTTGTGTTAAAAGAAATGTTCTGCTCATAAATTCTCAAGGGATTTCTCTCACCCCTGTGCTGTGGAGAAAGCAGGATGCAATAGTGCAGTGCAAGGGGAGTAGAACTGTCCTGGCTTAGTCTAGATGCATCTTGTGCCAATATGAACACTGGGCTAATTACCAGTCCCTTTAGGGTCATACTAGTCCAGGAATTGCAGCTGTTTATGTTAATACTGAATGTAGTTAACTCCCTTTGCTTTGTAGAGATAGGCACAGAAAGGAAGCATTTTGATATCAGTAGCAAAAGATAAAACAGTTTTACTGATCATGGGACAGACCAAATAATCTATGCTAGAAAAGAGAAAACTTGAAGCGGAAAGATAGAATCAAATTTGATTTACAGGCATGTTGTTGGATTGGAAATGCTTCTGTGTGACTAAAAAATTTACTTTCAATATTCTGCAGTTACTGATTTCTCCCAAATTTCTTGTAATAAAAGAGGACTAAGTTTTGTAGCTGTGGAGAAGCTATGATGGTGGCAATTGGCAAATGCCAGTAGGTAGCAAATGACTAGATTTACACAGGGTGGATCTGGGTAAGAAGGGTTATGAGGTGAACTTCCAGGAGGATCAGGAAGAACAAAAATCCCCCTTAAAGATGGGGTTTATTTCTTCAGAGAATGCATCATGACTGATATCCCCTCTACAGGAGGGGTTCTTGTTCTAATTTTGTCATTATATAATCTGAACTAACTTCCCTACAATGTGTTGGTTAAGGCAGTCCACATTTCCCTTCAGATTTCCAGGAGGCCACAGAATTAATTGTGCCAAAATTTTGCCTTTTTTTTTTTTTTTTATTTACTCCAGAAATTTTCTATAGAGGTTTGCAAGCTTAAGTTATAGAAAAGTCTGAGAAGGATCTTTTTATTTGACAACAGCTGAATAAGTTCAGAAGTATAAACTCCACAGATGGAGTTGGATTTTATTTAGCAAGATTTGCTTTTACAGCAACTGACATGAGACCTGATGAGAATTGAGGTACCTTCATGGCCTGGGTTTCCCACCAGCTCAGATGCCAAATGCTTCACAAAACTACAAGTTGTATTCAGTGACTATCACTGACTCGCTGTCATTTTGATAGTACCACTTCATTCTGATGTTTCACTCTGGTACTTTTTTAAAAGAGAGGGTGTCTTATAAACTGTGAAAACTGGGCAGTGGGAAATCTGGGGCTCTTCATGCTCTTGGGCTGTGTTGTAAATCATTATTTATACTGCATTTTAGTTCCCTTTGACAGGCATGTTTTTATTTGCTAACTTGCTTTAACTCTCTGCTAGAGGTGTGCCTGTAGTTGAGTTGTTATAGAAAGTTTCTGACAAATTTCAGGTGTTTTTGAAGATGAAAGTAGGAAAAATTATTAGGTTATCAAGCTATGAAAAAACTATTTAACATAATAAAGCACACTTTTACGTTGTGAAAGAAAATAGTTGAAGATTGGGATGCACATGTCTGAAACTTCTCTGAAACGTGGCCTTGAAGCCAAAACCAAAGGATTCCTCAAGGAAAGTGTTGTTGTGTAATTACACAGTTTCTCATGGTGGGTGCTCCTCCATTTGTCATTACAATAACAATATTCACAGAATGAAGGGGACAATAATGTACGTAAGGAAGATGAAAAGAAGATTCATAGTTTTTATGCAGATTACACAGCTTGCAGTTGAAAAGCTGATCTAAGACCCTGAAGGTATTTCTTCTGCTTAGCAAAGATAAAAACTGGGAGCTTGTCCATAAAATGGAATTACTGACTTCTCATCTATTTCTCAATTTCTATCTTTTTGTGTTAAGAACTATAAAAGAAACTAAGAATGGAAAAGAAAGAAGATGTAAAAACTTAAAATGGAAACAGGAAAAAAAAAGCACCTTGATCTCTCTCAAAATGTGATTCTGTAATCCTTTTCAGTTTGTCTGAATATTATCTGCAGCCTTCAATCACCCGTGTTTCTTGATTATCTTTGAATTGGAGAACACCAAGTGTTTAAACAGGATTGGGCTCTAAGGCTCTATTCCACATAGTTTCCATTAATCTACGAGTAAAAAATTACTGAATTGTCCCAGGTCTCAGCATGACAACAGCTGCTCACAGTGGCTTGCTTTATGCACTGTTATTGGGAAATACATCTGAAATTAAAGTCTTTCCTGAGCAGTAAGTACCTAGTTACTGTGATAAATTTCCATTTCCAGCACTGTTTTTAGCATTGTAAATGCAGCAGTGATTTACATCATCAGTGTCAGAAATGCTGATTGATGGGGAAGTGGGTGCCTCGTCCAAAAAAGCAATTGCTGACAGTTACTGTTTCTTTAATTATCCACAATGATTTAGGTGGGTTAGCCAGCATGCTCCAGAATCCAGGGATTTAGATATTTAAGCAAAGGTGTAAATTAAGCAATGGAAGGTGCTTCTGAACTATTTAGAATTCATACTTCAAATCTTATTTATTTCAGGTAGTCTGATATAAAAACATAAATAAAATAAATATTTCTAACTGCTTTTGTATATTTTGGAACCCTCCTTTAAGAAGTTGTTTTTTTTTTTGTTTCCTGGTGTTTATTTGTTGTGATGCTGGGAAGGATTTTTTTTCGGTGCCTAAGCCTATTCCTTTAGAAAACAGACCCTGCATAGGTCAGGACTTTCTGCCTTGTCTTTGTAACTTTGGTGGCTCTTTGGGCTGCTTTTTGTGAGAAGCATTTAGTGATGAATTATACAAATGATGTCCCCACTGAGCATGTGTGAAGGTTCAAGTCCATTAGAAGAAGTTAAGTGGAAGGTGAGAAGATTCACTGTGATGTATTCTCAGAATGAATGTGGGGTTTTTGCCACAATATTTTTTGTTTCCACTTCAGGTAATATTTTTAAATTGTGTTTTGTGTCAAAGAACAAAATAGAAGTTAGGTCTCTTTGTTGTCTCTCTACAGCTTAAAAATTACTCTTCAGTGTTGATTATCAAATATGCCACAGAAATAATATATTTTTATATACCTACCTGCAACTCTTGCATGTGCTATACTTTGCATTACCTCATAAATAGTAGGGAATAGTAAAAACCCTTTGCAGGTTCTTCATGGTTGTTTTTATTTATGCTCAAACATCTCATTTCAGTTGGACTACATGTATACAACAATAGTTTGTGTAGATTTTGAGGATTCTGTGGACTCTGAGGGTTGAAATAATAGAGTTGTGTCACAAACTTTTATTTTGTGACCCACCTCAAAGGGAAGCACAATGCTTCCATATTGGTTGGGAGAATAAAAGAATATAATCAGGTGCTAAAATGCAAATTTATGTAACATGGCTGCACAATCTGAAATAACCAAGACTAACTGCCAGTGTCTGCTGCATTATCCATGAACAAAAATAGATGGTACTGGTCTAAATTATTCTACACATACACTTAAAAGGCTTTACTTGACAAGAGCATGCTGTGGAAGGGAAGCAGTAATCTTTTCTTGTAATGACCCTGTCAGTGTGGATGTTGGAATTGCTGTGTTGGCTTCAATCAGGGATATCTAAGAGTGTGAGGGTACATAAATACAGAGTCAAATTCTTCTGTCAGGCAAAAGCCCAGTGTGTCAGGGTATTTGAAGCCAAAGTTAGTGCTGCCACTCTAATGGGTGGCTGGGGTTTGCATTTGGATTTCACTTTGGAAGTGCCAGTGATGTCCTGTGAAGTAACTGCAGAAGCAAAGCCTGATGCAGGTTTGCTAATTTGAGCCTTCAGGGGCTGCTGCAAAAGACTGAATGAATCCTCATGTTGTGTGGGCTTTAACAAGTTTTTTTAAGCTTGTTTTCTTAAATCTGTGATACCCTAAAAACTCAGTGCCCTCAGAATCCACAGTAGCCAATGTGAACAGCCTTATGAGTAAATGAAATTGCTTGACCTATTGGTGTAAACAATCTCCAAATAATGTGTGGTGGGATTTAGCTGAAGGCAAAAATAATAAGCTTTTTCTATTTGAAGTGGGACAAAATCTTTAAAGTGAAACAAATTATCTTAGAATCAGAGCTTAAACCTTGGCTTTTCTACGACTGGTTATTTGCTATTTAGTAGTGATATATAGTTCACTCTTCTAGACTTTTTGTAAAATGCCACTTAGAAATGAGAGAATAGTTTAAAAGGTGATGCAGACATTGCATGGAGGTGTAGAGAGGAATAGAAGAAGGGAGAAATGAGAAATCAGAGAAAAATAGAGGTCTTGTACATGACACTTGGAAGTTTTGCTTTTGCAATATGTAACAGTGACAAAAATAAAGCCATGACTGACATCACTGATTCTTTAAACACTGAGATCTTTAAATCAAGTTTTTTTTGTTGTTGTATGAGAAATGAATCCACTGAGGGACCAAATGATTTGTTAATAGATTCTAGGTGTCCTTTTTTTGTGTAGGAACTGTGCTTGACTCGTATGTGTTGCCTACCTGGCACAGCCTCTATATGCTGCCTTAGTTTTGTCCTAGTCCTTTTAAGATAAGTCCTTTTAAGCTTTTAATAGATCCTATTATTTTCATGTCTTGACATTGGACATATTTGAAAAATGTGAAATCATGGGGCCAGATTGCATGATCATATCAGTAAGAGGTATTTATACTTAATCAATTTAACTTTCATTGGAAAAAGTGGATGTGACAGCTGTGAGTAGCTGCTAATTATATCTAGCCCCCAGTAGATGGAAATATTGCTACGATGTTAGTGATTCAGTATCATGAAGTTTCTCTGTTTCAGAGACCTTGTGATTCTTTCTTTCTGTCTTAGACTTTAACTTGTTGACAAGAATAAATCATCTAAGCTGATATGATAAATATTATTGCAGAGTACAAACCTGATGCCTTTTTATTGCTCTTATTTATGATTCAGGTTTATTGAAGTTATACATATATATTGGTTAACATGAAAATAGGCATTTCTAATTATGTTCAGAATAGAGCTAATCTATCTGTAACTGTGCTGGTCATCTGGTAATGACAAACTGATATACAAGGAAGGAGGAAAAACTTCATTTGGTTTCTAGTTTTGATTTATACCTCAGCTGAATAACAAATTACTTGATGGGAGGAGGAGACAACAGTAGAAATTAGAGGTCATCAATTATTTCAGTTGGTATCATGTGGTGTTAAATGTTAAACTAAAGATATTGCTGTTTAAATGAAAAAGTGGAGGTTTCTTAGAATTATTTGTCCATGGTGAACCTTACTTCCTAAAGCTAAATAAAGGATATAATATGTGCATGTCTGAATATATTTATATAAACATCTATAATAGAAGTAGAATAAAAAATAGAAAAAATGGATAGGTGTGAAAAATAGATTCAAAGAAATACATGTATCCTGCCTTTATATGCTAGTATACATATTGGTAAATAAAAATAGGAGTGGAGTAATGTAGGGCAGTTGTAAAATCTAGGAATGGATGTTATCTGGTTGGTTTGCCCACAGGAAATTCAACTTGCACTTATTCCTGACAAAGTTTTGTCTGAACTATTTCTGAAAATAACCAGTGATAGTTCATGGGTTCCTTCACTGTCTGCTCCAGAGCTGACTTGGCCATTAGGAAATTATGGTAATTATC
This sequence comes from Chloebia gouldiae, assembly GCA_003676055.1. Lineage (NCBI taxonomy): Eukaryota > Metazoa > Chordata > Aves > Passeriformes > Passeridae > Chloebia > Chloebia gouldiae. The sequence continues at coordinate 1,471,829 of QUSF01000018.1, read as the reverse complement.
TTGTTTCATAACCTGAGCCTTTCCTGTTTAACTTCATCCTGTCCTGCTCTGGCACATTGAGGTCCACTCCTAAGTCAGTTCAATGTGTTTTAGTGGCATAATAACAACTAAAAGGTCGACCATTGATGTTCTTTGCCTGCCTGCCTGCATGTATAGGTTGAAAAGCTATGGGGAGAATGAAATTTTAATTCTTCTGGTGCAAAATAAATCCTACAGGAGCCCAGTAGCTTTAAATGTATTTTGGATACCAGGTCAGGAGGGGGAAAGCCCTTTCAATAAAAGATCTCTCTCAAATGCCAGGTTTAAGATTATGAATTCTCCTGTTTTCACTCTTCCTGCTTTAAAATGCTGCTCCTTCAGATTGGCAATGAAGGTGTTTTTATGCTATATATGATAATGCTTCCAAAGCATAACAATAAATACATTTGCAGTAAGCTGTTTGTAGCCCATGGGGGAGGATGAGAGGAGAGGCCAGGGGAGCTGTGGAAGAGATTTGCTGATGAAATATTCCATGAAAAATAATAAAGGATAAATCTGAATAAGTTATTTGCAGCAGTGGCTTGGTTTCCAGCTGCACTGGCAATGAGATAATATGTTTCAATATCATTTATGAATTAATTTAGAAAGACCTACAGTATTTAAAAAGCTGATGAGAAGGTCATGAGTGTAAAGCTGCTTTGAAAAACCCAGCAAGAATTTTTTCACAGAGAACATCAGATTCCAACACGATTTTCAAATGCTGTGTTTTTGCGAACACTATTCTTATGTTAAATTGTTAATAATTTTGCTAAAACTTTTTGGTTAGAACAGAAAAGTATGCTAATTCTAATGAATATTTTAAAGCATGGAAATGCTTTCTATTCCAGTTTTTAAGCCAAAAGACAAGAGTAGTGAAATATTGCAAAATGTCTGCACATTAAAATGTTATTTTTGAAATTTTGAAATAATTTGAACAGATGCATTGAATTCACACATCAAAGGCTTCTATGCATTTGTTCATAGATCTCTGCTTTGAGCACTGCTCAAAGTTTCTTTCCTCTCCCAGGGAGGTCGGCGTTTGTGGATTCCCAACAAAGTAAACTTTAGGGTCTGTTTCTCAAGCCATTGTTGTGGGCTACTCCCTTTTCTGATGGTTTAAGGTTAGAAATAGCTCAACAGTAAGACAGAGATGTAGTTCCTTCAGAAAAAAAAGGTTTTCCTCCAAGGTGTATCTCGCCCTCAGAGTTAGAGCCCAAGTCTGTTACCGTCTTTTGATGTTCTATGGATGCACTTGGGCTTCTGTAGCTTAGCCAGAAAATGATTCCTCAAGAAAATGAGAAACTTGATCTGCCTTGAGCCAGGGGTGCTCAGGCTCATTTTAACTGCTGCCTTTTTTCTTGTTTCTTTTCCCCTGATGCATTTTCATTCTATGCAATCAGACCATATGTCTGATTTTTGGGAGTAAGGGATGGTATCAGGCATATGAGTCTGCAATTTCTTATAATGGCATCCAGTTCTTGGATTATTGAAGGAGACAGGAGTAATAGAACTTTTGTTATTTATCTTGTTTTCAGTTATAGGTAGATTCATTTTAAACTTTTCAGTAGAGTTTATTTAGAGGTATTGGTAACCTCTAGGAAAAAAATAAAATCTTTGCATGCAATACTGTATGTAAAGGAGATTTTGTCAAGGGCTTGATTTTATTATGCTACATCTTGTCAAAATCAAAGCTTCCTGAGGAAGAAGGAAAAAAACTCAGTTGGTTGTGTCTCTAGGCTGCAGTTATTTGAGGGAAATACAATAGCAAGTGATTGGACAAAATAGTGGTGCAAACTCAGGAGAAAAACATATGCATGTCTTAAGAAAAAGTATAAAATTATGCATGCTTCTTCTGTTGGCTTTTTGAGTTATCAAGAGGCACCTTAAACAAGGTGAAATTTTCCTTTCTTGTGGACTACAACCAAGGGGAAGTAATTATTAGGAAAAGTTTTCTCCTGTGGACTCACAATCAATCTTTAGGTCAGAATAAATGATAATGGAAAAGTTGGTTATTAAGTCTAATGCAAGGTTTCTAGAGAATAAATCTGACAGGTCATTCAATAGGGTATTATCATACAGAAGCTTTCAAGCCTGCAGGTTGTGATTTGGTAATAAAATATGCTGAATATTTAAGAAATTTGCATCATGTATGCTTCCTTTATTGCTGTTGAATCACTATATGAGAAAATGTAACTCCCAAGAAACGTTAAGATGAGGATAGAAGTGAAACTCTTCCTTCCACAAAGCCAATCTATTTCTGTGAAAAACAAAATGACAACAAATAAGAGCACAAAAAACCCTCAAAGCCTAATTAAATAATTTTGCAGGCAGGGACTGCTGCTAAAGCATTCTGCCTGCAGGATTTGGGCACAGAGAGAGCTCAGAGGTGGCTGAGCCTAGGGAACAGCCCAGGGTGATGCAGGCTCTGCCACAGGTGGCTCCTGGCTTTAATTTCCAGTGCCTCCTACTGAACCTGCCTGCCTGAGGTCACTCAGGGCTGGCAGAGGCTGTGGAGAAAATTCATCCTCTGCCAGATCAACTGGCAAATGAGATGGGTTTTGGGAGATGGGGGTGTGGTGGGGTAAAGAATGATGTGAGCAAGGAAAAGTCTTACCCCATCTCTGCTCTTCAAGACTGGCTATGGAATGATTTTGTTGTTGCTGCTTTTCCTTTGGTTTTTTATTTTTTAAAAGGTTGATAATCCTTTGTCTCAAATGTTTAGACTTTTTTTTGTTGATTTTTTTTCGTTTTGTTGTTTTGTTTTTGTTTTTCAAGAAACCTGGGATGAGCTTCCACAAGCTTCAGAAGCAAGCCATTGGATTCCTTTCTAGTGTTATTGTTAGGTGCTTAATTTTAAACCTCCTTGCTGAATAAATACATGCATTGCATCTGACCCTGAAAATCAGTTCACCACACCACTTCCAGAATTTTAGAGAAAAGTATTCTTCATTCTTTGTTTTTCCTTGCATGCCAGCAAGTATTCCTTATCTAATGATTCTTTCTGTTCCCCTGTGGGCAGTTTCCTACATATTTTTGGAAGGGTCCTGCCCTTTGAAGGGAATATCTTGAACTGAAATTAGGTTTCAAAGAAACTGAAGGCTTTTATTAAATTTCAAACATAGGCTCTTGAATGCCTTCGAAAATTTGAGTCCAGTGGCACACAGTATCCAAAGCATCTCCTCTACCATGCTGCCTGGTGTAAGTTGTTTCAATGGGATTCAGTATGTAGGTAGAGGGGAAAAGAATTTATCTACTGTGACACATTAATACAATTTTTCTTTTTTTTTTTTGTAATTTATGGATTAATGCTTAAGTATCTATATAAAAAACTGTTGTTTTGTTTCCTTCCCTCCTTTGACAAACGGTGAATGTGTCACAACTCCCTCTGATTTGACAGAAGTGTTGGAAGGAGAAACAAACATTTTTCATTGCTGAAGGGAGAGAGTTTTAGAACATTAAAGAAAAATTTAGATAGATGAGTTAAAGAAAAAAGACTATATTTAAACCATAGTTTTTATTTTAGCAAAGGATTAAATAAGAAACAACCTAGGGAGGCAGTATTAATTTAAAATTAAGGTGCTTCACTTAAATTTAGAAAAATTAGAGGTTTTATTCTCGAGCTTTTCTAAAAGCTGTGGTGTGATTTGAGGGGTGAGTTTTTGTGCCTCTTTTCTCACTGTGAAAATGGCCATATTCCTGTAAACTGATTTTATGAAATAATTTTCAGCTTCTTGTGGAAGGAACTGTTGATTTGAAGTATATTCTTAGAGTGGCTTTTTTATGAAAATTTGATCACAAAGAACAAAAATGAACTAAAGACCATAACATTGGCTGGGTTCTCCTTGACTGTGGCATGTAACTCCAGTTTTTTGTTATTTGTCAAATAATTCTTGTGGTGCACTGAAGTATGTAAAAGGAAGAATTGATGTACTCTCAGGGAATCCTAGCTGGTTGCAAGGGGGATTGTTTAGCTCTTTTATTTTAATGATTATGAGGAAGTGAATCTTGGTGAGTGTTGTCTTTTGAGCTGTAAAGGGAGGCCTCAAACTGGGCCCAAAGTTTGGAAGAGGAACAACCTCTGTAGGTTCAGGAGGGCAGTCAGAGGGGTGCTACCCTGCCAGCTGAGACATGGCCATTGCCTTGTCTGCTACGCTCTGTGTTGGAACAATGAAAATAATGTTCAGGTTTTATGTACAGAGTGCAGACTTCTTGCTGTAGGCCATATCAGATGAGAGTTCATTCATGGTTCAGTTCTTGATCTAGTTCTGTTTGATGTCAATGTTTAATTTTGTCAGGGGAATATGAGAATATGCCACTGCCAAATCCAGGGATGCTGTTGATATTTCACTTGATCTCTAGCATCTTGTAAATACAAATCCTTGGCAGACATGACTGGCATTGAATGAGTGTAATACATCCTATTTGTATTTTGGGATGTTGTGGTGATAAGAAAATGGCAAAGTAGAAGCCTGATTTGGACATGAGGTTTGTACTGCCTTTAAAGGGATGGTATCCAGAGATGGTATCTCTGGAATTTTAGTTAATTTTCCCCAACAGTGTATTGTCAGCTGGGGGAAAACTTCCATGAGTGTCAAACCTTGTGTAAAACAAAATGTGGTGTTCAGTGCATCTTTTAGGTGGGGACCTGGTCTAATACAGATTTTCCTGGCAGTAGCATTGCTACTAAGTCTTCCTACCTTCTCCCTCCACTTCATCTTCTTAAGGGCATTTTGGAACTTGAGCTTTTTGGAGCACAGTTTGGCTTCTCAGATGGACTTCAGAAGGCCACAGAAATTCCAGTGATTGTGTTAAGACAGTGACACACAGCCAGATTACTTGATTTACCTCATTAAATCTGAGGCTATCTGATACCAGGGCTGAGTGAGGATCACAAAGGGAATGATGGTTGCTGGGATGGAGAGGAGGCAAAGGGAGCTCTGAGGTCCATCCCTGCCTGGGTGCCCTCTGTGCTTCTTCAGCCCTGCCCCTGCTCCAGGGTGGGCAGAGCAGGAGAGGGAACTGCAGGAAGGGTCACAGGGTGGGGCAGCCTGGGCTCACTGCTGGCCTCCTTCCATCCACAGCTGGACTTTCTAAGCTTTACTTTCAGGAATTTCGGGCACTTCTTATTATTGATGTCTTTAATATTAAAAAAAAAAAATACTTAAAGCTACAGGAAATATCTATCTACATAATGTATTTCCAATAGGTGATATGATATCCCTAAATAATGGGATTTTTTTTGGTAGATCTTATAATTTTGTGGTAGAAATCATGTTTTGAATAAAAATAATGGATGCCCTGGACCAAATTTCCTAAAATGACCATTATGAGATTCATGTGTATATAGGGGGTGTGTGTATAAATATATATAGAAGCTGGATTCCATGTGTATTTTTTAGATGTACTTCACATGAAGCTGTTGAACAAGATACCAGTCGTATGAAGTTCAACAAGGTTAAGTGCACTTCTCAGAATCTAACAAATCTATGTCCTCATAAAATTAAGATACATGAGGAGATACAACTTTCTAACAGGTCAAAAACCTACAGAATTAAATTAAGATAAAATTCCTGACAAAAGGGCTTTGTAAATTAAACTGTAGAGTTTTTGCAACATTTTTTTTTTTTGCTGTTGAGAACAAATATTCTAGAAAGCAGTAAAGGCACTCTTGTGCACCAGAGTAGAGGTTCTTGCATTTCAGTGTTTGAGAGTTGTTAGAAGTGTTATTTATTAGTTGTCTGAGATACAAATAGAAACCATTAGAGCAAATGAACTCCTAATTAAAAGAAGGCAAATTGTTGTTGCTGGGTATTGAAAGAGGAGAAACATAACATACAGCTGGGATTTTTTTTCTGTACAGTTTTATTGGATGTGCTAGAAAGAAAGTAGTTATTGGCCTTAGATACCCTGAGAATAATGCCTCAGGTTTTAATTAACAAACCCAAATCAGTTGTTAAATTCTTGCTGTTATAAATACTAAAGACTGACCTCTGAAGTTCTAGAAAATTAACCAGAAAATTTTTATGGTTTGGTTTTAAGAGAACATTCTGGGCATCTAAGCAAACTTTTCACACCAAGTCTGAGATAAGAGCAGGCTCATTCCAGGCAGTGGGGAGTGTACAACTGGAAGGATCATATGTCATTACATAAATAGGTTTACAGGTAATTGTGTAGTAGATAACTAGCTCAGAATTCAGGTAGTTTTTGTGCCTGTGCTTCATAACCAGGAGAGTTTTCATTATGCTGTATTAAAAATTTAAGTGGAATGAATGAATGAAGTTTGCTAAACCATCTCCCCAAGCCTCAAAATGTGACTGTCCTAAGTTCCTGTGATAGCAAGAGATTTAAGTGAAGCCATTCAAAAACTTGATTTGTTTTTTCTCCTACTCTGAAATAGTGTGAGCCATGTTTGATTTGCTTTAAAATTATTAAAAGGGATTAATGCAAACATGTCAATTAACTATTTGCCTAATTGACATCTGTTGGTCCTCGCATCAGTAAACTTTGGTTTAGTGCCAAATCTGAAGAAAAAATCACTTTCATTTGTGGTGACCTGGATTTTGCCACCTTCAGGCCTATTCTGTTGTCAGCTTTTGCACAGGTAGAAGCTGATGTGCAACACGAATTGGTTGTCACTACTTTACACTGACTCTCCTTTTGTGTCCTGTTGGTGCTCACTTTTACAAGGCAGTGTTTTGTTTCAGGGGAGTTACAGCACTGTAATGTTAATTTTAACTGTAGCTTATTGTTATGGTAACTCTTTCATATGGGCAAATGATTGGAAGGATTGTAAATTAAGGCTTGCTTTTATTTAGATAATAAAATTTGAATGTGTTAAAGTACTCTGCAGCATTTTAGCATCTTGTTTTTGCCCACAAACAGGAATTTTTAAAAATCAGTGTTCACAGTTGGACTTGAGCAGTTTAATAATAATTCCTAGTGTTTCTTCAAGGTCTGTGTGCTTGCTGTAATGAGCTGCAGTCTGGCACATGCAGTTTGATCCAAGTCTGGCCAGCCTTGTTAGGGGATGCTGGGCTATCCACACTGGGCTGTGCAGGTTTAGGAGACAGCTTGGCATGAATCTGCCTTGCATGCTGCAAGCTTCAGGAGAATAGATTTTCCCTTCAGGGGATCTGCTTCAGGAGAATAGGTTTCCCTCATATTGCCATCACTAATTCGAGGGACAAATAATGGATCCTCATTTGTTACACAGCATAATGAGAGAAAAAGCAGACTGCTATTTAAACACTTATTGAATAGGTGTTTTTATTTCTACTTGTACACCATACTGATTGTTTCAGAAACTGTTTCTTTTTGTTAGTTGGTGTCTTTTTCTCAGTTTGTTTTCCACTTCTGCTTATATTTCCTTAAACTTAAAGCTACAATAAGAGCAGTTCCCCTCAATAGTAAAAGGTGTCTACTGGGGGCTCACTGGATCCATTTGTCAGAGAAGGGGAAGAGAATCCTTGCTCATAGCCTTGACAAGGTGGTAATGAGGGCTTTAAACAACAGGTGTCTGTGAAGGGGAATCCCAGTCTACCCCACTCCTACCAGTCTGAATCCAGTGCCAGCAAGAGGTGTCTGGAGGAAGAGTAGAATACAACTCCCATTTTAACAAAGGGAGGAAAAGGAGAACTCAAAGGACAGGGTCAGTCTGTCTCACCTCTGTGCAGATCTTCCTGGAAGCTGAGAAGACACATGAAAAATGAGGGGATAGTGATAGGTGATTAGTGATAGCCAATGTGGCTTCACTAAGGCCAAATTGTGCCTGACAAACTTGATGGCCTTTTATGAGGAGGTTACAGCACTGGTGAATAATGGTGAATAATGACACACTCTGCCTGGACTGGTGCAGAGCACTGACACGGTCCTGCTCAACATCCTGGTCTCTAAACTGGGATTTGATGGATGCAGGGGGGTCTGGGATGACCTGAGAGCTCCTTCCAGTGCCTAAGGGGGCTCCAAGAGAGCTGGAGAAGGACTTTTGACAAGGGCATGGAGTGATAGCACAAGGGGGAACGGCTTTAAACTGGAAAAAGGCAGGTTTAGATTGGACATTAGGAAAAAAAAATTCTTCCCCTTGAGAGTAGTGAGGCAGTGGAACAGTTTGGCAGAGAGGTTCTGGCCTTCCCATCCCTGGAAATATTCAAGGCCATGTTGGATGAGCCTTTGAGCCCCCTGGTCTAGTGGAAGGTGTCCCCTGTCTTTGGCAGGAGGATGTAACTAGGTGATCTTTAAAGTTCCAACCCAAACCGTTCTGTAATTGCATGATTTGCTAATTTCCAGACTGAAATCTCTTTGACTTTACAGATGCTAAAATAATCATTAGACAAAAAGGACTTTAATTTTCTTGCAGATAATACACTTTCTATTTTGTAGAGCAAGGAACACATTTCTAAGGAAGGTAAAAGTGTCTTCAAGGGAGAAATATTTTTTTTGAAATAAAGTGTATCACTTTTAGGCATAGTTGATGTGGATATTTATGCTAATTACGGTTGAGCTTGGGGTATGTGTACTGTGGTTGTCATTGGCAACTTAACATTGGGTTCTGTGGATAATTGCAGCTGGTACCAAGTCTGACTGGTGAAAGCAGAATCATGGTTCTGTAGTTAGAAGTGACTAATAGTAGGGTTTTTAATGCCTCCCACTGCAAAACAGTGTGTCATTACAGCACTTTCTAAATATATCTCATCATGCATTTATCTTTTCCTGTGCTGATTGACTCCTATTCTCCTGAGATGTATTTAAGTGTCATTTTATCTTTCAGTGGCAGAAATGTTGATAATTTATCCTAGAAAGAAGACGACATTGAACAATATTTTGAAAAGAAAAGGTAGAAGAATTTCAAGTCAGTTTTGCTTCTGTGTTGGCAAGTGCTATTTCTAGTATTATCTGTAACTTTTAGTAAAAGGAAATTACATTGATCTGAGGGGATATTTGGAGAATATTGGCAGATTCTCCTGTATATTTGTTTTCAGTTGTCAAGGTAATGCATTATTGCACTCCAAATGGTTGCTTTGCCATTTTTTCTTTTACGTAGCTGCAGAAAATATTTAATATGTTTGGAAAGGAAAAAGCTGAGCACACCATTATGCCTTAACAACAGATACATTCAATGACAGATGGCTATGCATGTTGAGTGCTGTTTTTAAGCTATAATTGGATGCTTATGTAAGTATGCTTAGTCAAATATGTGTAATTAAGCTATCTTGTTAGGCAGGCTAACTTACAGGGCAGGCCAGGTCTCAAAGATGTCAAAAGTAATGGTTATAGTGGACTTGTTCTGTTGAAACACTTACCTAAACAAAACCCAAACAGAAGCATCTGCTGTTTTCGGTTATCACTGTGTACTGCAAGGCCTTCAAAATCAGATGAAGATGAAAATTAAATGACATAAAATGCCATGGGAGGTTTTTGTCTGCTCTATTTTTAAACCTCAAACTATGGTATGTGTCTGAGAGAGGGAATGAGGGAGTCACAAAAGACACTTATTCTCAACACAGCTGGTAGCTTCCTTATTGTAATGAGGTGTAATAGAAGTACAGAAATCTCTGGTTGAAGTCAGTAAGTTGGTGGATACTAAGCAGAGCCTTGAAAATTGATATGGTTGTCTGAAATCCATTCTTAGTGAGTAACATCCTGAATTCACTGTGAACTTTAGGAAAACTACTCAGTCAATGAGCACAAAGTGTTCCTGCTTCTTGGTGACCAGTAACCCCAAGCTGCAGATGTACCAATGTGTCGTGCTCATCTGCTCTTGCTGTGATGTGGAAGGAATGTTTTCCCCATGAGATAAAATGTTTTTGATGTCCAGAGTTGACAAGAGTATTGGGACATTTTTTCTTTGGTCACCTATGAGATGGTCTGATTTATAACTATTTAATATCAGGATTTTTTTTTCTCATATTTATTCTGTTCAACCTACCACTGCTCCTATGATTGTAGAGAAAGCCTTCATTCTCCTCTCATATATGAAAACAGAGAAAAGCAGCAATTTGGAAAAGCTCCTCATGCTCAAAACAGGTTTAATTAGTTGCTATATTAACATGAAACTTGGCTTAGGTCTTTGAACTAATCCAAATTGCTGAACTTATCAAAATCATGAAAAATATGTTCCATACTTATATTTCTACTACAATAACTTCAAAATGTGACTGTTAGTGATTAACATAACTATTATGGACTTGCCCAGAAAACAACCTTTACATACATAGGCCAAGGTGTTCTCTGCCATGCTGTTAAGAATAAACACCTCTTTTACCATTGGTGTGACATTAGGAGAAGTATAAAACAAGGCCTGTATTTCAAGCTTAAACTAGGAGGATAATTGTTTTGAATGCTTGCATGTTTTCTATGCACAAATCATACCAAGTTCAAACAGAAGCCCTCTTCTGGCAAATTGTCTTTAATAATACCAATATTTGATATTCACTTCGCACACTTTCCTTCAGCAGGATGGGTTTGCAGCAGGTACAGTGATCATCCACTCTTTTTCTCCTGACTGTGATCTCTAAAAGAGCATTTGCTGGTTCCCTACCCATGGGTGAATTCTCTCCTCTAAGTACCCAACAGAATCTTTGCTTTTTGCTCTGTATCCACTCCCCAGAGAAATGAAGGATTACACATAGCTTCTATGTTTCTGTCTCCTTGGAAGGTTTTGCTGTCTGTTTAGAACTGTGTGGCCTGACATTTCTGTGTTGTTTTCCCCAGGAATTTCATAAGGATGATTCTGTATTTCTGAATTACTTCCAAGAGGGAGATGGTGCCTAATTAAGTGCTTTAAGCTCAGGCTTTCCAAGTATCTTGCTGCATCTAGTCTGGAGTCTTGAGCAGTCACAAGGTGATTTCAAGTTGCTGGGCAACCAGGAAATGCAGCAAATTTGGAAAATATCAGTATTTTCCCCCGTAACTATTCCCACGTCTTTATAAATTCTGACATATGGATTACTCTTGTTTTCTGTGCATCATCAGTAAGTTTAAAATGTCAGGGCTTTTTAAAAATTAATTTGATTTCCCTTCAAATGGAAAGACAACATATGTACCATTTTAATTGTTGTCATATTTAGACTACAGAACAGCACTGGTTAGAAAATAATTTGGAGCTTTAACTCTTAATCTTAATTATTTCAGATACCTTACCTTCCATATCTATCATTTTTCAAGGAATATTGTTTGATACAAATGTTAAGTTGTAACTAGAATTTTATTTCTCTATTTATAAGGTGAATTATTCATGTTACCCTAACTCTGTGACTAGGTGCTTTTATATTTGCACTTAGCACCAGATGAGATCTGAAGCAAACCCTTAGATTCATTAAGGTGTAAGGTACAGGAAAAGATTTTTAGTCTTGGCTTTCCCTGCTGGTTTGAACAATAATATCTTCTGTTGAAGGAAATTCAGATTTTTATTTTCTTTTATTTTGCTATTAGTTCTATTAATTACACATGTTCTTGGATATGAACTTTTCATCATTGAGAATAGAGTACTGGAAGAAAACAAATGCTACTTCTTGTCTGCTCCTACCTTCCTAGACAGAAGAGGGATAAAGCATTTTTGGAAATGCTTTCCTTGCATCTTCAGACAATCTTTTGTTGTATAGTTTTCAAACAGTTAGAAATGTCTGCATTAGTTTTGACATGGTCAAAGATCCTTTATATTTTCTTACTTTCAGTAAATAAAAAAGGAAACCTTACATTTTTGATGTTGCTGTCTGGTTGCTATTATTGTGAGGGAGAAAAATGTCCTGTTTGTATTTCCTAGCACAGTTCATCTCGATTTGAAAAGAAAAGCAGTATCACATTTCCTTAAAAAAAACCAAACAAACAAAAAAACCACCAAAAACTGAAACCACCATGCCCCAGAACAAACAGACATCCTAAATAAAGGAAATGGGTCTTTGGGTGTTAGTCTAACTTAGCTTGAGCAGTGAGAAGACATTAAAGATTAAGCTCATTCTTCTGGGATTTGGGACTGTTTTCAGGATTATTTAAAAACAAATTCCCTAACAAACCAAATAACAACCAGTAAAAACCCATCTCAAAGACTATTAAAAACTTATTTTACTATTTAAACGTTTATTGGGTTCTAAGTAAATGGCAGCCATCACTTTGTTTAGAGTAATAAGCACCTTTGCTCTCACAGTCCTCATTTTAAGTTTTTTAATGCATGTGCTTGTGCAGCAGCTTCTGGAGTTTTAAGTTACAGCAGAAGTACTATGTGTATATATAACCCAGAGAAGAATTTGTTATAAATGAAAGCATAGAATTCTGAAAAATTTGGATTTGGTCTTCACAAACTTCCCACTGTTTTTTATCTTTCTACAGAGTTATGGAAGCCCCTGCAGCTGGATTGATGCAATTATTTTCATTGCTTTGTTCTCAATAAATGCTTCTAAAAGAAGCTTCATCTATTTCCTCTCACAGTCATAGTGGGGATGCAGCCATTTTTCACATCAAAGCCTACCTTTAGAAATGTTTGGAAATGTAGGCACCATCTTTTAATTTTTTTCTCTTTGTGAATATTTTCCGCTGGTTTGAAAGCCCTAATTCAAATTTGAGAGTTTTACACTCCTCTCTCCCTTCAATTGCTTATTGCTCTGTCTTCATATCCATGTTGCTGTTCTTAAGCTTACCTTCACAAGCAAAAGTATCTCTAAATATTATTGCCACTGCCAGTCCTGCAGTACGAATCTTTTTTTTTCTCTCAAAACATAAATTTGTGCTTCATAAAGTACATTAAAAGTTTAGCCAATGTAGTCCAAACCATGTATTAGAATTTCTGCTCATCTGGCCCGGGAAGGAGGTGTTACTTTAGAAATATGAATATATGGATATAGTTCTCTCTTTTTATAATTAAACCTACAATGAAAACTTATGTTTTCAAATTAGGTGAGGGTGCAAAATTGATAAAATTTTTGCTGTTAGATCCAACTCATGACCATTTTCTCCCCTCTTGGAAAATAGATGTAAAAACCAAAATCACTGTCTATTAATCACTTTTAATAAAATTAAAGTCTGTGTTGTAGCATCTGTGTGTTTTGGTATGATGATTTATTTTGTTTTTGTGGGGATATATCTTTTAAATATCAGGCAATGGATGCTTTAGATGTGGGTAATTGGTGGTTGCCTGGGGAATTCAACCATTATATTTATCATAATTTTGTGTGCAGACAAAATAATTTATTTAAATATAAATTCATTTGAAGGTAACTTCTGTCAAGCAAAGTACTTAAAAAGTAGTTGTCATCTTTCATTCTTTCAAGTTGGCATGTATATTCATATTTAGCTACAGATGTATGGATATAAAAATATACATAAAATAAAAGCATTTATGAGCATTTTCTTATTAACTAATCTAAAGCTGCCAGTTAATGAAAACAAAATAGAAAGCTCAAGTTTATTGTATTTTAAATTAGTTTGGAATGTTATTGGAATAAACTCTATTTAAGAGCTCCAGGAGCAAATCCCAGGTACTGCTGAGTTAAAATATTGCAGACTATAGAAGTGGAGAAGCCTGCCAGCTGCTCAGCAGAGTTTCTTTAGTCAATGGTCTATGTGGGAGTGTGGCAGTGTTAATGTCAAGTTTAGATGTATTTTCTTGCACCTAATGTTGTATGAATCTGTGTGTTGTAAAAGGTTCTGTGAATATAAGAGCTGTTTAAGTTTTGCAAATTATTTCTGTAAAGCTTGGTTTTTCTGGTAGAGAAGACACTGGGACCATGCTGCTTTTTATTTTGCTGATAATTGTACCTGTATTCTGTATAGAGAAGGAAAATGAGAATCTTACAATATGTCCAAGCCTTTTTGGATGTATGTTCTGCACCAGATGATTTCATGCCAGACTCATGCAATTATAGTCTCAAAAAGTCACTGATGTGTGCAAAGTTCTTATTTCATATTTCATGTCTAATTGGGAAGCTGCAGCTACCATACTTTTAAAGTTTAATGAAACATTGAGCCTATTTAAATAAAACCTGATTTTTGCTTAATGTGTGAGATGCAGTAAAATTTGCACTTATCTTCCCATATCTCCAATGTTTTTGTCAAAATTAAATCAGAATTTATCAGCAAATGCTAATATGTAGTGGTCTTTTGAGCCTTTTCTTTCACTATGAAAAGTTTTCCTGTTTTGTTAATCAATTTCTTCAAAAACTTAGATTATTTGAAAAGCTTATCCAAGCTTAAAAAGCTTTTCTCTTAAAAAGGAGTGCTCAATAAGGATGCGAAATTTTGTGAGAATCGTGTTTTAGTGTAGTCTGCAGATGAAAGCTGTTGGAGGGTGATGATTTAGAAGCTGTTTAACCCTCAAGAGAGAAGCTAAAAACATTGTCAGAAAGAAAAAGAATGTTTTTTATATTAAAGCTTATTTTTGAAAGCTAAGGGAGAGTCTTCTTCAATCCAGTTCCTTAAAACAAAATGGGAATTCTAGGAGCAGAGATTAGATACTTGGTGTGCCATTTAGGATGGAATTGTAGTAAAGGTGAGTTTTCAGCATTCCATTTTCTTTAGCAGTACGTGTGCCATGTAAAGGAAAGTTTTAAAATGTATCAGGGGGAACACAGGTGAAGCTATTTCCATATGAAGTAAAAATGTCAAAAAAAGTATAATATCCTCATTATAAATGCAATGCCGGAAGAATGGCCTAATCTTTCTGAATTAAAATGAAAGAGAAGAAAAATCATAAATAGGTAGTGATCCATAGTTAGCTCCCTACCCTTAGATACCTTGTGCAAATTCTATAGTTTAGACTAAGGGGATGTTTCTGAAACATGCTATATGAGAATATTTTATTAATATTTTTCAGACATCACTATTGGAAAAAAAAATAACCTGAAAGGTCTTTTGGCAATTGTGTTATATTCTGGAAGGGCTGGAACAATTGCAGAGGTGGAATATCTGACTTCTAAAGTAAGAACATGGATTTGAACTTCAAAGCTCATTCCTTCTTAAGCTGACAAAAATCAAACCATTATACATTTACAAGTCTTATTAAACATATTAAGCATAAATGGCTCAGAACTGTTTAATTTTTTTCTTTTTTGTGCACTGAAACTTGTCTTCATCACTGGCTGTCAAGGTGATTTATAAAGGAGTTAAATATTGTTACAGCAATTTGTCATGTTGGGATGCTGACATGTAGAAAATGAAATGGTTTGCCAAAGATTACTCAGCAGACTGATGGAAAAGTGAGAATAGGCTTTAATCTCTTCATTCTGAGTCACTCCAGTCCCATAATCATTGGGCCATGGAATGAAATGTGAAGGATTATAGAGGTTTTATAACGTGATGCTGCTCCTCTCTTCCTGTGTTCTTAATGTGGGTATATGTTGTTTGACAGCTGACTGACATACATACACATTTTTATTTGCTTATGTAACATTAAAATCTTGTGTATCCTTTGCTGGTAGCATTTTTCTTGATTCATTAACCAAAGAGGAATGCAGCTGTCATACTTTCTTGCTTCATATATCCTATACAGAACTTAATCAAGATTATTATTTAAAGGCCTGAGCTTAATTCCCAAAATTTCATGTCCTTGGAATTCATGGAAATGAGAACTAAGCTCCAAATTCATCCCAAAATCCAAGCTTTTCCTTTGAAATCTGGATGTTTATCCTTCTTAAAGTTCAGAAATGTTAGAAATGTGGATTCAGATTCGTGATTTACATAAAAAGAACAACTACTTATGGCTTTCAAACTCTTTGGAAGAGACAAATATTGGTGGTTTTTTTTTGTCTAGAATTTTGTCATAGGAGTGTGGGGTTTTTTAATTAAACTGGATTTTATGAACACTGAATAGTAATATCAGCGTAGATGTGCATGTGTATTCATGTCTTGTCTTCAAAGACTGCATCATCACAAAAAACCTTTCTGATTTATTTAACAGTCTATGTATATGCCTTTCAGTGTGGGATTTTTATTTGTGTTTATATCTGGTTTCTTCTTGGAAAAAGAAGAATCTACGCAATCTTCTCCAAGCAAACAAATCACTTCACAGGGGCCCTGGGACCTTGTGCTGCCACCAGGCAGTACTTGCTCCCATCAAGCTGCAGGTCCAGGAGATCATCTGTTACCTCTAATAGTGTAAATTTTTAGGTGCAAGAGAGTGAAAATCTGTGTATTTGCACTAGGAGCTGAGTGTGTAAACTGGGATGGATGAAGTAACTGCATTCTGCATGGAAAAGGGAGGGCCAGGCTGGGAAATATATTGGCCTGGTGGAAGAGGAGGGAGTTAGAGGAGTCCAGAAGGGCCTTGGGAGGCTGAGTTTGATTTTTTGGGGGTTTTCCTTCAAGGCTACTGCCAGACTAACTCACAGTGTTCAGGGTGGGACAGGGAAGAAGTGGGGAGTGGAACTGCTGAATTTTTCAAGAGCCAGTAAGGGATAGAAAGACAATAGTCATTGAATGAACGTTTCACTTAGAGTCTTTGGGGGAAAGGGAGGGTTTGGATGGCAGGGAGGGAGAAGTGCTGCAGGGCTGGAAGCTGGATGATGCTGAGCAGGTGCTGCCTCGTTGGGGTGTGGGTTCTGTGCGGGTTCTGTGCTGCTCTGGCAGGGCAGGCAGCTGAAGGCAGGGCTGGGCACAGGGGCTGCTCTGGAGAGAGAGAGCACAAGGCTGCTGGGGGGCTCTGGGGTCAGCCTTGCAGCAAGGAAGAAAATGGAAGATGAATTTTCCAAGAAAATGGAAATCAGAATTTTATCTCCATTTTTTCCCTAAAAGTGCACTCGTTTTGAAACCAAAATATTGAGATTGCTCTGTTATTGTTAGATAAAATAAGTAGCTGTAACCAAAGTCAACAAATTCACGTTGCAATCCTAAATTACTGTTTCTATCTTGCAATTAGTCTGTGTATTCAGAACTTACCATATGTGTGCTATTTTATCTCTGATGCTGGTTTTCTTCCCTCTGGAAGGGACATATCTTCCCCTTTGCTTTATTTCATTTGAAGAGTAAGTGGCAATAAGATAAATCTTTTATCTGTCTACGTGGAAACAAAATTACAACATGGGAAGCAGCAACACAGCCACTGCAGCTTGAGTTTACAGCTTCTGTGTTTAGTCAAATAAAATTGCTTTTAGGTGTCTGGATTTAGGATGTTTGTACAATGTGGAAAGGGGAAAATAACCTTAAAAAAAGAATGCTCCCAACCTCTGTGATATTTTAATTTTTTTTGAGCTGCATTCCAATTCATCAAGAGGAGTATGATATTTTACAGTACTGAAAATGAAACATCCTTCCCTTATACTTTTTGGGATTGTTGCTGTGTACAATGGGAAAGTTAACGAAAATTTGAAGGTTCTCATACAGGCTGACAAAAAAATATTTGCATTTTTCATTTCACATTCATGGCCTTTGTTTGGCAGCATCTTTCTGAAGGAAAGAGAGAGAAGCTAAGATGAAAGAATGGCTCCAGCAGTTGGCAATGAAAACTGTACCTGACACAGGTATGATGCTGGATCCCCTACAGGAGAATGTTGTTTTGTGGAATTGACAATTTATTAAAGAAAAAATAATTGAAAAAAACTCTCTCATACTAGGTTGCCCTTGCTAGATGAGAACTGCAAAATGGCAGCTGTAAAAGGAAAAAGAACACACTCTGTCACCTCGTCAGTGAGGTGGCAGCTCCTGCAGTGGTTTCTGTCTCCCTGCAGCTGTGCTCGCTGGGTGAGAATGTGCAGTGCTGGGGGCAAAGGGAAATGCAGCCACGCTGAGCAGGAGGCTTTTGATAACATTGGTGCAACACTGGAGCAATTTTGGACGAAGTCTGATACAGTTCCTGATTATTTCAAACTGCTTTCCAGTGGTGGTGTTTCAAATCTGACCTTAGTTGGACACTATTTTCATTTTGGCATGCCTAAACCAGGGATATTAAATAGAAGCTGCTGAAACAACTGCTGTGCTCAGGTCCTCAGGGGTTGGACAGCACAACTCTTTGCTATCCTGCAAAGTTACTCGAGGTACCACATTGTATTGCTTCTTAGTATTGTGACCTGTGAAGTTCAGGAAGTTGTGCAGAAGATGGAGAAAGTATTGGGGCAAGGCTTTCTTATCTTAAAAATTATTTTTATGTAATTGAAGTGCTACTTTATTTTGTCAGACTTTTCTATAACTAACACAAATACTCTGTGTAGCTGCAAAATTTAATTTCCTTCTCCTTCTGTGGTGCAGATTCCAAGATGAAAACAATGTGAAGCTGTTCCCTTGAAATGCACGCAGTATCTGAAGGTATTTAGCAGTCATTAAGTCTTGGTCTGCAAGCAACCAGTATTCGTGTCCTGTGGGGGGAGGGAGAGAGGCTCCTTCACTACAATATTAATTATGTTTGAGAAGTTTAAATGAAATAAAAGCTTTTCTGACTGCTCTTAGGCAAGCTAATGTGTGGCAGATACTTAAATTCAGATGAAGAAAAACTGATACACTTTGATGACCATAACAGCCTTTCCTCTGGGTAGTTTTAGTTTCCTGTATCCAAAGTGCTTAATGTTTGTACATTGGAAATGAATCAGATGCTCACTGGTGACATTGGCTGTACTGAGAATATTTGTTGAACTAACTGGAGAAAGACTGGAAAGGTAGAAACATCTATGATAATACTGTGCAGTACCAGTTGATAACTTTTGCCATAGAAAACCTGAAATTAATATTTTCTCCTTTTTAATCCTTATAAAAGGAGTTATGTGGCAGGTGTGCAACTCTCATCTGTGTGGATTTCCAATGTGAAAAAAATCTTAGCTGTTTGTCTTTAGCTTTCCTTAGAGAGGGAGAGGGAAAAATTTTGGAGCATAAGAATCATGCTAAATTTGGTGATAATGTTAGACATGGATATTCTGTCTAAAAGATGTGTTAAATAGTTAAGTTTGCTTTTAGTGTGAGCCGTTTTTGAAGCAGAAAAGTGGAAATTCAGGGACTGAAAAATGACAAATTTAGCAACATAAGATCAAAGAGACATGAGAATAAGGGAAAAAAAGTGGGTAACTTTAAAGTATATTCTTCAAATCTGACAACACCCTAAAGATTTCTCCCCAGCCTAGATAAAGGAAAATTGGATATATTGTAAGACAGTAAACAAGAATTTGTTTACAAAATTGTTGAAGTGAGTTAGCAGCTTATTATACAATATTTAAGGAAAAAAACCCAACCCCTAATAATCTTTTTTAATAACAATGGAAATATCCTGTGCTAAATGAATCTCACTGAAACCCCTTTCTTCTGTTTGCTTGTCATACCCAGTAGAAGGAATCAATATGAAAAAACCTGGCATAACTGGCATCTATTATAAATAAAGCTGTCTTGAGGACTACATAGTGATTTATCAAAATAGACTTATAAGTGTTCACCATCATCAATCATCTCACTTAATATTGGTTTAGCAAAAATATATTAACATATTAGCACACAATATTGCGGATGAAAAAGGAATTTTAAAACATCTTTGATTTAAACTTTGAAAAATGTGGAGGATCTCAGACTACAGAAAAATGATATGTGTAACTCAGAGGAATGCACATTAATAATTTTGTACCTTTATTTATAGCTGTTGTGCATTTTTGTTTTGCTGTTTAATTTGACCAAGTGCAGGTTTAATTTTTCTTTTATGTTTTATTCAGTCTCAATATGCTGGTGACATATTTATTTGACTATGCACTTAATATTTCATAGAATGGTTCAAGTTGGAAAAGGTCTTTAAGATCGAGTCCAGCTGCTAACCAAACTACCAATCCAAACCCCAAGCACCAGAGCTACACATCTTTTAAGTATCTCCAGGGATGGTGACTCAGCCACTTCCTTGGACATCCTCTTCCAGTGCTTGACAGCTCTTTAAGTGAAAGAATGTTTTCTAATATCCAGCCTGAGCCTCCCCTGGTACAACTTGAGGATGTTTTTGAAGGCCTTATGGTTTGGGAGAGGAGCCTGACCCCCACCTGGTTACAACCTCCCTTGAAGGAGTTCTGGAGAGTGCTGACATCCCCTGAGCCTCCTTTTGTCCAGGAGGAAGCCCCAGCTCCCTCAGCTGCTCCCCAGGAGGCTCAGCCCCAGCCCCTGTCGTGCCCAGCTCCATCCCCTGCTGCCCTGGGAACTGGGGCTGCTGGGGGGGCCCTGACCTCCCCTTGGGTCCCCCCTGTTTGGCAAAGCCCCCTGTGCACTGTGCTCTGCTGTGAACTCTGCTAGGATTAGACCCAGACTGGTGAAAAACAACGGCATTGAAAAATAGCTGCAAGGACCCTTATGAACAGATGGTGTGATTCTGTAAGGGTAATTATATCATGATCCTAATTAATCACAACAGGACTGACCTTTTACTGGCTCATAAAATAATTTCATTTAAAGAATCTTCCATCGAACTTTGATTTTTTTTTATTTTTGCTTTTTTTTTCCCCTTAGGTCAGATACCCATATTCTCTGTATGCAGTAGAGCAGCTTCAAGAGATGAAAATGTAATCATGTGTTGGCAAAGTTGACACCAGTTATTGCATCAGGTGAGATCACAGGACTTAGAGGTGAACTTCTGAACTGGTGAGTCCAACCCTTTGTCTTCCCAACTCATCCCATGTCTGTGTTGTATTCTCCTCCTAATGTCAATGAGTTTTATTTCTCAGCAATAGATTCATTAATTCAAGTCAGGTTTTTAGTGAAATATTTATCTTCTGGTATGTCATGAGGAAATTTGATCATTTTATCCAGGGTCTAGGTTAACCTATGTACTTCCAATCATAAGACCCAAATAATTTCTTTGACCATTTCTGTTAGGAGTTTGTCTGGGATTTTTCTGTTTACTACTTCTCAAGACTGGTTTTACCCTTGTGGTTAGGACTTTATTTCTTCAAATATCAATGCTCAAGTGCTATCTAGTTATTCACTTTAGTGCATTTTTTGCTCTAATTATGCCTATTGGGAACTTTAACTGTTATATCTTAAATGTCAAAATACCACGTAAATTACTGCTTCCTATGGGAAAATGATTGTTTACTACTCTGAAAAGTCATGAGATGTGATGATCAAATTATGAACAGAGAAAACACAACTAAAGCAAATATTTAATGTGCATTTTCATTTAAATAAAAACTACTCTGTAGCTTTGAGGGGTTTATGATTTTTTTACCCTGTTTTTTTTTTGGTTGTTTTTTCCCCTTTGTTCTTTTCACTTTGATCAAGTGTTCTTAGGGAAATGACATGAAGTGTATGTGGTTGTTGCTCTGACTATGCTTTTTTGTTGTTTCTGTTGTTGCCTATTGCCTGCTTTAGTCTGAAACTCTCCAAAACTTTTAAATAGTGCAGCATAATGAACTGGTCAAGTGAAATGCTTCAATTCTTGATCCAGTAACTACCAGTAATGAGACATGAAATGCTGTAAAAATCAAACCCCTTGGGGAGACAAGATGTTTTTGAAGAGAAACTGTGCCATTATGTGCTTCATAATCCTTCTGTCATTTCTAAACGTGCCAATCTAATAGTGCAACAGAAGGAAATGTGCTGAAGTACATTTTGTGCATTCCAGGTGTTTCACTGAGTGACAGTGGAAAGCACTCAGCTATGTGTGTGTTGCATTTCTACATGGATCACACTAAAATATTCTGAGGATCACAGCAACTCCCAAACAATGAGAAAAGAAAGTGTCTTCTACATGAACCCATTATGCACACACATAGCATAAATAATTTTGATTCTTTCATCTTCCTTTAATTTTGGCTCTTCTGTCTATTCTCCTCTGTTAGAGCTGCAGAATTCTGCCTGGACTGTTTGTGTTTCTCTTGTCTCATGGGGGGGTCTTTAGGAAGCAAACTTCCCATCTTTGTATCAGAGAAAATTGGCCACAACAGCTGTTCCTGTTTGGTAGCTTTTGTCTTTTAGGGAGTATTGTTTCATGTTTCTTTCACAGATTTCCCAAAACCTCTCCTTGGTTTGATACTCTCACTTTTCTAGCATAGTAGAAATCTGATTTTTTTCTTGTAACGTGTAGAATTTCCCATTTAAGAAAAAATAACTTTTAATTAGATGTCAGTTAAAATAGTAGACTTTTTCAAAATTGAGAAACTTCTTTTTTGAGGAATGATAATTAACTATAACTGGGAAATGTAAAACTTGGGTCTTCGTGTTGGTATTTATGCAAATGCCCTCCCTCAACTTAAGAACCTGGCAAAATCTCTTGAATAAAACTTGGAAATGTCCATGTGTAATTTGTTAAAATCAAACAATGTTTCTATAATATGCAAAGAAAGTAAAGTTCTTTTTATCTTTTTTAGTGTTTTAAAATACCCTCTATTTTACTCAAGAGCTTGGTTAAACCTAGGTGTTGATTTGAATAGCTTTTATCTCTTTAATCTCTCTTGCCTATTTCCCTGAAACCGAAGCAAAGTTTTGTTCTGAGGTGCTGGAAGTATTTAAGGTTGCACGAAGCTGTGAGTGGATGCAATGTGAGTGCAGCTGCACCACATGGACGCTGATGGGGTTTGATTGTGCCTCTGCAGGATCACAGTGTCTGGCCTCCTGCAAGTATTTATTTGCTGCTTATTTTTGCAGTGGAAGGTTGTTGCATCACTGACAATGTCGTATCATGTTCTCTGTGCTCTTTTCATACTCTGTCAAGGCAATAACATTAATTTGTGTCTATTTGAATAATACTCATTGTCACACGGAAAGAGATCTCGAGACAAGCAAGGGATTTGTTTGGCAAAAAAACACTTTTAAGAAATGGCAATTTTGAGAGGCTTCATTTTACAGGAAGGGATCAGAGTGGCTAAACAATTCAAATCCATGATTTTTTTTATCTCAGTGTGACCATTTGCTGACACACTGGGTGTAGGATAAATGAAATTCAGCTTCCATGGTGCAATCTAAATGCTTCATAAATACAGACTTTGTCTCAATTGCTGATTGCAGCTTTTTTATTTGTTGAGGGATCCCGAGTTCTTCAATGTATCTTTGTGCTTGCTACAGGAGAGCTGAGTGCCTGGTGCTTTGTCTTTATGCTTGATGCCACAGGCACACAGAAATGAGCCTTTCAGTTACACCAAATACATCAACCCAAAACTAAAGAGATTCACCGGTAAAGCTATTGCTGCAGGAATGTGATTCAGAGCAATGAAGAAGGTCTGAAGAGGAGGCAATGTGATTTGACTGCTATGGCTGAGGCAGCTGCTGGAGCTTCTCAGGCTGGAATTAGTGATCTAGAAGTCCAAGACATTCTTCTTAATTAGGCAAAAGATTATAGTATGGTGCAGACAAAATTGGGTAATTCTAAGAACTATTAGGAAAAAGAAACCTCTCTCTGAAATCAACCCCAGCAATCCATCACCAGACTAAAAAGGCTCAATGACCCTGCACTTAAAATTTCCTGTATTAAGCTGAGGTAATCATACAGGAAAAAAAAGAGATGCTTTTAAATTATTCAAGATCAGCTACTTATGTACCCCTGAAAATGCAAATGCAGTGGCAGGAAGTACTAGCCCTATAGCGTTTTCTTTACATAGGTGTGGTGACATAAGCACTGAGTAGCCATTTTAAGGGCATTCTTAAGAAAGAAAAATGAGCATAAAGTATAATTGAGGAAAAGGTGGGCAAGGACCATAACCAGTTTCACTTTACAGGGAGACCAATGGCTTTCCTTTCTAAAGTAGGAAAAACAAAGCATGAAAGTGGATTTGATTAGTTTTCATATGTATCCATACTTAAGTATGAGACAGAAAAACCCCCAAATCCTATTTATTTAACTAGCAACCAACACTGACACCAGTTTGTCATACATTATAAAATATACTCAGAAGCTAACAAAAATTCTGCTAAGGCAGAGCTTACATTACAATTAGGAGACCATGCTGCAGCTTGCTGGCAATCTTCAAAGTGTAGGTATTACAGAGTGGCATTGAGGCCAAAGAGCCAAATATTAGCACATTACCAGGAAATATTACAGGGATGTCAGTCTGGTGCCTAATTACCAGGGGATGTCAAGCAGGAGGAAACTGCATAGCCTTAAGCTCCATCCTTTTATGTATAAAAGCAGTTGTAATTGGGAAAATGAAGTGCTGTGTGTACAGACTAAGGGCTATTCTGTGTCTTCTAAGCATATGAAAATATTTCTTGTGTTCTAGAACTGGAAGTCCCCAAGAAGAATTAGTCACTGTTGGATAAACCAGCCTACCAGCCTGCAAAGTTTGATGAAAATGTTTTGATCAACATTATGACTCTTCAGCTTTTCCTTTTCAATAGACAGGAGTATGTTAGGGGTTGTCCTAGCATTTTTGCCATCATATTTCTGCCAAATACTCCAAACTGTGCACAAGACCCTGTCTATTCACCACTCTCTTCAGTTTTGATGTCAAAAAGTTTCTGCTTTTGCAAAGGGTCATGCTAAAGGAATATTCAGTTTTGTATGTGGTGTGGTGACCTTTTAAAGGTTCAAGTATTTCATATTTTCCTTGGTTGTTATAGCTGTCCTTCTTTCAGAACTTTGATCTCTTCAGTTTGAGGAGGTTTGATTTCTATAGAAACTGCTCAGGAAGGCTTTTAAAGCATTCTGAGCTATCTGGATATATTACATTGTGTCCTTTTTTGTTGTTGTTCATTTAGTTCCACTGAAGACCTATGAGTGTCCTATAATGGGCTAAGGATAATCTGACTTTCCTGTAAAATAACTTTTATTATTTCTTACCTCTTTCTGTAGTAAGCTTAGTAATTTGTCAGAGTGAATTGTGTTTTTTAGCTGATATTCTTTCTGTTCTGGCATCTTATTGAGAATTTTCAGTTGACAGTCAGAAGGATAAAAATCTTTTTACATAGACTCAATTTCAGGATGCTTGAATAAAATAGATGATGTATGTTAATTAACTAGGGTTGTCAGAAAATTTTGATAAGGATTTAGTGGATTCAGGCCTCCTCGATGAATCTAAATTTCAATGGAAATTTGATCAAACCAGAAGTAATTATAAAGCAGCAATAATTCAGCTAATGCTGATAGCAATTCATGTGATGTTACATCAGTAGAGATTTCTGATTCTTTTAAACTGCAAAGATTTCACTGATAAATAGCAGTTGTACAAAACAATTGCTATTTTTATTTGTTATTACATCCAGAGTAAGGCAAATTAAGTAGGATATAAAGTTGTAGGAATTGCCCCAGTGAAGAGGAGCTGGATTGTGATACATTTCATGTTTGCTAGGGTGGAAAGTGGGACCAATGACCAGATTCTCTCCTGTTTTATCTACTGTGAAAGAAATACTTATTTGAGGTTTGGACAGTGAATATTGACTCAGGATTCCAATTATATTTGTGGATCAATTACAGACTTTCTGTGCTGCTGCAGCAAGTAATTTAAGTGACATTTTCCTTTAGCTGCTCTTGTATATAATGCTTTGCTGAGGCATTGCAAAGATGAAATCCATTACTAATTTGTGAGCTGCATTGATTCTGCAGTGCGAGGGCCATATTATCCCATAAACGAGTTGTTAGAAATCAAATTATATAAAATTATTTAAATGTAATTATGTATTATCTAATTATATTTTCCTGAAGAACTTCACAAAGGCAAACTCTTAGTTTCAGAAATTAAGCATGTGTGCTGGGTGAAGGAGAGATGAGACTGAGAGCCATTAAAGTATTGAGTTGGGGTAAAATAACTTTGTGTATTCCTTAGAAAAATGCAAGTTTCTTTTAATTCAAAAGAAATGTGAAGCATAGCCTGAAAATTCAATGTGTTTTATTCAGAAGTTCTTCTTTGAATAGATGTTATTTTTAAAAAATGGAGAGAGTAATATATGCCTTAATGAAATATGCCTTAGGATATTTTCTTGGCCTTTATTTTCTCAGGCATGAGTATTGATTGGCTGCTCTCCACCACCCAAGGAAGTGCTCTGAGCTGTGTCTCAGCCACTGGATGTACAGAAATGGAGACAACAGCCACATTTCTCCTGCCTAGATAAGGACACGTTTCAGGCCTTCCTAACACGTTGCCAATATTTGTGGTTTTCGAGGGTGTAGCTCTATGAATTTCATGAGCCAAATGGTTGTAGTAAAGCACAGAAAAATCTATAACATTTTCCCTGGTACTATTTTTGTGTGAAAAAATATTCTCTGCTTTTTTACTTTTTTCTTCTTTTTCCATTATGCTGTGTGGTCTTATTTTTCGAAGACTGAGTTTTTCCTCTGTTTTGCAGGTTGGTAGTTAAATGCTTAATTAAACTCTAAATCAAATTGTGATTTGTTTTTCAGTAAGAGTTACTGATAGTTTTAAGTTGCAAAGAAAATGTGTTGTAGGCTCATAAGGAATGCTTGTGATCAAATAAGACCCTAATTATTAAGATGTTACACAACATTTTCCTAATTACCTGTTTATAGTCATGAAAAGGTTTGTGTGGACTCAGGAGCTGCCCTCAATTACTTTAAATTCCAGTGTTATATTTTACCAGTGTAATCATCAATTCAGCCATAAGATGCATAGGTGTGCACTGTAAATATTTAAAATAATCTTCATTCATACCAGGACACGCTTAAAAATAAATAGTTAGTTCTTACAGTGCTTAGGAATGGACTTAAACTTGGATATTAGGCATTAATTGGAGCTTTTTTACATTGCAAATAGCACCATTGGATGGCATCTTTAAACATAAGAATAATCTTTTGATTTGGGGACTCAGAAAAATAGGTCCCATGTATGGAATGCCCACTATATGGAATAAATTCTATAAAAGAACTCTTTTTTTTTTTTAAACATGGTAAATGTTACAGAATGGCAGAGAACAGATTCTGAGGTCTGCTGTTCTCCTGCCATAAGGCAGAATAAATTGTCTTATTAATTTCTTCCTTAGTAATTTCTGATATATTTGTCTGAAGTTTCCTTTTCTTGTTTTCCTGTTAGCAGTGTAGAATCCACATAAATATTCTGCAATAAGTCACAGGTATTATCTCTTTATAGGCGTTGGGTAGAGGTAGCATTAAACCCAAACTCCTCATTTAGGCATTTGCAGTCCAAAATGCCTAAAATAGCTTTAGAAAAAGAAGCACAAGGAAATAATTTGAGAATAACTGGGGCCAGGTAAAGGTGCAGAGCTCTGTACACATCTCTGGTAACCTCTCCATGGCCACTTTGCAGTGTTTCATTATAGGGCATGTGGATGTGATAAGCTTGAATATGGATATTAGGCATAGAATCTGTGTTTCTTATTTATGACTGCAAACTTGGCTTTAGGGGCAAGAGCAGCTTCAGTGGCAAAGAAGGATAAAGAAAAAGTGGAGGTGGTGTGTGGCAGCAGCTCTCTGGCCACAGAGAGCAATGCACAACTTTCAGAGAAAAGAATGAGAAACAATTCTTTTCTTAGCTTGTTGCACCTGTTGTGCACATGTGGAATGTGTTATGGAGATTTATTTACCAAAGGGTGGTTTCTTAATTAGCCAATGGTGATGGTGTTTGGACTGGAGGTGTGGTAACTGTCTGTAAGGGCAATGGGTTTCTTAACAAGCACAGAGAAATGAAGAGATTGATCAGCCTTCTGAGAGTCATGGCATCGATGCTGATTGTTACCCAGCCAGGGGCATGCAGCAACAGAGGTGTAATGAACACATTTCCCTGTCAGGGTTGGAAGAACTGACTTGTATAAAACTCTGCCCTTCCAGTCCAGAGCTGGACTGAATTCTCAGTGGGAGAATATGCAATTGGCAGGCAGAATCAGATGAAGGTTTGTTTTTTGAATCCACCAGACTCTGTGATAGCCTCAAAACACTTCTATGGAAACATAGATGCATATTTGGTACCCTAACAGTGCTGGCTCCAGTAAGAGACATACCATGAAGTCTTTTAGGGACAGACCTGTCAAAATATTTCATCTGTGCTTTACACATCTCTGCTTTCATCTTGAGCTGAGACTGACATCTGTCAGATTGTGTGGTAGGGAGAAATGTGATTTAAAGTTTGCAAGAGTGAATGGGATTCTAGATTTCAGATGTAAGTGAATGGGAAGGTTTTTTAAAAAGTAAATTAAGTAGGTTTTCTCTTCAGCCTTTTAAGAAATGTTTGAGGATTAACAATTCTAAATAAAGAATAAATAAATGGAGAAATATAGATTCATAAAATACAGCAGCAAAAGGCTGATTAAACTGATGTCAGGGTTGTTCTGTTGTACTGATTTAATGTATCTGCTTAGTACTTGGGAGACTTTTTTATAATTTGATATCAATAATATTAAGGATGGCTTCATAAAGGAGTAGTTCTACCAGTATCTAATGGGGCAGAGAAAAATCAGTATTATTATTGTAATCGTTCATTTTCAGTGTTGCAATTGAGGATTCAAAAAAAGAATTTTAGCTGGTATTATTTTTAAAAGAAATAGTTTCTATGTGAGGCTTACCATATTTAGCACCAAAATCTTAATATCATCTTTCTTCACAAAACATAAGGACAGGATACTAAGACAGTACATGCTTTTGGTTACAAGCCAAAATTTAATTTGGTATTGTAGACATGAAAACCTTTGTTATCATACTAAATTTATAGCTGATAAGTGTTTATAGTAATGCATATTGAAAGATTGAAAATTCAGTTACATTAGCAATGATGTATCTCTAAAATTAATGTCTCTGAACATTCATGAGCAAACTTGTATTACTCAGATTCAGTGTAGGACCACGTTATGGTTATTATAGATCTGGAGAATAATCTTTCTTTTGTACTTTATTATTGAAAATATATATAAATGTATGCATACTACATATATGTACTTCATATGTCTGGAGTCCATATGTGCCTTCTGCAGATTAGGATTGCTCATGTTCTTAAAATCTAAACATTAAGAAACAGAAATATACACTAACTGTACACTTATATTTTATGAAAAACTTAGGATAAGTTCATATTTGGGCAAGACTTGAGCCTGAGCATTATATATGGACTGCTGTGTTCAGCACTACATGAGCTGTGTGCCTGGCTGACCTGCCAGCTGCTATCAGCTCTGTCCTCTTGTGCTCACAGAGAATGAGAATTTCAGTGGTGTGTGACAAGCAGAAATGTTCTTCTGGTGTGTCTGGTTAATAAAAATTATTTTTTCTCCTAATGAGGCTAATGTTCTTGACTATTTCCACATGACAACCCACATAGTGAGCCCAGTGAAAATACAGAACAGTGAGACTGAGATTCTGAGGAGTTGCCAATAGAGAGACAGAAACTCTTAGAATTTTTTGAGTGTTTGCAGTGTTTATTGAACTGCTAGATTTAAGGAAAAGTTGAGATGAAGAACTGTTGCTGATATTGGTTCAGAAAGTCACAGAGGGGTTGGTGGGGGAAGTGTGGCAACATCTGAACTGTCTTTTTGGAATACTGAAGCAAAGGGCTGTTATAGGAACAATGCTGGGTGGATTAACTGTGCTTATTGTACTGCAGCCCATGAACTCAGGTGGGAGTGCATTGCCAGACATTTGGTTAAAAACACCTCTGCTGACATTTTGCAATGAAAAGAATCATCAAAGCAGCCTCCTGTTCCCCATTTCTAAACTTTGCAGCTGCCACCTAACTACTGTGATTGAGCAGAAGATATGTAACTTCAAGACTTTTCCTGGAGATCCTGTGGACTGCACATCATTATTTATTTCTTCTGTTGCTGTTGTGTTGTGTTCCATGCTTGTAACCACATGCAGACCTTGGGCATGATCTGCTATATTCCTCTGGTTTTGGTTTTTTTTTTTTTTTTTTTCTGTGACTGCCTCTCTATTCTTTTTCTCAGAGTTATTTTGTAATGTAAAGGCAGACCAAAACTTCAAAAATAAACAGCAGAGCTGCCTAACCTGAAAACATAAGACCAAGTGTGGAACTACAGGAATTTCTCAAGCTATTTTCCAAGCAGCATAAAAGAAAATTTGTTTGGTGACAGGGATTCATTGTACACTTGGAAGAAGATGTTTAGTTTGGAAATGTGTAAAGAATGCCTGATGAGGGATAAATCTATATCCTGTGGTATGGATTTAATGAGTTCATGCAGATTCAGCACGATTTGCCTTCCAAACAGAAACTGCAATTTAAGCATTTAGTTTTCCTTTTGCAGAGGTAGTTTTGCTGGAATCTCATTTCTAACAAATCTTATGTTGTTTACACCTACAGTTTTTGATCTTGTGTCCATATACCAGCTGTCAGGAAAGCACCAAGCCCACAAATTACTGATTAGACACGAGGCACAAAGAACACAAGCTGCTACTGTTTGGAAAGCTCAGCACTCTTTCCAAAGACTTTGCCCCGTTTGAACCATACCAGTGTTACTTTCACTAATGATATATTGTATAGCTTGTTTGGCAGCGTGGGAGTTTATCATAAGTTTCTCTTTTGTTCAGCCCTGAAATCAGGCTGAAATATGTAATTACAGTTACTTGTCATCAGAGGTCGTGTTTTTCAATAGAGAAAGTGCTGCAATGCCTCTTAAATAGTTTCTTGATGATAATTTGTATCAGCTGCCCATAAGAAGCAATAGTTCATCATGCTGCCTCAAAAAAGCTTTTTATCAGAGGTTAGAAATAATTATCATTCAAGAGACAGTGAATTTTCACTGAAGATGGTCAGATTTTTGCAGTCTGTTTTCCAGTTTGCTCAGGTGTTGGGCTGGAGTTGGTGGTGGAGTTTTTTGCCATTACTAGCCTCAGCTTTCAGGCAGCAGCATCTGCTTTATGAAAGGGGAAACAGCCCTGTGTCAGGAAATACTTTGTAAATATTGTAATAGATGGTGCATTTTTCATACCATGCGAGCTCAGTTTGGTCTCTGCCAGCCAAAACTTTAAAATGGGGAGCCTGCAGCAGTTGGCCTCCCAAACCCATCATTTGGCACCTGCATGTGTAAGAAATCCCCAAATGTATAAGTTACTTTGCTCAAAACCTGGTGCTCTTCCACCTTTTCTTGGAGCAGAAGAAAGTTTGGAAGGTTTTGTTCAGGCTAGCAATTGCAAGATTAGATAGATCATGGTCAGTTAGATTTGTGTCAGTGACTGTTATGTTTAATCATTTTATAGATAAGTGAAAACCTGGGAAGACAGAGGAAGATAATGCATTTGTGGAATCCTGAATATTTTCTTCGCTTCAAGTAAATAAAACAGTGATTAAACAGGGGAACACAGAGGGTTTGGATATATAGGTAACCAGCAATTTCCATGACATAAGTAATTAACTTTGTTATGAAATATGCTTAGTTTGATAATTAATGCAACAATTTAATTATGTAGGCAAAAATATAGACCCTTTATAAGATAAGCATTTTTCTCTTTACATTAGCTTTATTTTTTTCCCCCTATGGAACAAGAAATACTTTCCTATCTTGTTTCTGACAAAAAATGTGTTATTTGTGTCTGAAATCTTTCCATAGACAGTGCACTTACTTTGAGCCTATACTTAAAATGTGTTGTTCTGTCCAATTTTCAGTACTGTTAAAATTTAAAAATCTATTCCTTCTCTTGAAGGTTATTTATAACAATTGATAAAACACTTAGTGCTGGCATTTAGATTAAAAGTACCTTGAGTTGCATTTGTCTTAGCATTCTTTTTTTACAGAATTGCACAGTGAATGCAGGTTTTAAAGAGAAATTGTCTGGCTATGTAGGGTTGGGAGTTGAAAGGGGAAAAATAGATGTTCTAGAATGATTTTTGCTGGTTCTCATTTTACCTGCCTGCAGTTGTTAATGCATGCACACATAGTTCTACAGCAGCACAGTTAGATGCCAGTGTTGTGACTAATAAATCTTGATAGGTATGAAGTAAATGAGGGATATACAAAAAATCCTGCCTCCATGGACTAGAAATTGAGTTCTGATTTTGATTGTAACAAGATGTTTTATAATAAAGGAAAACACCAAGATTGTTGTTCTTCCCCCCCTTCCCTTCTGCTCTCTTAGTGCTTTAACATCAGGAGAAAGTAGATGGTAATTGACTTTCCAAATAGGGAAGTTCAGCATGCTGAGAAGCACTTGCTTGAGAGCTGAAAGAGGGAAAATCAATAAGGAAATGAGAAAGTTGCCATTTCTAGTACTCCATTAGCTGCTGTGTAATAAAATCTCATCAAATAAATCTTATCAGCAGAACAAGTGCATTTAAGAGCAGAAAATTTCACAAATTATAAGAGTTAAGACTGTGGTTTTCTGGTATCTCATGTATAAACAGTTTAACCACTGCTGAAGGAAATGGTCAATATGTGAAGCACCAGTGCATGTGACTGGACAGATTGCTATTGATTTTGGTGAGGTTTGGGTCAGGCTTTAGTAACCAAAAAGATCAGCTGAAAATGAATGATGATGTAGACCATATTTTCTCATTCATTTTCCTATTGAACAGAGGGACAGAGAACAGAGAGATGAGATTAAAAAAAGTAAGCAGCGAGGCTTGGGATTTCTGGTACACTGCTTTATTTTGTTGTGACATCCAAAAGAGGGTGATATTTTGTATTACTGTAGGATAAACAAAGGATTGATTTGTTTCACTCATTAATAACATTCATGTTTATTAGAAGAATATATAGTAAAAACAGCAACAAAGAACTGAGTTGAGGAGAATCACAAATCTATATATTTAATATTAATTCCATAGTGTTTAATTTTATTGTAGGAGTGGCATTTAGATGATAGTTACCACCTCAATTCCTGCTTCTTTTCCTTACAGAGACACTTGTTTCTTGGTCAGCTGTAACTGGTGATTAAATAGTGGTTAAATGATGGTCAAGTGTTGTTAATTTTTCCTAGACTGTAATTTTTATATTTTTAAAATTCCCTCCTAGTGGTGCAGAAAAAATCCTTATGTTCTTGCCTGAGAGTTTTTAAAGTATCTGTTTAGAAAGCTTCATAACTAATGTAAGGTTGCTCCCATCTTCATCCTGCCTTTGTGGTACAGGATGAACATGACTTGCAGTGATGATATAGTCAGCTGAGATTACTCTTGCTTCTGATCTCAGTGGGGTTATTCTATAAATATGTGTGAGATTGCTTATGAATAAAGAAACAATCTTACACTGACAAATAATTTATTAGGTCAGTCTAAATCAAACTACTTGGGAGATTGACATTTGCCATGTTATGTCATTAATAAAATAATGGATGTTAAAATAAATTGAGTGCTGTTTTACTATCAGGATGTTCACATTCTTTTTCTATGTTGTTTTCCTCTGTTCATGAAGTGCTTCATAATTGAGTTTCTACTAATTTTATATTCATAACATTTTAATTATATGGGCTTCCCTCCTGGCATGCATTAATGTGGTAGCACCTACAAAGCTAATAAAATATCTATTCTGATAATAAATTTCAGTCACTGTTGGACTAAAAGCATTCTAGATCAGTCAGAATATCACTCAAACTCATGTTTTCTAGGCCATGGCAGTCTCAGACTTTAGATTTAGTATAAAATTTATTACAATTTGAGCTGGGAAAGAGCTCTGGGAGTAGAAATACTGACTTACGACTTGTTCCTCCCAACTTTTTATGCCCAGTGTTCAGGCTCACAGAGCCTCCTGTTGGCTGCAGTAGGGAAGATGGGGAATATTTCTTCCCAGTTTCTGGACAATAGATGGTTGGCACTGCTCTCAGTGGTACTGATGAAAATTTGGACAAGTGTACAGAGAGGAAGATGCTGCAGGCAGGTCTGTTGTTGTTGTTGTCCTTGGCAGGCTCCTTCCTGACCCGTTTCCAAGCACAGGGTGGATGAGCCTTCACTCCCTTTGGCCATGGTGCCAAGTGTGGGTTTTTCTGCCACCCTGTGAACCACTCTGGCCCTGTCAGTGCCTCAGAGATGTCCTGCCTGCTGGGGCCAGCTGCCTGATGCCACAGCCCCAGAGGATGTGTGAACACCTTGGCATTTGGGGTGATGCTGGAGCTCAGCGTCAGCAAGGACAGGCACCCCATGGTCCAGCTGGGCCTCCTGGGAATGCCCCAGGAGAGCTCCCTCTGGAAGGCTCCAGTTCTGAGCGAGGGGTGAGACCATGCAGCTCTTAAAGCCTGCCCAGTTTTTGATGAGCTGGACCTGGCCATGTGGATGCTGTAGGCACCTGGCTCTGGAGTGCCCTCATGTCCATCTCCTGATGCTTTCAGGTGCTTTCCAGGGCTGCAGGCAAGGACCTGGCCTGGGGCTCTGCCACTCCTTTTGGGCACCATGGGACTGAAATAGTAAGTAATACAGAACTTAATTTCTAAGACCCTAAATCCCTTATTTGAGCTAGCTTTTGCTTCCAATATAAGGTAAAGAATAACAGGTACAATGGAGAAAGGAGGAAAGGTGTTGGTGTAGGCAGCAGCTGGATGTCTCCACCCGTTAGGCACTGTCAAAAAGCCTGTGAATTATCTTGCTTCAGGCTGCCATTTCTCTTGTATTGACAGTGTCTTTTTTTTTCTTATACATATAATCAAAACCTGACATTTTATTTGAAGAAAGAATGTAGAGGAAAACTGGATCTATAAATTCACTTTGACTCTTTCTTGGTTTTGTCAGGGCATTACTTGCCATTCAGCTGAATGTTTAATGTGTCTTTCACTCGTAGGCTTTATTGAACAGCTATTTCTAGATGAATGACAAAAAAGTATTTTACTTGCATGTGATTTGAAAACGACAATTCTTATTTTCGAATTATATTGTCAGAATACTTTCACTCTCTTTGCTCAGAGGAGAATGGGAAATGATTCTCCCACCCCACCTCATTGTGGATGTAAATGTGTATATTTTTTGTGTGTGTGCCTATATATGCATACACAAAGAATGTGAGAGAGCTGTTGTGAGCCACTCCTCTTCCAGTACTGTAGAGAAATGTCTTTTATCCTCTCTTCATGGTGGTTGTTACCCAACACCAGCAGGTGAATGCATCTTTGAGGCTGAAGTCTCAGTCTTTTGTATCTCCTCCGCAGGCAATGATTCTTTTATCTTCAGAAATGTACATGGGTATGTGACTGTAAGAGGACTTTGTACTGTGTTTGTGTGGCAAAATTTTGGCAGCAGGGGGTCTACAGAGGTGGTTTCCAGAAGCTTCCCCCATGTCTGACAGATATAAAATAAATTTTGTACTAACTCTAAAGCCTGAGACTGCCAAGGCCTAGAAAACATGAATTTGATTGATATTCTGACTGATCTAGAATACTTTTAGACCAACAGTGACTGAAATTTATTATAAGAATAGATATTTTATTAGCTTTGTAGGTGCTACCACATTAATGCCAATGCCACCTGGTTCCAACATCCTGCCACTGGCCAAGGCTGAGCCCAGCAGCGATGCTGGTGGTGCCTCTGGGATAAATGTGTTTAGGAAGGGGTAAATTTATTGTGTAGAAACACCTGCAGCCCGAGAGAAGAGTGAGAATGAGTGAGAGAAAGAGCCCTGCAGACACTGGCCAGTGCAGGAGGAGGAGAAGGAGGTGCTCCAGGTGTCAGAGAGTCCCTTGGAGGGGGAACAATCTCATGGGGAACAGATATCCACATGCAACCCCACACTGGAGCACTCTGCTCCTGAAGGATTGTCTCCTGTGCAAGGGACCCACAGTGGGGCAGGGAGAAGAGTCTGAGTCCTCTTCCCTTGGAGAAAGGAGCGGCAGGAGGTGTGATGAACTGACCACAGCTCCCATTCCCTGTCCTGCTGTGCCACTGGAGAGGAGGCAGAGAAATCAGGAGTGAAGCTGAGCCAGGAAGAGGTGGGGAGGGAAGGTCTTTTTAAGATTTGACTGGTAATAAATTAAACTATTTTCCCCAGCTGGGTCCATTTTACCTGTGGTGGTAGTTGGTGATGATTTCCCTGACTGGTTTTTGATCCACAAGCCTCTCTTTCTTTTTCTCCCCTGTGCAGCTGAGGAGGGGAGTGACAGAGCAGCTTTGGCTGGGCATATGGAATCCAGCCAGGGCCAACACACAACAATGTCAAAAGCTGTATAAATAGTAATACATTTATTTTGCATTCCAGAATTAATATGGTTTGACTTGGAATTAGTTGAATAGAAATTATTGTGTACATAGTAAGTTATACTTAATTTTTAAAACCACTTCAGCCTCTGGAGTTGTGAGGTGTACTTCCAAATCTAGATTTGTTAAAAACATTGCTCTACATCAGGAATCTCAAAACATGAGCAGTGTGCGGAGCTCAATGGGCTTGAGAAGCACATATTAAGTTGTTATTCTTATTTTTCTAAATGGAAATATTTTCATGTGTGTTATCTATTTCTTTTAGACTTTTCAGTTTCCAGTACAACTTGTCATCTGTTTCTATGACTGATTGAAATTAACTGAAAATTAATACAAATGAAAAATCAAACTGGTAAATTATGAAAAGGTGGAAACCTTTTTCCTGTTTTTGCCAAACTAAAGTTATGTGAAATGTATCTTTCTTTATTACTCTTCTGAGACATTATTATATTTGCGGAATACAGTTTACTGAGAAACAGAAGAATAAAGTTTTAATTTGTTTCTTCTTATAAGCAAAACTGCAGTTTGCTGTGCTAATTAGAGCAGCTGGATTACACAGCCTGCCTTAAATCCCAGAAGAAATCAGGAAAAGAGGCTGGATTTAAGTATTTCTGACTGTCTCCAAGGTTTTAAATTAAAACCTCTTTTGGTTAATGAGAAAAGCTTATAGATTCAGTTTTTATTTGGGAAGGAGTGATGGGGAATTCTCTATTCATATTTGACTCAAAGCATGGCCTTTTGATTTAGAAAAATTACCACAGTCAAATAGTGGCCAACAGTACTTTTAGATTTGTTGGAGCAGACTGAGGTCTCTGACAGATGAGAATAGAATATAGAGAAGCTCTTGGAACAATAAAAGTCGTGTTGGTGCTCTCACGTCGTTTAACAGATGTATGGCTTCCACCCAAGGTAATTAATGTACTAAAATTCTCCACTTTGGGAGATGCATTTGAGTGTTCTATCAGATGCTGGTTATACTAACCTGGTCTTTATTTGCATTATTTTTCATTCTAAGTTCAAATCATAATTGCTCTGTTTTTGTTTTTCCCTATTTTTTTTAAGTCTGATTGTATAAGTCTGGTTTAGTGATTAATAAATACACTGTCCCAGTTTCTGAGGTTTTATTTGAAACTTTTTGTTACGAATAGCTTGACTACAATGTAAATGTCTGGATACTAATTCTTGTCAACCTCAAACACTAGAAAACTTTAATGTGCTGAAAAAATCATGGGCTAAAAACAGCCTTTGAAATACTGTGAAAAGAATTTACTTAACTAGTGAAGAGAAAAATGTCAGTTTGTCTTGAATCATGAAAATGAAAATTAATGAGAGTTGCTACATATGTAAATGTATTGCTTCGGAGAATTGTGGCAGATACCTTCTCTCTCCATCTGCAGTAAGGAGAAAAAAATCCATAGCA
The DNA here is from genome assembly GCA_003676055.1 of Chloebia gouldiae. Lineage (NCBI taxonomy): Eukaryota > Metazoa > Chordata > Aves > Passeriformes > Passeridae > Chloebia > Chloebia gouldiae. Next base: position 1,434,512 of record QUSF01000018.1, on the reverse strand, counting down.
TTTGTTTTAGTGAATCATTAGGGAAGCATATAACAGCAATTAATGGATAGAATAGGAAAGCAGTTCTATGTTAGGGCAATATTTTACCTTCATCAGCCAGGTTTTTCTAGCTTGTAACCTTCTACTTGAAATACTAGGCTTAACTACATGAGTAAAATAAACTTATCTAGCAGCAGTGTTATAAATAATAAGATTAGATGGGTGCATTAAGAATAAGTAACTTTACAATGTAAACCCCTGTATCGCTCTCTTCAGATGTCAATACCCATTCCTAATCAAGAGCATGGTAATACAATGTGTTAATCTTGTGTGAATCATAATTTTTTGTTGTAACTCACCTGATTTCTGATTGCTTACTATCATATGGCTGTGATTATTGAGGCTTAGATCATTTTACAGTTGCAACAAAATACCAAGTTAATGATAGATCACATGCAGCTTACAAGTAGCTACAGAGCTGTGAAAAATCAAAATGTGCTAATTGCTTTAATCACCTACAGATTTTCTTAGAATTAATGAAGGCTTAAGTCAGATGTTGTGTAAGGAAATCAAAGTGATTTCATGATGGACCTGCTCTGTGCAGACTTTAAGGTGCTTGTGGTTGTGTGTTTGTCAGGCTGCAGACACAGGAGGGCTCTGAGCAAGGCTGACAGGACACGAGAGCTGCTGCCCGTGGGGCTCTGCAGCCTTCACACACAGGGTGATTGCCAGTGCTGTATCGTGTTCTCACTCTTATTCCCACACACAGGATGTATTCTGCTCTCTGTTCCATTTCAGGTCTAAATCTCCAGAGTGGGACTCTTTCTAAAAACTAAGATAACTGATATCTAGCATGAACTCATGAGGGCTTTCAGAGCCACTGGGGCGTGTTGCATTATTTATGTGGAAGGAGCTCCTCACCCTCGTGCTGCCCTTACCATGGGCTCTGTGCTACATGCTATCTTTTTAATTAAATAATTTTATTCTATTGAGAGCAAGGGAGGGCAAGTTACACTTTTGACGTGCTAGGAAAGCTGAAAGAAGAGAAAATTTCTTACGTCCTTTCTGGGATCTCATTATGCAGTCTACCTGGTAGTACATCTAGAAGTTTTACTTTTAAATACTTTATTAGTACTTTATTAGTATTTGCAATGCTAATAAAGGATGCTGCAGCAAATTCTACACATTGACATTTTACTATAACTACTGTAACTACTTGCTGTATTTGCCTTTCTTTAAATTAATATGTGGTTTCATTTTCTGAAAATGATTTTGTTTGGCAAAATGGATAACTGTTTGCACATTAATTGTCAAACGCAAATACCATAAAATGATGGCAACAGTGTGACCAATATCCATTTGGAGAGAAGTTTTTCTCAAAAACTTTTACTCAACTTTTTCTGAAATACATTTTATACTGTATTTTTACTTTCAGTATTCAGGCAGAAAGCAGGGTCACTCAGAGCAGGTTGCACAGTACTACATGCAGGCAGGATTTGAATATCTCCAGAGAAAGAGTCTCCACATCTGAAATTTAAATTTGAAGTGGGAATTCCTTGCCTTAAAAAAAAAAAAGTTGTGACCAATAGTTATAAACTGATGAACTGGCAGAGTCCAATATGCAGAGAAAAACATCTGAAATTAAAAATCACCGCCTGGATCACTTCACCAGCAACCTAGCATTAAAATAAGGATGCTATTTTATTAAATTTCAAAGTTTAATACAAAATCAAGTTTTGCAATTCCTTGGTACCCAGTATTTTAGCATTAGAAAGTCATTACAACAAAGGGTATAGATCTATATCAAAAATAATCTTGACATTTATACTCATGTGTCTAGAATTCAGTGAAGTATTATACTTCATTTACCTACAAGCCAGCTGAGGTCCAGAGAAATTTTTCCATGTTACAGAATCCTGGTGATTTTTTAATGGCCTCGTTATATTAGAAATATTCAGTATAATTTTGTTTTAATGATAGAATGGTAACTAAAGAACACATTGGGATAATGTGAAATTAAGGTTCTTAATGTGTTGAAGATCCACACAGGGACCAAAGGGATTAAAGAACCCCAACCTTAGCTTGTCACAAATATCAAATTAAGGATCTTCATTGCCCCAAACACGCAGAACTGTAGAGTTCAACAACCATTGTGCCTCCATAAAACCCAGTGTGTAATGAGCAGGACAGTGATGAATCAAATAGAAAATGTATTTATGGCTATCTCAGTCTCTGAGATGAGCCTAGTGAGAGGTCAATTCTCATCAGTCTCCAGCCCTGGTTTGAGCCTTGCAAGCAATCAAAGACAAAGCTTTATACAACTTAGCACTAAGTTGGCCTAGTTAAGAAACTTGTTTCATAGATTTGTTAGTCATAAAAGGAAACAAAACTTTACTAGTACTTGTAAATAAACTTTTCTTTGGCTGCCTGCCAGAGGCAGGCTGGTGATCAAATAGAGCAGCAGCTTTGCCTTTCTGTCAAACAAAGGCAGAAGATTTTTAAATCGATAGAAAGTGATTATAGGAAAGCAATGAAAGTAGGTAAAAAATAGCCATTATACCAGCAGCTGAGGTTTCTGAAATTTGAAAGTTCTTATTCCCAGAATATCTTGTATACGGGGAAGCCACTGCTGGTGGAACATGAGCTTCTGAAGTGGAAGATGCTATGGAAGTGCTTTGATTTATAATTAATACAATGAAAGTGCAGTTGCATGCCAATTCTTTTGGACTACTTTTACAGAGTTAGGGAACTACAGAGGATACTGAATTTAATATTGGAAAAGGTGAATTTTTGTGCAAATTTGCAAATGTGCAAATTTTCATTACACTTGCAGACTAAAGGGTGTAGGTCACAGTTTTTTTTTTCTTTTTTGAATTTATCCTGCAATATAGAACTGTGATTATATCAGCTGATGAGAGGAATCTCACATTGACAAGCAGTTTTACTAAAGGCTTGGTATAGAAAGTGTAGTTGTTTTATAGTTATAGAAAGAAACATGAAGGAAATGTCACTTCAAGGAGGGTTTCTAATTTGAAGTATTTGGAAATTTCTCCTGATGTAGCATTACTGGGCTCATGTCTATCCCCAGACTGGCAGTGACAAAATGGAAATCTTGCAAATTTAACTGTTGGCACATTCATCTTAAAATCAGAAGTTACCAAGAACACTTAGGAGTAAAAGTTCAAAAGGTTTAGGACTTGAATTACAGAATTTTTCATACTGTAGTAATCTCACCATAGTTGGTGCAAAATACAATATTGCTAAGCTGCATCAGGTGAAATTCAAATCAGTTATTGAATTTGCCAGTATCTTACCAGAGACTAACCATTTAATCAGGAGTAGAACCTCAAGCGTATTGTGAAATTTTTCTCTTTGTACCATTATAATGTTTAGAGTCAGTCATGAATTACTGATGATTAATTGCAATGCTGGAGACAGATGACCTGCCTCAAAATAAGTGCACACAAATACTGGTTTCAGGCTTTGGCTAGTGAGAACTGATTCAGATGTTGCAAATTCAGAGAAAGCAAGACTGAAGACTTTTGGGAAAAGCCTGACTGTTCCCAATAATTGTGCTGTTTCTTAGGCTTTAAGAAAGCTACCAAAATCTCCAGTGTGGCTTTCTCACAATGTCCAGGGAACTTGTGCATCGTTTTATTTGTTTCCAAATGCTGGCATTCAACACTTAAAGGTAAATTTAGGATGCCACCCACATTTGCCTGTTTTGTGATGCTGCTCCATTTGATTCCATTCCCAGCCATGGATATCCCAGTGCTATTAAACAGATATTAATTGGTTCAATTTGCATACTTAGGCCTGCTAAATCCCCAGTCAATGCCTGTAAAGCAGAGGCCATCATATACACAATAATTATATCCAGGGTCCTTTCAATATACTCAAGCTGAATTTATTCCTTTAAAGGCTGGAGTACAAAATAGCTGCAATGAGACACAAGTGGCTGCCTTTTATGCATTCCCTATTTTCATTTTTTTTTTCATGCCATTTGTACTAGCTCCAGGCTACACAAAACGTTGTCCACAGACCTATATAAGTATTGTCTAGCTCAAAGTGACTCGTGTTTCTGGACTACTTTAAAGTGTAAAAATGTGGGAGATTACCTACCTGCTGAAAAAAACTTTGAAAGGAATATTAAAAGGGCTGGGTATAGAAATCTCACAGCATTCTGCTGAGAATTGCCTATGAGATGCCATTTACCTCTGTAACAAAGTCACTGAAGTGGTTCAAGAGAGTAAACACATTATTTTTACTGATAATACTTAGTCTAGGATTATATTGAAAATGAGATACATGCTGCATGCTTAATATAGAAGATAGGATTTATAAGTGCTCACTTCTTGTAGAGCTTCAGAGTTCCCAGGAAGGTTTTCTTACTGACAGAGCTGTCTGTGGTAATAACAAGAACTTGTATTTTGGGGAGGGTAAAACAGGTGCTTAGTGAACTGTAGCATTTTTCACTAGGGAACAATGGAGAAAAATTTGTCTCTAGTGGAGTAATGTCACCTAAAATAGTCTAGTATAGGCATGTCTTTCTCTGGATAACAAATTGTATTTTGGTGGAATACAGGCTAATACCCATGAGGAAGTGTATTCAGAATAATTACCCCTCACAAAAATGCAACTGATACTGGATGTATTGAAAGTCTGTTTGTGCTTTCAATTTTCAGTGCTTTTGAAAATCAGGTGCTTTTCAAAATATTATCTGTTAAATTCAGTATGTAATTAGCACTTGCTGGTTACTGATTAGGCCTTCAAGTTTTATATTCTAAAAAGAAACTCTTAATATATATGTTAATTATACATATGTGTAAAATTCTGTATAGAATTATAGCTGATTATACTCTTGAGTTTTTAAAATATGTAATTAAAAGACAGTAAATATTTAAAAATATAATGCTAGATTTTAAACCTGGCATCCTTAATCTTCTACTATTTCACGTAATCTTATACAATATTCTTAAACATGTAGTGCCATCCCCACACCCAAAAATGTCAAATTTTTCTCAGCCTCCCCAATGACTTATTTTAAACCAATTTTCCATTCCTCACATCTTACAGCAGTACAAGGTCAGGTAGCCCAGAAGCACTCCTGGTATTGAATGAGAAGAGGCAGGAAGGACTGAGTCAGATGCACTTTTAGATCAATTTCTTCTTTTATTTTTGTTTGCTGTGTTGATTTTGAAATTTTGAATTTTTAATGGTCAATGGTGCCTCTACAGCACTGAATTGCCATGATTCTTGATACAGTCTTTCACACTTTTAAACCTAAAAAGTAAAGCAGCCATGGGAAACTGAAGGCCTTTTTCAGAGTTATTTACCTCTATGTGTATTTCTAATAAATATTTTTGTAACATTGAACATAAAAAGGAGAATCTTTAAACTGAAAATCTCTGATTTATAACTGTTTTCAAGTTTTATCTCCAACATTATTATTCTAAAGCAGCATATTTACAAAGAAATAAATTTTAGTACATTTTTTTGTAGGGGAATTATGTAACTTTGAAGCTGTTAAAGATGTTTCTGTTGCACAGTGCATATACTGAATTGTCTGTGCAGCCTTTTGTATAATCCTACAACATTGGCATCCTTTTTCAATACCAAGTAAAAGTTTTTCTTTTTGTATTTTCACATACTCTTTGTTTGGAGTAGTTGAATATTGTATGAACAAAGACTGGGAAGATTCATGCAGAAATAAAATAAATAACCTTTACAATAATAACCTCAGGTAACTGAGCCCACTTTATTACTCAGTGGTCAAAGCAGTTTACAAATTTTAAAAGCAAAATTGTTGTACTCAATGATTGCATTATGTAAGTAGTAAAAATATAAAAATTCATGTAACACCTTATGTTCCAAGAGTTGACCATCAGAAATATAATCAAATACAGAAACAGAGTTGGAATATCCTCTGATATTGATAGGAAATGGGAGAGATGAATGGTGGTATCTGAAATGGACAAAGAACATGAGGTTCCTGATTGCAGAATAATAATGAGGTGGTCAGACAGAGATTGAGGAGAAAAATGAATTTCATTTGAATCATTACAGTGCTGCATTAGTAATTATTCAGGAGCCAGTGAGAATGGCAGCTTATGAAAGGAATTAAGAAAAGAAAAATAATGAGGACTACTCTGACCTGGGAAATGTTCCTTTAACTTCTCAACTGTGCCTAAATATTTTTTTTTACCACAGTGATTTATTCTGAACTTCAGAGAAAAAGCTGAATGTAGGAATATAACACCAGAAGTTCCAGTATGAGAGAGGTTCCTCAGCAGAACACTTCTGTCTGTAAGACACTGAAGAAGGGCATGTTGTGTATTTAAGTCTTGTTCTTGCTGTGCTATTTTTCTGTCTGCCTCATCTGGCTTGCATCCCATGTCACAGGCAATGTTCCTAATGTACAAAAGTAATTATAAAATAAAGTCAAAAGCAAGTGTTTGACATTTTGTTTTATTTATTGTTCAGGTGGTTTAGCTTTCTGATTTGTTGATCAATTTTTATGTATGAGTAGAAGGTTAATGTAGAACTTTTCATGGAAACCCATGATAGGTGGCCTCGATGACTTTATACTTTTGGAAAGCAAGGTAATTTCTGAACTTCTTAAAGGATCACATTATATTCTTTTAGTAGTGTGGTTTTTCTTTTTCAGTTATAGCTTGGGGATTCATATGAATGGGGGTCTGTAGAGTCTTTCCATTCAGATTTACTATTACCAGAAATGCAAAAGTGCATTGCTTTGACATCTTTGTCAGATCAGAATGGATTCAGGTAACTTTGTGCAATGTACTGACCCTGCAAAGGCATGCTAAAGTTTTCTAAGTTTGGATAAACTGGTTACACTTCACACCTATGCTACCTTCATTTTGACTGTTTTGAATTTTCCACCATGGTTTGATATATATATATTTCTAATTTCACGTTCCTTTTGTTTTCATAGATGCACTTGCGAATCTCATTCTTTAGCACAACCTTTTTATTTTGCAGTATCCTGTTATTTAAATACCTATTCACTAACTAGCTGGACCAGATAATACTGATGCTGATGTAAATTGGTGGTGACCCCTTGGAAATCCACTGGCTGTTCCAGAGCAAAATTACAGAGTGGGAGGAGAGTCAGAGTGTGAGATTCTAACATATTTAGATTAGCTATTCTCCAGGATAGAGGGTTTGCATTCATTTCCCCAAGTACAGCAATACATTAATCTGGGCTATTTCATTTATAAGGATTCCTGCTTCATTGACAGTGATAAGCCATCAGCTGTAATTTACAAAGCAGAGTGATTTAATTGCTTAATCTTTATGGAATTCTGTGTCTTATCATCTTTGGGCAAAGCATCTCTGATTAAAGCCTTTTGTAACATCACATGACAGTAGAATTAGTGCTGAGATATGGCTCTGAGTTTTATTGATTGGGAAAGATGAGTGTTTCAGTAGTGAAAATAGTTGAGATCACCTAAAAGCATACATGAAACAGTTCTGTTTCCCTGAAAAAGGAAAGAATTCAGCATTCAGGGGGTTAGACTGCTACAAAAATGACAGTACATTCACACATTCAGAGTGTGTTAGAACCACTGTGGTTGTCATTAAGGCAGCACATTCTGTGCATTAGGCTTTGATTTGAAACCTAAAGAGCTCCCTGATAACAGCAATGATGATCTTTTCCACTTTGGCCACCAGTTTTGTCAGTCTTCAGATCTGGGATTGAGTAATAAAATGTTGAAACCTTCCCACTCTATCAAATTGGTGTAATTTTCAATGATCACAGATGGGAAGGTAAAAGTAATTAGGAACCTTCCTGCATTGGCCTTGTGATCAAACTTTCCCAGGTAATAAAAGTAACCACAGTAGGAAAATGCTACCATAATCCCTCCAATTAACATAATTTTAGTTATGACACAATTATCTAAACTCTCTCACATCTGGTAAGCAGCTTGGTTCTATTCTTGTCTAATAATCAACAGTGGGATAATCTGGCTAAGTAATGGATGCCACTTGGAGACAACTAAGAAAGTAAACTGTACCAGAGAAGATTTTAGAACCACATCTGACATAACTGGAGTGTGCTTTCATGCTGCTGTGCTTGGTTTCCCACCCTGCAGATCTACATCTCTATCCTGTGTCCATTCCATCCATGTTTTGTGTCAGCAGCAAGACCTTGTTTACCTCAAAAAGCAAAATTCTACTGTTTTTACTTCTAGTGACAGAGTGGAAGGAAACTTGCAAAAAAAACCCCATCTTTTTTATGTCCTTGAGATCTGAGTCCTGTACTAACTTGGAAATGCATATTTATGATTTCTGAGAAATTCTCTATGAATCAAGCTCAAGGGTAGAAATAAAACAGAAAAAACAGATGCACTCAAATTATTACAAGATTGATGGAATGTCAGTAAAAAGCTAATAGAATTACATGTAGCTTTTAAAGAGAAAATGGGGGGAAATATGAATTACTGTAATAGTCCAAGGTGACATCTAATTTTAATCTTTGAAATTATTTTGTTCAAAAAGAGTAATATTTAATTTCTTTCATTTTGATGTTTGCACTTTCCTGACTGCAAGGCATCAGTGAAAACAGATCATTGTGACTTTTCCTTAAGGTGCTGTCAGTAAAACTGGCTATTGTGGGATTACTAAATGTCTTCAGTAGTTGTCACCATGCAAGAAGTTTTATTAAAATTTTCTGAACTGGAATATCAAATTATACTGTAAAGCCCTTCATTAAAGTGATAACAAAGTTAATGATCACCATTGATTCAATTTTATTTCAGATAAAGTACAATTAATACTTAGATAATAAACTTAGGAGCACTGAAACATAAGAGTTTTTTGTCTTGTAAAAATTTAATGTTACATACTCTTGTGTGTGTATGCAGACTGTGAGTGGCACAATGTTCTGTGAATCAGACTTCTGCCTGATTGCAAGTCTTCAGGCAGTGGGGCTCTTGAAAATCAATATTAGCAATATCTTCTGATAACAATCCTGAGAAAGACTAACATGAGGTCTCCAGTAATCCTTGTTATTTTCTGGTCAAATATAATCTATTTCCTTTCTCACTCTTTAGAAAAGGTGCCTCTCTTTAAGGGTTAGGGATAGGTGTAACACCAGGGCATCTTTGAAGAGATTTTTCTTTCACATCTATCTTATGTGACTTCAGGACAAAATAATCTCCTATAATCTTTCTAATTTCAGTATCAAAATGAATGGCAGATTATACTAATCTCTCACTAACCATGCAGAGTAGAAAAGTCAATATTAGCCATACCACATCTGTCCTTTAAAAGGCAGTGCTTGTATTTAACTTCTTGGACTTAACGTGGTCCTGCAATGAATAACCTTGTATTATTTTTAACTCTGTCCTTAAGCAGAACCCACTGAAGCCAAGCAGAACACTTTTTATGATTTTAAAGTGCCTTGGATCTATCCATTATTTAAATAAGGCCTTTTTATTGTTCTAAATCAATAAATCTGTTGCTCTGGCACATCTCCAAGTGCTACCCTTGAAACAGTTGCTTATTCACCTAACAGCCTCTTTATAGCAAACCACAAAGTTGCCAAATTGCTTTGGGTTTGCTTTGCATCAAAAAGTCCCAATTTTGTGAGTATAATAGCGCTTTAAAACGAAACATGTCTTTGTGTCTGGCTGGTCCCACTCGGGGTTGCAGTGGGTGGCTGGAGGTGACCTCAGAAGTCAGGGCTGGGCTGGCACTGTTTGACACTGATGGGGACAGTGGCACTGAGGGCACCCTCAGCAGGCTGGACAGCTCTGAGGTGTGTGGAGTGACGTTCTGGAGGGACAAGAGTCCATCCCAGAGGGACCATGATGGGTTTGAGATGTGGGCTCATGGGAGCCCCATAAACTTCCAGAAGGCCAGGTGCAAAGTCCTGCAGCTGGGCCAGGACAAGCCCAAGCACAAAGACAGGCTGGGCAGAGAATGGATGGAGAGCAGCCCCGAGGAGAAGGGCTTGGGCTGCTGAGAAAAGCTCACCTCGACCTGGCAATGTGCCCTTGCAGCCCAGACAGCCAAAGGTGCCCTGGGCTGCCACAAAAGGCAGCATTGGCAGCAGGTCCAAGGAGGTGATTCTGCCCCTCTTGACACTAGGAAAACACAGAGTTGTGAAAGTGATGAAGATAATTACCTGCTTCTTCCTGCTTCAGCTCTCAAAAGTAATTGCTGAAGACCAGTGGTGTTTTTTGGTTGATTTTGAGCTTTGCAAATTATCTTGTTTGGATTTTTAATGCCTTGTATACAGTTAAAAAAGCCTTAAAATTTTCAAAAAAAGAAGATATCTACTTTTCCACTAGACAGCATATGACTTGTTCAGAAAACTGACATTCTCTCTGGATTTTAAACCATACAAAAGGACATTAATACACTTTATGAGGAGTACTTGTTCCTGGTAGAAACAGTTTCTTGCTATATTTGAATTGAATGCTTACCAGCAGTTTTCTTTTGTCTTAGCTGGGAACTGGAACATCAGCTTAACTGAGAAAAATTGTACCTCCATGAGCAAATAATGGGAAACTCAATAGTGCCTGTGACTGGCTAGCTGGGGATTTCTACTTTCCAGGAACAAGTCTCTGAGTATTTATAGATCTGTAGTAGTTTATAGCGGAATGGAAAGTTGGTTTCCTGGAAAACATTCAACAGGTACTGTGATGACAGACCTTAATGCTTAGGAAAGATTTTTTTTTTTTGTAAATTCTGAAGTGCTCAGTTTATTAAAGCATGATTTTTTACCCTTGTATTTAAAATGTTGTGCACTGCATTGATATTTATGGTAGCTTAAAGCTTTCATGGTAATATTTTATTCCATGAATAGATTTTGGGTTTGAGGAAAAGCTGTTCAGACAGTGAGCACCTGTTCTGAACTGTGGCCAGGTAAAGAGTGACACATCTCTCTGTGAAATTATGCAGAACAGACCAAAGTGAGGACCTAAACAGGAGGAACAAAAACATCTCCTTTGGGACATAGCTTCTGTAGTATCAATTCTTGCCACAGTCCAGTCCAGCATTGCTCAGGCACTCTGTTTCTAAAGCAATCACTTTGTAAATAAAACGCAAATGTAATTTTATTAGCGATTATTTTGAAGTATGCTAGTTTACTTCAGAATGTTTATGAACATTGCACTTCATTATGGGTTTTTTCTAGGTGCACACATTAGACTAGAAGAAATGGCCTCATGAAATACTGGGCTGGAGTTTGGGTCAGTGTGTGGAGCTTGACTCTTGCCAAGGTTTTTTTGTGATTCCTCTCAAATGCAAAACATAACTGGAGGATAGCAAACCAGAGGTGACTGCCATAAGTAATATAATTTCCTACTGATAAAAGTCCTGCTACTTACTACTATTTTACTGTCTTAGTGACATGATTTTATATGGAAAGCCCTTCTATTTCTTACATAGCTCTTATTAATCCAGAAGTTGTTTTGGCTTCTGTGCCAGATGAATTTCTGGCGTAAAAGACATAATTTTTTTTTTAATCTATGAAGCCAAGCTGATTCTAGCAATTTTTAAAAATCTGAACCCCAAATACAGGTTCACCTGCAAATGTTAATATTATATGGATTGCTTCAGTGTAATTAATGTACATGTGATTTCACTGAAATTATTGGGAAGTTCTGCCATGTGCTACAAGCAAAATGTTACACTCTTGGAGTTTAAAGTAAATGAGAGTTGCTGGCTCTTGTAGTATAAACTGTGATTTGTGTTTTTGTGACTTCATCTTAAGTGCCAATTTCTCCATTTAAAGCAAAGAGAAAAAGGTACACAAACATCCAGCCCCTGGTCTGAAAACAGAGGTGACTTCCCTTGGACTATTTACCCGAGAGAACGTGGGGTTGATAGTATTTCCAAACACTGATGGATGGGTTTATGAGCAGATTTTGCAGGATTATCTGAAAGTGTACTTTGGCATTTCAGTTGCTGCAACACATTTTCTTGTCTCTGGCAATTTCACTAAAGAGGAGGAAGAATATTTGTGGTTAAAAAATCCAATCTTTACCTTATTTTCCCCTTTGTTGATACAGGAGTTTGTTAAAGCTAATCCAACCTGACATCACCTTGTGTCATATTTAATTACTCTCAAGTTTAGCATCAATTTTGATGCTAAGGTTAAAATCCAAAACAATTCAATTTTTTATGTTGCAAATAAATGTTGAGAGATTCTAGAGAAGATCAGAATGTGTTTGTAGTTGAGCCCAACATAAGATTGTGCACCTTCATGTACCTAGATCTTAGCTGTGCCTTAGAAGTGAGTGTGGGGTGGGCTGGAAGGAGAGGGAGCTGCATCCAAAGCAGTTGCCTGTGGAATATCAGGCCTGGATGTTCCTGGATATATCTCCAGCAGGAGAATGTGGCTCCAACTTGCTATTGCAGCACTGACACATCCTTAAGGAAATGCCAGCTCCACTGCACTTGTCCCCATCTTTTTTAACTGGGATTGGCAGGAGACAAAGGTTTTGTTTTGTAGGTGTAGGCAGTCTAGACACACTTAATGGAATTCTAGATCCATAGACTTGGTGAAATTCTAGAAAGAATTTAATTGGCTACAATTTCTGGGGAAGTCTTCGTTGATAAATGTTCACTAGCATTGCCTGTGGTGATTTTAGGAAAGACTGAGGTTAGGCTCTATGTGGCTGTTTCCCTTTCAAAAGCTGACCTGAGATCTGTGGCTATGCAAGGAGGTAATTTTGGGGCAATTTGAGGTTGCTTTCCATTACTTCCAAGTAGTTAAAATTCTTACTTCTCAGTGTTTTCAATTATGAGATGATGATTAGCAGTTTATACAATGCCCAGCCCATTTCAGGGCTACAGCTTCAACAGAACATGGAAACAGAGGCCAAAACTGCTGTTGCTTATGTAGAAAATGTGCTTTGACATCCATTAGATAAAACAGGGAGAAGAAAGGCAGGCAGCTGTTAATATGAAATTAGGATGAATCCAATATAACTAGCCAAATTAACTGTAGCATTAGAAATGTTAATGTGTTTTTGTTTTGTTAGTTTTTGCTTCTTCTTTCATCTCCATCTACGGGGAGATGTATGCCTTGACTGAAAAAAAACCCAACAAACCCTAAGAACGGTGGAAACAAGTTTAATGGGGAAAAATTAGTTTTGAATTTCTACAGGAATACCCAGAAATTTTCTGCTAGATGCCTTCTGATTCCTACTTCTACATTGCCTTCTTTTTGCATTCATTAGTGGTGGTTTCCACAGAAATTGCTGGCAGTAATGACAGGATGTGAAGTTTACAGTATGTAGGAAGATAAAGCAGTGGTCTCACAGAAGGCAGCCTAATTAGAGTAGATCTTATCGAGACAGGAAACTTTTTTACTACAACCAAATTTTATTTAGCTTGGATTTTTTTTCCAAGTTGCTTGAAGCATCTTCACTCATAAATAAAAAAAAATTATGCTATTTCCTCTGCTACAGTTCAGTATAACAATATTAATATATATTGTCAATACACTAAAAATAGATTAAAAATGTTTCCATTTACATTCCATTCTATTTAGTTTTTTTGTTCAATATTTCTCCTCGTAGGTTTCCATATGGATGCATTTAAGGGCTAGAACACCTGCTGTAATAAGAGCATGAGGGAAACCTTTGGTGATGAATCATACAACAGAAAAAGGAGGATAATGGGAGTCCCATCTGGCCATGAAAAAGAAAGAACTTACACACAAGACTAGAACATACTGTGAACTGTTCTTAAATCTTTCTTTTAACAGTGAACAATATGGTGTATTCAACTTGTTATTGAGCAATTATTCATGAATTCTGTAATATTTCCCAGAAATGCAAAGTATCCTTTGGAAGGATGTAAAGTAATAAGAAGGAGACAAAGGAGACAATACTGTAGAACAGTCTTGGACCTGTGGACTGTCAGAACTGGCAGAAATGTGAAATTAGCACGAGATTCAGACACTCCCAATTCTTGTATACATGGTGCAGTGGTTAGAGAGGGAAGAAACTAGTTCTAGAAAATATTATTTTGCTTTGTTTAAGTGATTTTTTTTTTGTATCACTGCTTAGTTTAAAACACAATAGCCTAACAAAATCACTATAAGATTTTGGCCTTTTTACTTTAACAAATTTGGAAAATAAAGAACTAAATATTTCTTCCTCCTAGTAGGAAATATTTATTACTAAGAAAATCTATTTCTGAAATGCATTGAAGTGTATAGAAGAAATAATTTCTGTAGTAGACCAAACTATACTTGCTTTGATGTAATATTTTCCTTTAAGGAAAATCAAAAAAAGACTAATGTATACATATTCATTAAAAACTCTCTGGATATGTAGTTCCTTGGTGGGTTGCCCATGCTTTAAGAAGATCTAAAGCTCACATCTTTGCATCAGAAAATCAGAAATTTTTCTCTGATTAACCCACACAATTTTCTTAAACTGCAGGTGAATATATTCTGGCAGGTACTTTCTGGATTGATGATTCTGTGTTAAACTGCATTTTAAAAAATCACATCTCAAAACTGATTGCTGATGTTGAGCAAGACTGGTAGGGATAAACTATCAGAACAAGTTGATCCTGCAGAGCAAGCAAACTAGTCCCATTTTATTTTTTTTTTTCATTTTGGTATTGTTACAGTGAAAGTTAATGATTAAAGTATGAAGAAAATTCAGCTCATTTTTTTTAAAGTTTGTGTATGTTGGAATATTTATAATTTTATCTTATGGTAGGCAGAAGTGACTTGAAGTTTATCTTTGGCAAACTTTGAATAGCTTGAAGTGTGTAACAAAAAGATCCTGTAGTCATCACATTTCAACTAGACATGAAGTAGGATGCTTGACAGTGCTGGAGTTTCTTTGGTTTGGGCATTTTTGTGGTGTTTTGCTTTCTTTTTTTAGTTAGATCTCATCAAAGGCAGAAAAAACAGACAGGCAGCAGTAATAGTTCACTATAGTTCATGACTTTAGTGCTCCTGATTAGGATCATTTGTCACAGATTGTGTTTCTCAGTGGCTTAGTCTGTATAACACATATATTCTGATTTTTAACAGTAACCAAGCACTCAGTGCTTATAGGATCTGAGTACTTAATATGTTTTAAAAGTTCCATATTCATCCTGTGTTTCAGTTTCACTTTGTAAAGCTGAGATAATGTTATTCCTCTTCTTTACAAGGATATTGTGAGCTAAACGCTTTAAATGCTGCAGTGTGCTTGGGACTTATGCTAATTTTAGGTGCCTAAAACAGTTTTGTAAACTAAGTACCTAAAGTGTCTAGATGGTCTCATCTTGAAGAAATTGTTTGGGTAAAACTTAGCATAATACAAGTTATCTTTGTAAATAAGATGAAGGTTTAGGTGCTGATGTAAATACCAATACCAACGATTCCAAATGACTTGACTGAACTTTGATTTTGGTCCACTGAAATTCGTCATGAACAATTTTCAACATCGGGTTCTGAAAAAGTAATTTTTGTTCTGGTTGTGTCTTGTGTTAAGAATAATTTTATGATTTTTTTTTTCCCATGGGACTTTTATGTTCTCAACAAGATTTGAGTGTTGTATTTATGTAGCTCTAATGACTGCGACCATTTCTGTTCAGGTCAAAGGAATTAGGTTTCTGAGGCAGTAAATATCACCACTATTGAAGGTAGTCATTCATCCATTTACAAGCTGTCAAGTGGCATAACAGATAACTTGCCTTTTCTGTTTTAGGAGAATCAGCAAATGTTTATTCCCTCCAATGTTTATTCCCTCCAGTGCTGCTCTGTTAACCCCTTTCACCTGTTCCCTCTGCCTGCTGCACCTTGCCCTGAATGGAGCGATGCTCCTCACTCCAGAGAGAAGCAGCAGTAAACCTTGTTAAGGTACATCAGGAGTTACAAGTGGTGAATGTGACAGTGCTTTAACAAGCTACACTTGACTACTTACAGCCTAAAGGACAAGGACAGAAAAAGCTGCCAGGGAGACTCTCCCACTGAGTCATGAGGTTCAGGAAGGGCTCCCTTGCTTTCTAGACTGCTTCTCAGACTGCAGCTGGATCCAGTCCTACTCTCAGGCTTGGCCAGTGGTTTATGTCCAAAGGAGTTTATGTGCACAGTCAATCCTCTGTATCTCTTGGCTAAGATTTCAAAGGTTAGGACACTACTGATCACTCCCTGAGGATCTGGGGTGGCAAGGAACCTTTCAGCCTTGAGGCTAACCTTGAGAGTTGTCCCTGCTCAAGGGGAGCTCCTGGAGTGCAGCCACTGCCACGTGGGAGAGCTCAGTGGGCCCTGGGCTGTCCATTTATAATAAAATGACTGAGAGCATTTATAATAAAATGATTGACTGATAGTGATATTTGCATAGTGGCAAGACGTCTGGGTCACCGTTCCAGACAGCCCTTGGCTGCCCTGAAGCCGCTGTCCCCAGAGTCCCCAGGAAGCTGGATGGAGGCTCCAGAGCCCCGCTGGGTGTCAGGGCAGGGAAGGGGCAGCACACACCACACAACCAGCAAATTAAACCTACAGCCTCTGGGGAAAATGCAGTGATATTCCAGGAGATGGAAGGGCTGTCCTGGACACTGTGTTCTCGGTCAAATTGGTGTGTGCAGCGTTTGCTGCATGCAAATTCTGTGCAATTCCACCAAATCACACCCTTTTGTACCACCACCAAAGTTATCCACTGGAGTTTTTGTGGCTTGAAGCACTTTTAGTGGCTGTACAGAGACCACTGTGATCATGTTTAGAGGTTTTAGTTTGGAACAGTATCTGTGTGAGCAAAATAATTAATTCTCATTGAACTAAAAGCCCTTGCAGGAACTGGGAAGAAATCTTACAAAACTTCATTGTGAAGCTGAGTCTTGAAATATACTTCAATAAATATTATGCATGGTATTTCAAGGAATAGTACAGAGACTTTTTGACAAATTGTAACTTTCTGAACCTTATTTTTTAATGGAATATCCATGATGGTTCATATGGCTTGGAGTGCCATAACAAGGAGCATAAATTGAGGCAGGTTCTCCTTTAAGACTCCAATCCCTCCAAATGAGTTCAAGTGATTTTTAGATAGAGACAAAAAATATTAATTCAATAGTTTCATTATCAGCATTCCAGTAAGTACTAGAAATAATTTTATTTTCAAACTAAATCTATGGAAATGAAAAAAGCTCATAAAATGAAGACATATTATTCATATTTAAAGTGAATTTCTTTAACTGTTCTAAGGGCAAGAAAGATAAAATGTCTGAGTGAGTTTGATTTATTGAGGCAAATAAAATTATGATTCTTTACATTATAGTGTTAATACAGCCAAAATTTAAGTAGTTATCTTAAATATTTATTATGACTGCTGTATCTGTTAGATAAAAACCATTAATTTAAGTGCCAGTGATATAAGATAAGAAAGTGTGGACATTTCTGGCTAAGGGAAAGATGAGTCTAAAACTCACTTAATCACTTGTAATGTGTAGAGGAAAGTGCAAATTAAATTTTGATCTGAAACATTAGTGATTACAACAATCTTCATTTTCATTCCCCAGTGCTAGGTGTGTGGTATTGATTCCTCTTGAAATCTGAGGAGAGAGAAGCTGAGGGAACTGAGGAGCAGCTGGGGTAGCTGTGGTTGTTTAGGCTGGAGAAAAGGAGGCTTGGGGACCCCGGCACTCCCTGCAAGTGCCTGGAGGGAGGCTCCAGTCAGGGGAGGGTCGGTGTTTTCCTGCAGGTAACAAACAATGGGATGAGAGGAAGGTTGTGCCAGTGAAGGTCCAGACTGGATGTCAAGAAAAATTTCTTCACTGAAAGGGTGCTCCAGCATTGGAACAGGCTGCCCAGGGACATGGTGGAATCACCATCCCTGAAAGTTTTCAAAAATGCACAAATGAGGTACTTGGGGACATGGTTAGTGGTGGACCTGGCAGGATTGATTTAATGCTTGGGCTCAAGATCTTAGAGTTCTTTTCCAGCCTTAGTAAATATATGAATCTATGATTTTTAGTTAAAGTAAACCCAGTGTCATTTTGACAGAGTTATAGCAGGACAGATTTTTTCTCATTTACTGCATTCAACTGAAATCATGTTTCGTATACTTAGTTTGTTTTGTTGTGATATTCACCAATACACTTCATAGGTCCTCTTTCTCTAGAAGCTTTTTAGGACTTATATATGTTTGTTTTCAATGGCATGTCTTGTCTTACTAAAAGGATTGGAATAAAGCTGAATTCCCAAGTAAGCCAGAATTGCAAAATGCACCCTCCTTAGATGCATGCCAGGCTCTCTTTGATACAATTTACACAACAGAGTAGCTCATATCTGTAATAAAATCACCTGGAAAGGCCTCTGGGTAAGAGAGCTCTCCTGCCTTTTGCTTTTGGCTGTGCACTTACACATATTTTGGCCACAGACACACAGCTGGAAATAAGAACGTGCCTGAACTGCCTGAACTTCAGCAGTAGTCCTGCCATGATGCACCACAGTGTGGAGGCTCCTGATCCTGCCTAAGGAGCTGCCAGGACCCCCGCAGGAGGTGCCACACCTCCTTTGTGGCACATCCCATGTGATCATTTCCAATCACAATGTTTCTTCTTGTATTGGGCGTCTGATAAAGCAAAAGTGGCAAAATTAAAATAGAGTGTGACTATTTTTTTTCCATGGCTTCACCTTTTTTTGCTACTATGTGTTGGTCCCAGAGTAAATCAATAAAAGCAAAATAATAATAAGCTATATTTTTTAAATCTGTCTACTGAACTGCTATTTTAAAGAATTCATAAGCTCTATTTTGTTTGTCCAAGTGTCCTTTTCAATGGCTGTGACTTCTAAATATGTGGCAGTGGAAATGTACCATGTTAATGTTCTCCTGCCATGAGCAATGAGTGTTAATTAGAGCTGGATCTGACTTTGTCTCTCCTTGGATTATTTAGGATAGTAAGAGCTCTGCTGAATGGCTGTTTGTACAATCCATCTTTTAGTCCACTCTCTAAGACAGAAAACTATTCAGAGTAAGGTTTGTAATTATTCCAGAATGCATTTGATTTCTTAGCATCAAAAATGATCTCTTACATTATTAAGCAAAAAGATTTTTTTTCCCCAGAATATATTTAGTTGTCCACACTTACTAAATGGAAATAACAGTTTTAATTATGGTCAGGTTTTTTGTTATTTGATGACTTTGTCAATAGCAGTATTTTATGTTTGATATTTTAGCATAATGTCTTGGTGGGAACAGCAGATTTTCTGTAAAGAGTATTGGGTGATATAATGGATAAACATAATTTTTGTCTTGTGAAATTGTATGTTAGAGTAATTTTTGACACTTTGCTGCTTTTCAGTAGCACTTCAGCTTTATTTTCTCTCTGCTTATAAGGAGTTAAACATAGTAGCCTGACCCTTTATAAGCAATTCTAAATTATGTGTAGGTTATCATCTGTGTGCATGACATTTTCAGGTGTTGGATAAATACTCTTGTAGATCAATAATTGGTCCAATGTCTCTGGCCAAGCAGACCCATGAAATTATATTTGTTTTGCTTTACTTTTAGTGACAGGCAATTATTTGAGTACCAGTGAATTGAGTAATAAACCTCCCAAAGTCTCCACTGGGACTGGATTTTACCCACATGACATTTTTGATGGTTTTCTGCAGGAAGTGGCTGGACTGTAAATGTGTGCTTGCATAACTTATCCAGATGAATCAATCCTATGGGACCTAGAGGTAAATGTATTAGACCCGTGGGACAGGAGACTTCTCATTTTGTAGGCTTTTAGAATGATCCTTGATTGGGACTCCCTTGCAGGACTGTAATGTAAATAAAATTAACTTTTTTTTTAAGTTTTAAGCTAAACAACCATAGCATTGAAGGGATATGTTTTATTTTTAAATGTCTAACATAATATTTCTTGTTATAGAAAAAAGAATTCATTCATGTTTTGCTCAGCCAATAAGTTTCATTTAAAAGGCAGCTATTGTTTGGATGTGTGTTTTTTTAAATCTCCCTCTCTAATTAATGAAAACTCTTACCTCATTCCTTTTGACTTAAAACCTGTATTATGGTACAACTGATTTGTAATCCTTATTAATTTTTAAGTATAGGGAAACAGTTTCCATTGCACACTTTTTGGTTGAAAGACTCAAATTTGAAAGAAAAAATCAGCTAAATTTTGATTCATAAGCAGTATGTCTAGGCAGATCCTAGAGTTTGATATTGAAATAGTTATAAATTGTTATAAAGTACACCAGGTCTGATATTCAAATATATTTTAAAAAATTGCATTGTCTTGCTTGAACTACATTCCTCCTTCAAGTATTACATACCGAGTGCTCCTCTGCAGTTTGCTTACATGTTCTAAAACTTCCAAACTTACCTCCCTCATTATTTCCCCCGTGTTTCACAGTCCTGACTTTGGCAGTGTTAAAGCTCCTCCTTCAAGAGCACTGTGCAGGAATGAGGACACAACTGCCACATGGAATTTTAGACAGGTTCTCTTTAGTATGCATAATGCAGTTCAGAGGTTAGGCCAGTGCTGTCACCATGTTAAAGGAAAGTATCCTTAAGAGAATCTGATTTCCTCCTCCACTCCTTACACTTCCGCACAATGGGATTTGTCATCCTGTTGTTTCTGGGGCTTTTCTTGCCAGAGGCTTTGGGGTCACCCCCTCCTGCAGATCGCAGACTGCGCACGAGTTTTGGGGTCTGCAGCCAGGGATGTCTCAAAACTTCATCTATGCACAGCCTCTGGGACGCATCAGGGTGGAGCAAGTGGACAATGAGGTTCTTGCAGTCTGTAGAGAGATTTTTTGACTTCATGAAGTGAATCTTCTGTTGTTTCTGAACCTGAAGCATTTCCTTGATGTTGGAACTGTCAAATGGCTGTGAAGCAAAAAGCATTGCATACAGGATAATGCCCAGGCTCCACATGTCTGAAATCCTGGGGTCACAAGGAATGTGCTCGAGCAGTTCGGGGGCTGAGTATGCAAGAGACCCACAGAAGGTGCTGCTGAGGATGGTTTTTCCATTTCCATCCCGAACCAGGGGTTTTGAGAAGCCGAAGTCTGACAGCTTGAAGTTAAGATCATTGTCAAGCAGGATGTTGTCACATTTCAGGTCCCTGTGGGCGAAGTCCAAGTCATGGCAATGCTTGATGGCAGAAGCCAGCTGCTGGAACTTGCAGCGAGCGACGCTCTCTTCCATCGCACCCTGGCTGGTCAGGTAGCTCAGGAGGCTCCCCCTTTCCCCCAGCTCCATCACAATGTACACTTTCCCAGAGGATGTCTCAAAAATCTCATAGGTTTCGATGATTGAGGGGTGGTGCAGTCGCATCAAAGCCTCCATTTCCCTGGGGAGAAATTTTTCCAGGACATTCTGAGAAATTTTCTTCTTGTCAATGATCTTGATGGCCACTTTGAATTTCAGGCGGTGGCTGTAGGCAGCTTTCACTTTGCCATAGGAGCCTTCTCCAAGAGTGTCACCGAGGCTGTAGCCCTTCTTTTTAAGCACCACAGCATCCATCGTGGGAGACCTGCCGGGACCTGCCCCAGCGGGAGCTGCTTTGCATCCTGTGCTGCTGGGCTGCTCTCCACGCCTGATGGTGCTGCAGGGACACGGCTGGGCTGGCTCTGTGGGTGGTTACGGGGTGATCTCATGAACACTTCCTGCAAGGATCCTTCTGTCGTTTCATGGAACTACTCTGTGACATCACGGCGGCCAAAACCCAGCATGGAGTCACTGGCTGCTCTGTGCTGTCGCTGATGGTCCCCCCTGCGCAATGCAATCAGAAAACGGAGACCATTTCTCAAAGATATGTTTCTCTTTTTAAGATGGTCAAAGTAGGAGGACCATTTTTATACCTTAGTTTTGTAACTCTGTTTTTCAGTTGTGCCGCTGCTGTACATAATTAATACAAATTACTCTGTGTTTTTTGTGGATTTTAGGAAAATAACAAAAACCACTTGAGGACTGGAACTTTGTGGAGCAGTGCACAGTGCATTCAAATACCTTTCTTCCCCCCTTCTCACCCACTGGTGGTATGATAGATCCTGTTTTGTTAATAAGTGCTGTTTGTTGAGTTTGTAGTAACAACTGACCAACCTGAATCTTTCAGGAAGTACTGGGGAGTACTACAAGTTCAGTGTTTAATGTCACTATTGTTATGAGACTTCCAGAAGTCTGTTCCTTTTTTCAGAAGGAAATAATTTTATGGAAATTCAAAATTTCCACTGCAGATAATCTCCCTGCGTATGTACATTTCTTTCCTTGCTCCTAGCACTTAGTGCTAGCAAAATTCCTAAGAAATTGTAGAGAAAAGTTAATTTATATTAGCCATGATAACATTGAAGGGTACAGCCACATAACCAGATTAAAGAGTTGAAAATCATAGAAAACTGCAATTGCTCTCAGTAATAACAATAATAATGGTAATAGTAGTAATAATAATTATTATTACTTTGTGGTTGTATTCCTTGATTTTAGTAAAACACTCTGAGTTGCTTTCAAACTGATGGCATTCTTTTAAACTGAAGATTTTATTCTAGAGTCTTTAAGGTTCCTATAAATATGAACAAACCAGAAAGTTGAACTGTAAATCTGGGATGATACTAGTTCTCAAGGGATTAAACCTGGGATATTTTCCATGTTAAGTGGTGCATGGTCTTATTGTAGCAAGTATTTTGGTTTGAGTTTAAGGAGGATTTGTAGTGAATATTTAGCACATGCTGCTCTGCATATTTTTGTTTTAGTCTTTCAACAGCCACATGGAAGGGAAAATTTTTGGGGAAGGGGAAAAGAGGAACTCCCTGATGTTATTCTGGAGCAAATGTTCTTAAGGGCAAGGACAATTTCAAATTTTAGGTGTAGCTATTCAGCATCATGTCTTTGTCTGTCCTGAAGGTGCAGCCAGTACCTGAACTGTGAGAGGGAAGGCGATAACCATTGTGCTGACATTGGAAAGAACAAAGGAGAGGAAAAGTCCTTAAAATATGTGCAAGAATGCATAAAGATTTACAGTGGACTATTACATGTGGTGGTTTCCAGGACATTAATTTAATTGATTCTTTTCAGGTGTAAATAAAAGTGTGGCCTTGTATTAAATGTTGGATAGCCTCATATCACCTACTCATGCTTAAAAACCACTCCAACTTTTAGTGTGGATGGCTTATCTTCATGTCAGCCTGTTAATTTAGGAAATCTGTTTTGCATCTAGACATTTTTATATTTGGTGCAAGGTACCCAAAATGTATCATGCATGCTCTGCCTGTTTTTTGTGTATCTTTTTATAGTCTCTTATGAATTTTTTATAAAGGGATACAGAAAAGTATTAGTTATGGTGAAATTGTTAAGCAGTGATTTCCACCAGGGCTGTGTGGCAGCATTACCAGAACACTACAATCTTTTCCTTCTCACAGTAATTTAAGGAAATGATCATGTTTTTTTGAGAATGCTCATATTTTTACTATTCATATAAATTAACACAAAATTGAGTGTCAAATCCAGGTGTATTGACTTATGCATAATTTTCTGAGTAATTGACAGCTGGTGTTGTCACAGGTAGTGGATCTGGAGAGTGGTAGGACTTTATTCCCCGCTCTGTAAGACCAGTCATTATGTCACCATGGAACCAATGGATTAAGACAGAGAATCTATATTCAGGAAAGCAGTCAATTCCTTCAATGTTAATGTGGTTAAACTTAATCAAAATCTAAGTGAAAAATTAGATCTATGATCAGTGAAATACATTTTTTGTCTCTGTTGATGTTAATGTAAGGTTTTCTTTAGCTAAAGCATCTTATTGGTGTTTAATTAGAATTTTGAATAATACTGAGAATCATCAGTATTAACAAATTTACCAAATTTATACAGATTTTTTTTTTCTGGTGCCCATCTGTGTCAGTTGTAATAGACTTAGGGCTTTAATGATGCAAATTAAATTTTCCAGTGAGAGAAATGCCCGTATAGGCTGAGAATTAATTCTGAATCCAGAGGGGGAAGAGCAAACTATTAATTCATTACATCTGGCAGATGCAATTCAGTAGTTTCCTCTCTAGTTACCTTAGTTATATTTGTTCTGAAAAAACAAAGGAGACCCACCCTTCCTGTCCATGATGTGCACATGGAGTTGCTGGACTCCTCATATCTCAGACAGACCTGGTTGTCTGTTGCTTTCTTTATTTTTCTTGCTCTGCTGTCATCCCCTTTCACAAACCTCTGAGGTCAGGCGATGGAGAGAGCACTGAAATCCCCTCTGCATCAGTGTGGCCCCAAGTGCACCAGCAGTGTCTCAAAAATCAGGTGCTTAACCCTGGATCGGGGGTCAGTGCTACAGGAACTGTGTGGCACACTGACAGTGGGGAGAATAGATGGAAGATTGAAATATTGTAAGCCCCAGATAAGTATTTCCTGGTATGCTAAATCTTCTGGCAAAGGATTTTTTTTAATAGTTGTACAGCACCATTTTATAAAAATGATGTACCTGGAGCACATTTTTTTCTGGAATAGAATTCTTGATGAAAGGTAAGGGTCCAAATGGCTAGGACCTCACCTCCACAGAACCTTAAGCCCCCTCTTTAAAAAAAGCTTCTATTTTATTTTCCTTTTTTTTTAATCAGAAAAGTGCTTTTGAAGTTTATTGATTATGATGATAATACATTTTAAAAATAATATTTGTGCTGGTTTTAGCTTGGATAGAGTAAATTTTCTTCATAGTAGCTGGTATGGGCCTATGTTTTTGGTTTCTGTTGATAATTCAGGGCTCTTTTTATTATCATGAGCAGCACTAACACAGAGCCAAGGCCCTTCCTGCTCCTCACCCACCAGCAAGAAGCTCCACAAGGAGCTGGGAGGGGACACAGCCAGGACAGCTGACCCCAGCTGGCCCAGGGGATATTGCATAATCTGGCACCATGCTCAGCATATAAATGTGGGGAGAAGGAGGAAGGGGGGTGTTTGGAGCGATGGTTTTGTCTTCCCAAGTCACTGCTACAGGTGCTGGAGCCCTGCTGCCCTGGGGATGGCTGAGCACTGCCTGCCATGGGAAGTGGGGAATGAGTCCCTTGGTTTGCTTCACCTCTTAAACTGCCTTCATCCCAACCATGTGTTTTTGTACTTTTATTCACTCCCCAGCCCACCAGAGTAAAGTGACTGAGAGGCTGTGTGGGGCTCAGTTACCATCTGAGGTTTAACCATGAGAGTGGTGAAAGCATTTTCCAGCCTTACCAGAATTAGGTATTGATTTTTTAGTATTTATGATTTCTTTTCAGAGAGATTTCACAACACATTTGTCCTGGTTTTCTAATATGGAAGAATTATCACACAATAAATGTAATGGATTTTTTAGAGTATTGTCATGGGAAGTACTCTGCTGGCATCAAATTCTTTCTTGGCAATTTCCTGCAATATTTTTCAATGTCTGACGGAACTTTAAAATATGATTTATTTGTAGAAAATATCTCTAGAGATTAAAAACTTCAGATTGACTTTTAATTCCAACCTTGCACATGTGGGTTTTTGTTCCTAAGGTGCAAGATCTCGTGTGCAAGCCCTAATGTGGAATTGCAATGTGTGGTCTGACTGCTCCATGGCTTTCTGTTCTCCTCAGTGCTTCTGTGCTGTAGGAGAGCTGGAGTTGCTGATATTCATGTGGAAATGTTATCACCCTGGTGATGACAACTCTCCCAAAGCCATTTATCATATTTTGCTTAAATCTGACAAGAATGGGGAAACTGAAAAGCAAATCTTAGTGGGAGGAATGGGTTTTATTGTTGATCCAAAGGTGAGTCTTGGTCAGAATTAGGATTGATTTGAAATCCTTATGTTTCATGTCCTTCTCCACTCTGCAGACTTGGATGTTGTGCATGTTTTTCTCTGGATTGACAAGAGTTTGTATTCTAAGACCTACCAAAAGAATTTTCCACAATAAAAGTTCAATTAATTAAGACTTCAAAAATGAGCAAAAATTAAAAAAAAAAAAATTCAAGCAATTATTAAACATATTTGTGTTTCAGGTTTGTCGTTTATGGGTGTATGAACACTAGAAAAGTTCTTTTTAAAATTTCCTTAATATTTTGATTATGAATACAGTCCTTTGAATAAGTATATGCTGTGAATATCAAATGTGAAAATAGTCCAGGTTTCACAAGAATGTTGCATAAAAACAAAATGAGAACAGACTGTTTCTGGAAATTGTCACAGGTATTGACCACTACTTGGGGAACATTTCCTTCAAAGTATGTAAGGGCATTTTTAGGCACTTAAGTGAAAAATAAACAGTTTAATTAAAAATAAATCCCACATGCTGGATGAAGTACATGGTTGCTTGGGTGGCAGTGCTTTTAGGTTTACATTCTACAGAGAAATCCCATCTTACCTGTCATGAAATCCTTTTGTGTCAGAGTCAACCTACATGAGGAGATAAACAGATGGTATAACTGAGAGCACACAAAATGCTAGCTTAGGTAAAATGCATGCTGCTGATAACCCACTAAGCCTTCCTGGGTATGCTAATCCTAATTTATGTTAAATCGTAATTAAGACAGTTTTGTTTATTGCTTGTAGCCATGAGCACCTGGAAGATTGACTAATCCCATCCATGTGTTGGGGACAATCCAGCTGCTATTGTTAACTCAGAATGCAGAAAAATTTGTATTTGTGTGTTGTTTTCGTTGGTGTTTTGTCAGGCATTTATTGAGGTCCTTTTCCCCATCGTATCAGGAACTGGAACAGCAGAAGCATCCTAAATAAAATGGATGAAGGGATTTTTGGAGCAAGAGGCCTAAATCTAAATAGGCTCACTGTGTTTCCAGCCAAAATTTAAATCAGAATATCTCTGATATACCCATGCAAAAATAGATTCACAGTTTCTGTTGTAGCTGTGTTTCTGTTTGGTGTTGCATATATAATGAGGCATAACTGTCAGATTTTCAGGATTCTGAAGGATTTTATTCAGGAGACCATGGGTGGTACCATTAAAGTGTAATGATAAGTGGTGGACAGGGGAAAAGGGGCAGGATAAACTGAATCTCAGAGAATAATGCCATAGGAATGGGGAATACCTAAGCCCACTTGGTGCAAAATTTCAGTTGCATCCTTTTTCTTATTGTAGACTAAACATATGTGCTCACAAAATGTTGCTGTACATGTATCAGGGACAGGTTTTTGACCTGATATATGTTTTCACAAAATTACACCTATCATTGATTGTGCCCTCAGTTGAGAAGAATTCGTTTCTGTTTCATGCATAGCATTTCTTCTTAAACTGTAGGTAGGAGAACCCAGGTCTACATAAAGTATTACTGTGAAAGATTTTTCCCTTTAGAAGAATTCCTTCCCTAGAAGTGTATTCATTCTAATGACTTCAAATCACCCAATTTAAAAAATATGCAAGAGTGGTAATGTTTTTCATCTTCCATTGTTAAATCTTTGAGCTGTTTTGGGATTTCTTGTTCTTAAAAGTTTCATTTTCTGCCTTGTCATGATGGAAAATATGCAAACTACTGTTAAGTGACAACTGTATTCTCTGTACTATTTTGAAGTCAGCCCATGCAGAGACCACTTGCTGTGTGAAAATTTGGATCTAATTATCCATTCATTACATACTGAAAAGTATTCATTGGATGAATTTTTCATCAGGCTGTGGTAAAACAGAAATAAAGAATTAAAGACTAAAGGTGAGCATGTTTGTACAAGGTGAGCATAGTTTGTACAAAATTCAAGTGTGAGTGCAACTGATTTGCAAAACCCTCTGATTCTTCTCATGTTTTACTCATGCGATTTGCAATTATATGAATTTTCTTGCCAGTTACGATTAGATTTGATTTTTGTAAGAAAGCAAAATTAAAAATGAAAAAATTTGCAGTGTACATACACTTGTTATAGAGCCTAAAATGAATGACTTATCTGTAATAATTTCATGTGGATTCTTCTTATGAACAGCAGAGAGCAGCAGTGTGATGACCTGAATCAGAAGCAATAATGTTAAGGAATACTCATATTAACCAACAAGTTAAATGTTTCCAAAAAATCCCAATTATTTTCTTGATACCAGTGCAAATCTTTTTTGAGAATATTTTGCAAAAGAAAACAGGAGATTGTGGGGGAAAAAAAAGACATTTCCAGTAAAATAGCTATTATGAAAATAATTGTCAAACAAGATGTTTACATAGAGCAAAAACAGTGACAGCAGAGGGTGAGTAACTAATGAAGGGAAATGAAGGATTAGTCTCTGAGCTGTGTTTGGAACTGTCCTAAATGAGGATGTAGAGCAAAAGAAAAACATTAGCTCACAGTCTGTAGTTTAAAGAAAAAAATTTACTTGATGTGTTCTTAATAGTCTGAAGTTGGTAAACTCAATACCATGAATTTTTAGCAATCATTAATGGTGTCTACAGGTAATTTGCAAGTAAGTATTTTTGTTCGTTTTAGGAGTTCATGGCTGCAGATCACATTAAATCATTCAGGACAGAAGTCATCATGTACAATAGGAAATATTGTTTCTAAGGACTTGAAAATGCTAAAATACTTTTATCATGTATGCCACTTCATCTGATATCTTAGCTCAAACCCCAAATTCACAATTTTGGATTATTTTACCAGTGGCTGTGTTTTACCCTCCATTATTTTCCACGGTAAAAACAGGATGTAGATTCTGGTGGGTAATGAGCAGATATAAATACCTGTGAGTCAGATCAATTATGCTGGGTCCCTTCATTCCAGGGAAGCTGCTACCCTGAAGGATGCAAGCAGCTGCTGTTGCCCTGGTGATTGCTCCTTGGAGTCTGGGTTGCTCAGGCCTGCATTCCTCACTTCTCCTCGGGTCTTTGCATTTCTGTAAACAGCTCCTGTGGACAAAGGCCACAAATTAAATGCAAAGAAATGAAACTGTAAGCACGGAGCACGAACATAATGTGTGGAAAATTGCATATGGTTTATAAGGAGTGTCACAGTGTTGATCATCTTAATAGATACCTAAGCATAGATTCATGAAATCTCTGCCAAGTTGATTTTAGGACCTGAGTTTGTGTCCCATCTGAGTCAGTTTTCTCATGGTTGAAATATTGAGGTGGCTATGTGAAAACTTTTTTACCCATTTATTTTTTTTCCATCTCTCTTTTCTGCTTTAGGCCCCAAGATCTGATCTGAACAGCACTGAATTAAAAATAAAAGCTGCTACATTTCACAAGCAGCAGAGTATTTTTTTTTCAAAGCTCTGTTCTCTTAATAATGAAATTTTTATTCTTTGACTTTTTTCAGTATTTTTCCCTCATAATGAAACAGGCTTAATTTTGGAAACAGGTAGTCCTTTAGCTATTAAAAATTATTTGTTTTCTTGAATTTTTGTTTTACAAAGGCTTTGATAATGCAGACTATTCTTAATGTCTCTGTGATCCTCATTTATTGAGCTTTGTGTATTCCTCATAGCATGTTTCTAAGATTCTCCCCTTCTTTCAGAGAGCCTTAGCATTTCTTGAGCCTGAAATCATGACTGAAATTCTAGACTAAGCTGTTATGCAGCAAGTTGCTTTTCGAACAGATCTGATCCTGAAACTTTTTACTTTACTGTTGTGTAATTTCATGCTCTCATGCCAATTGTTTGAGGGTCTCTCTCCCTTAAATTAGCTGATAATACACAAAATTTAAACCATGCATAGAAAATCAATAATTAAATAATTTTGGCTGTACCTTCTTCACTCTCAATTCCTGCAATCACTGCATCAGCAGAGAATATTGAGCATAATCATTTCAATGCATCGACCACATATGTCAGCTTCTGTCAGCTGTCAGAAGTCAGAATTTTATAAAGAACTCTTTTTATCTATTTGTTGATCTGACTTGACTGTTTGGCTTGAGTGATTTAAGGTCAATAGCAGTGCAATTCCTGAGCAGTTTGGTGTATGACACCTTTTCTTTGTTCAAATTCTTGTTGACTGCATTAAGGGGAGAACAAATTGCTGATTGTCCCTCAGTGATATAAATAATTCAATGTTCCAAAAACCACAACAGGATTTTATTGCAAAGTGGGATTTGGGGGATGTTGAATTTCTAGATAACATTAAAGTAATGTAAATTGAAGAACATTAAGTAAAGTAGACAGATTTTCTTATTTCTGATTTTATTTGTCCTTTCTCTAGTTGCTTCTTGGATTTCTGTGTAGTTTAGTTCATTGATGAGTTATGCTTCTATGGAATAAAGGCCTATACTGCTCGTTGATTTCTAGAAAGTCAGTGTTATAATTTCTTATAATTGCTAGTATTATCAACTAGATTTTCTCAGTGTCTTTTTCTAAGTTGTAGTCAAATGATTCCTGAGAGTGGTAGCACTCATAGCTTAGACCTGTTTTGATTTTAGTTGCCAGAACTGCCATTTTTAACATTAAAACATAAGCTTCCTTTTAAATCATAAGCTTCCATATACCCAGAAGGAAGGAAGGATGACTCTAAATGCCACTTAAGAAAGTGATGGAAGAAAAAATGAACTTCCATTGTAACAATAGTTTATTACCTGTATTTCTGTATATCTTTTATCTTTCAGGAGAGGGAAAAACAAGTTGTTGGTAAAATCCAATAATGTTTGCAATAGAGCTTGTAGCTTGTACATTCTTAAGTTCCTTGCCATGTTTTGAAGATCAAAGTAAAAATACCCAAAAACCAAAACCCCCAAATTAAATTTGCTAAATGGAAAGTAAAATCCACATCAAGGCAAAAGTCTCTCTTCCAGGGTATCCATTAGATTTTCTATGCTGTGAGGGGATGTAGGGATACTGTGAATGTTGGGTAAATTTGGGGACGATCATGTTACCTCACTGGCTGTTAGGAAGGCAACTGACATCTCTTTGGGCAGGCTTCATCTGTATCTCAATATATCTAAAATCAGGGGAGAACACAGAATTATTTATACCTAATTTGTCACAACTGTTGTTGAAGTGATTTTGCTACAGTAATTATTGCCTAATATCAGCATTCTTTCTCTAATACACATTTTCTTTCACTTAACACCATTGCAGGATAATTATTCCAATGGAACCATCCCTTGTGCAGTCTTGGTATAGCATTATAGTAATAAAGAAATCAAAATAGACTTTTAAAGTACTCTTAATTCCCTTTGAATCATAGCAAATGCTTGAAGCAGTCTGTAGATGAATTTTTGGTGTCTATTTGTAGTTGTATTTTTTCTTCCTAGATCAGAAACACAGAAATAATCTAAGAAATGAGGGACAAAAAGGACCAAAAACATTGTTGGACAGTGTGTTGTAAAAGTATCTTTTATATTTTGTCACTGGTAATTTCTTTCTGATCAATGGCATATTCCTGGTCATCAAGTTCCCAAATTTTGTTTGATATTTTAACGTGTTGATTGATTTTTCTTCAAACTCATCTTTGTGGTAGGTGTTAGCTAATTGGTTTTTAGCTTTAGAAAGAGCAGAGCTCATTTTCAGGAGACAGCTACTAATGTAGTTCTTTTATTTTGCACTACAGAGCTGTGTGATGGTATTAAAAGTGTGTCAGGGAGCTGAAGCTGGGTCTGGTGTGACAGTGACCTTATTCTGACTTTTTCCTTGCTTGACTGAACCAGAGTTTATGATGAAATTTGGTAGCAGGCTTTTGACACAGCAGTGTAAGTGCCCCAAAATCACTTTGGCATTTCCTAATGATCAAACAGTCTTGTTTGTGAATAAGTGATGCTGTGGGTCCTTGGAGGTAGTCACAGTGTTGCATATAAATGATATAACCATTTTGTCAAAGACTGAATTAGTGGAAAAGCCTCTGTGTTGTCCCTGAAATGCAAGGGATTCCTCATTTCTGTTGAAGTCTCACAGTGCAACTGTAATTTTGAGTAACCCAGAGAATACAAGGGAAGAACAATGACTTAAGACAGGAATTGTGAAAATAACATAATAGAAGCCAAGCCAAGATAATGAGGTTTTTATTCAGAGGTAAAGCTTATTGAACTTCTCCTGCCAGTTGGCTTTTGGATGATGATGATGATATTAATTTTTGTATTTGGCCATTGCAGGGCTGGTTTTCCTGGTGGACCCAGAAATAGCTCTGTTCCTTCAGAACTGACACTTTCCATTTAATATTCTGCTTTTACCCTCTATCTACCTGCATGAGACTGCACTTGCTTTGTAAATGGAAAAGCTTATTAAAGGCAGTAGGAGCCTTGGCACCAGCATGGTTATTCCAACAGTTTATTGGTGTAGTGCATTAGGAAGAGTAAGGCATGCAGAATTCGTAGAGATAATTTAGGATCTATTCTTCCTTTTCTAATTGTGTCTGCTTTTATGCTCTTCTCAAAATCACTACATTGAGAGATTTTAATCTAAATTCAGTGTGGTGTGAAATCTTTTCCTTATGTGTGCTAAGGCAGTCAAGTCCTACCATCACTTTATGATGTTTATTCTACTTTACTGCTAATGTGCTGCTGAACCGTAAACAAATATAAACAGGGTTATCAGGCATTAACATAAACATCTTAGTATCATGCTCTTTCTACATCTTCAAATGGACTAAGTGTTTAAGTGAAACATTAATTCTTACAAGTAAAACAGAAGTTTTACTGTGTTCTTTCAGAAATACTATCCCACTATTAAACTTTGCAGTGTGTATTTTATGTTGAACCTTTGAAAAGTGAAAAACTCCAGTGTTCATGAAAAGGTTTTGTGTTAAACTAAGAATTTAAAAGGCAAGTTAAAAAATTGACTTGACCCACATGACTCGAAAACTAAAGCATCTTGTATAAATGAATTGACAACTTTGATCCTGTTGGGAGAGGGACAGAGATTAGTGGGCATCTTGAATTTTTTGCACAGTAATAACAAAAGGATTTGAGTTTCATTCTACTTCACATGAAATTGCATAAAGATAAAAATATTTATTAAGATTAGAAATTGGAATAAACAATCTACTTTAGGAGTGCTGTGCATATAGGAAAGGGATTCTGGTGCTCAGAAATGACACAGACATAATTTATTAATAATTTAAGGGGATGTTCAGGTTGTGCAAGAAATAATCATTTGCACTTACTCCCAGAGAGTATCCCAGGTTGTTTTTAGTTTCTTTTACTTATCTTTAAGACAATGGGAACGCATGCTGCAGTAGTGGTTGTATTGCTGCAGTAGTGGTTGTATTACAGCTTTTTTTCCCCCTTATTTGATCTAAACAGTATATATTGTGGCTCAAGTTACTGGAGTCTTTCTTTCTACAAGTAAATTAGCAGGATTGTCTATTAGAAAGGAAATCTCTTCTCTGGCAGCAGAGAGAGTTCCTTGATAGCAGTGGAGTCTTGACCTTGCTCAGTCATCAGATTGGCTTAACCTGCATAACTGCTTAGAGCATCTGTCATTTTATAACAGCTTTGAAATGCAGAGTTCTGGGGATATTTTGGCCAGATATGTCAAACCTTAACCAACAATGAGTAATTTCAGTAGGTAGAAGTTTGTCAGTTTGATTTTTAATCTTGCAGCTGTGTAAAATTAACTGCAGTTACAAGGTCAGATGCAAAGTCTTGACAACTTGTTCATCCTCAACATATCTGCAAAACTCACTTTTATCAGAAGCTGGAGCTAGGTTGTTGTAACCCAATAAATAGAATTGAATAAAATAGGAAAACCCCTCTATTTTAGGGAAGATTGTTTTAGATTACAGGAATACTGTTGCCTGGAAGAAAAAGAACCTTTTCAGCTGGCTATTTTCCTCTTGTATATGAGGATGACTTTGCTTTTTTTTTTGTTTTGTTTTGTTTTGGTTTTTTTTTGTTGTTTTTTGTTTTTTGCAAGTGATTTGCTTTACATTGTTTATACCTCCTGAATTTTGGAAATGAGTAAATGAACAAGCTTAGTTTTACAAATTGTTACAGGGTTCTGAAGGTGAGCTATGGATTCCATACTGTAATCCACGTTCATTAATATAATCTTTTTTTTCTGACTTATACTTTTACTGTTGGCTTACAACTGGCTTCTGCACCCACCTGCGTGTCTAACACCCTGTAATCACTGGGCTGTCTTAAGTCAGCTCTGATGAAAAGTTTCTGTGGGAAAAAGTGCACATAAGGAAACCTAACCATTAGGAGTTAGCATAAACATATTAACAATTAACACAGGAACAGATGGACAATTTTCAAAAGCTGAACCCTTGGCCACAGAGAGATCCAGAAAACCCAAGCACAGACAAAGCAGATTAAAAGCTAGGAACAGTGAAGAATTTTGTCTAGTTTTTGAAGCAGATTTCTAGAAGGAGAAAAATTGTGTCTGAAATATGATTATGATTGTCCTAACTTTTTAACTCTTTCTTAACTCTTGAGTTTTTAATTGGAGAACTGGTTCATTTTTTCATTTTTCTTGATTTCCAGCAAAGTAGGTGAGCTGATTGAATGTGACTATGGCAGAGTGTTTTTGAGTGAGAGGACTAAGCCTATAAAAAATTTCCCTGGATCTAGCTTCCTGAAGAACCCTAAAAAGTTTATATCAGGACCCTGATTACAAATTCAGAACATCTCCATAAGTATCCAAAGAAGCATTTAATTTTCTTTGTAGTTTCTACTCAAAACACTTCTGAAGGAGGCCAACAAAGTAATATAGGAGGGAGTCAGTAAATGCAGTTAAAGCCAGCTGTTGTTACTTGAAAAGTCTTGTCAGCCCCAATTAATTTCTATTCTATTACCATAATAATATGAGTTATTATACCAATAGGTGTTTCCTGATGAGCAAGAACAGCTAAGAAGAGACTGGACTATAGGAGAGTGTGTCAAAGACTGCTGGGGCTCAGTCAGGCCGGGTGGGAGCTGCTCCTACAGGTGTAAGGGACAGGTAGGAACAGCAGGCCAAAAGGTGAATAATCCCAGATGCAGCTCAGCCTGAGCTGGGGAAGGCACTGATGGAGGGACCCTCTCCCTGCCCTCACGTGCTTTTCAGAAACCACAGAGTGCTGCCTATTCAGACAACACTCACTGATTTTCTTAGATACATATGAAGTGGATTTTTCTGTAAATATATTATAGAAAGGCCCAAAACATTTTCATTGCCTCCTGGATTTTTTTTTTTTTTGGTGTGTGTCAGAAATTATGCTGATTAATAGTGTTCATAAAGGGGCAAGATCACAGGCACAGCTGTCTCTGAGCAGTACCAAAGTTATAAAGCTATTAATTTCTCAGTGGTATCATTAAAAGAAATATATTTCATGCAAATGTATTTAACTTTACAGATAATTATTCAAATTGTAGGAGTTAAATTAGTGTCTTTTTAAAGACATTTTCCCTTTCTATTATTCTGGACATTTTCTTTTGACTCTATTAGAATCAATAACTCTGTTCCAGGCTAAAAAACAGCATCTAGTTTTAAATTTTAGTTTCCTTAGCTGATTATATTATAGAACATGACCAGCAACTAAATTTTAAACAGACATTAAGATAAAATTAGCACAATACTGAAGGTTTCAGGTGTTTATATCTACTTTTAGCTCACAAAGCTTTGCTCTATTCAAATAAAAATAGAAAAAGGGTAACAAAACCACCATGAGCAGGACTATTGTCTTTTGCTCTTCATTGAGATCCTAATAACCAATAACTTATCTAATGTATTTCTTACCTTTGCATAACTCAAAGATAGTTGAGATCTCTGTGATTATGTGCAGTCTTAGTGATGTAATATTTCAAATCAGTAAATAGATTCATGCAAATATGTTACCCAAATTTGGTAAAACCAGGAAAATTAGTCCCCTCTGTTATTCTCCTGGATAAAATGAACTGTATTGTGAACGAAATTTGGCTGAGTGTATGGAAACAGAGCCTGATAGACCCTATGGAATTAATGGACACCAATTAAAATCTTTAGGGATTAAGAATATCTTTCTGTTCAATACCATTTTTTTTCTTAGTTTTCAAAGCTCAGGATATTTTTCCTATTTCTAAAAATAATAAGGATGTTCCTAGTGAAACATACTCATATAGTCTAAAACCCAATTTGTTACAACAATTTTTCTTTGCCTTTTAACTTCTTAGTCATATATTTGGCATATTTCATGGCAGTACAAAAAGCCATCTTTTCTTTCTTGCTGTCATCTGTGTGCACTTCATCTTATAAGCATTAAAAGGGCCTTTTGGCTGGAACGTTAGGTGATCTTTATCCCCACTTCATTTTATCAGTGAAAGAAAACAAACAGTATTTTAAAAATGTAATAGAACTCTAAAAAAAAAAAATCTAATTACCCCAGGCAGTAAATGAGAATGGACCACTTAAATTTTAGTTTGAATGCATTAATTTTTTTAGTATAAGTCTATTTCAGCTACAATAGGCTACAAAAGAGAAGAAGTTTTCAAGGCATGATTTTTTATCTATTTTAATAAGTTTTCACAGTGTTGCAGGTCAAAATGAGTTTTGTAGTTTTAAATTAGTTTTTTGGATATTAACATCTTAATGGCTGTGGAATTTATATCAGGATCATGATAATTTTTCAAACTTTAAGCATGCTATATAGGCAATACAAAAAGCTGCTCAAATTATAAAAAATTAGTCTCTTTGCACTTACAGAGAAGCAAGAGAACTAATGATATATCAGAAAATCAGAACATTTGCACAAGGTACAAAAGATTCCAGAAAGCAGGTTGCATTCATTAAGCTTTTCATCAGTAAGCACTGTTGGTTCTCTTCTGCACTTCAGTGCCAGCTGAAGTTCAATGCCAATACAAGGTCACAGGGGAATGAATGGCTTCCAACACTACTTTTACTTTATGAGCTATTGCTCATTTCACCACTTCAACATTGGGAGAGATAAATTTTCTAATCCTGAAGTTATTTGAATTAGCTTCTTAGAACCTTTTTGTAAATTGTAATACTCGGAAGCACCTAAGTTTTACATTTTTGTGCTAAGAACTTATTGAACAAAAACAGTGTGTACTGTACATGTGCCAAAGCAGCCATAGGAGGTTTGAATATCTCTGAGTGGCTTGGTGCCAATGACATCTTGAGCAGACTGTGCTGTCTTAAAGAAAAAAATCTAGAATCAGTTTTAAGATTAAAAAATGAAACTCTCTACTGTATAAAGCTCTTGTTATTTATAAGCAGAATAAAGGGAAGACATTTGAGTTCAGTGGGCTGATAGGTATGAGATGATGGGATTGCCTTGCTTAACTTTTCTGAGCTAACACAGTGAAGGGATGAAATGGTTTGACAAGGATCCAATTGCATGCACTTAGAACGTGCCTTCTCTGGGGTTAGCTCCATCTTCCCCAGGTGACTTTGTTTTGAAATAGAATTAATAGGCTTCCCCAGTAGGGAAGGCACATGGGGATTGTTGCTTATGGGGTGTTATGTAGCTGAGAGTTATAAACATGATTTGTTTACTGAAGGTAATGTTGGTACCATTGTAACTATGTTCGTTTGCAGCCACTGTTTGTTCATAAGGTATCAATTAGGCTCAGTGGCACTGGTAATGACTAAATACTGAAAGTTAAAAGTGCAGGATTAACATTTCAAAGCAAAGGAAGAGAAAGTTTTTAAATTTGGAGCATTTAGACTTCAAGTACAAAGTTATGGACAGCACTAAACTTTGTAAATAATTTCTGTGGAAAATAAAAAAGGCTTTGAGTTCTACTGATTTCTCTCCAGTAATTCACCAAGTGGTGATACAAAAATCAAAGAAGAGTTTCTAAGGCATTTTTCTCTTCCAAATTCAAGAGTTTCTAAGGCATTTTTCTTTTCCAAATTCTCTTCAAAATTCAGAATATCTTGTGTATTTCTAAGGTGTTTTTGTGTTAACTCTAGAGCTGTGGAATGCTCCCCAAGAGGCATGTACAGCTTAGCTTTGCTTTTCAAGTTTGGAGTTCCATGGGCTTTGTTTGCAGTGGCTCATCCTCATGGAAATGTCACTCTGCATGCAGGGCAGAGAGCCCACTCAATGACAGAGGCAGAGGGTGTGACAGATCCAGGTTAGCTACTGATTACCTGGATTGCTAATTACCAGGATTGCTATTGATCCCAGACTAAGCTGCTCCTGGCTGGTGGATGCAGCTCCGAGAGCCATCTCCAGGTGTCTGCCATGGGCACCTGTCCAGGGGCACACACGGGCCTCTTGTTGGATTTCAGAGAGAGAAAAGCCCTCTTTAGGGAGCTCAATGATTTATCTAAAGGCAAATATGCACATGCTAAAACCAAACTGCCCTGTTGAGGCCCTGCAAGAAGAAGAGCAGAGTCTCTATGAAGGACAGAGCTGCTGATGGTAAATGCAAAGCACATTTTTGTTTTGCCATGTCAGACTGAGGCATTCAGAAGGGACCAGGTGTAAAAACCCCAACAATCTAATGAAATTAAAAACATTACATTGGTAGAAATTCATCCTTGATTTTGGATGCTTGGTGTCTTTCAAGGTTTTCTAAGTGTAGGGATGGGATATTTTTCTTAATCAAAGCTTAAAACCAAAGGACATAACTTCATTCTAGTTACCAGCATTTTCAAATGTGAAGGGAATAACTAAACTCCTTATGGTAAAGTAGCATGGTCAGTGAGCACCAGACAACTAAAAGAAATTCTAGTGTGATACAGAAAACTAAACTGTCATAAACTGTCATGTGGATTTTTTTATATTACAGGAACAGATTTAATACCCACTCCAATTCACAGTGTGAGTCATAAAATGGGACTAAGACTATGACTTTTTTCTTGGAGAACGGCAAACTTCAGTTTTCTTTTAGTGGAGTACTGAAACAAAGGGATTATATTCTGTAGTATAATTAACAAGGGAGATTTACATGAAAAAGAAAGATGAAAAAGAAGCATGTTATATAGTTCTCAGCAGATTATTTATTCAGTGCTTAGAATGAATTTATTCCTTGTACATTCTCTAGATAGCAAAATAATGGAAACAACTTCATGACTTTGAGGAAAGAAATGACCATCAAATATGAAAATAAAGATACTTCTGGCCATACACTGTCATATTTTTGATTTGAGATTGCATGAAAAGAATCAAAACAAACTGAGAGAAGTGAAGGGGCATTGGCTAGTTTAATCTAATCAAAAAAACTCCTCTATTTGTTTATTCCCTGAAAAGCCAAAGTAAGATTACTCTTCAGATGGCAAGAGGTCTCCATGTCTTTCTGTAGAATTATCATTGCTAGATTCTTCTTTAAAGTAAATTCAATGGCATCACGAAACGTGCATTGGAATTATGCATTCTGAATCTCAAAAAGAGCATTACATCCCCTTGAAACTTTAAGTACTTTCCCTTATCTCTTATCCTAGTTTAGAAACTTTCCATTTGGCTTCCCCCCCGCCCCCCCAATCCACTTATTTTTGTTTTATTTTGGTCATAATTCATGCATTTCTAACAGTCTGTAAATATCTCACAATACCTGAATACCCTCTGCATTTTCTATATCTAGCTTTAAATCTTAAATACCTTACTGTTGAATCTCCCAGAGCAAATCTTGCACACTTTTGTTCTTTCCAAGGTAAAAACCATCAGTGTCAAATTAAAATGGATTGCAGAATTTTGCTCTTTATTCTCTGTCAGGTATTTCTTGACAGCCTGGAATTTGCACTAACCTCTGTTTGATCCTTGACACTCTTGACAACCTCAAACTGGAAGTTTGTTAAAGGGTGCCAACATAACTTGTATATTAATATCTATATTAAAGTGAGGTTTTAAAAAGAATTTAATAGCATTTGGCACCAGATAACTTTTAAATGGTGACAACTGTATGCTATTATCATTGGATATATAGTTCCTGATCATATAAATTGACATATCATTTGGCAATGGTTCTTGATTTCTCTCTGGAAAAAGCTGCTGGTTCAGTTATAACTGTACATTCTATTTCAGGAATAGTTAATGAAATTACTTATTTCTCAGGAGGAATTTTTTGGCATATTCAGGTTGCATATACATTTTATTGGGCTGTAGCTGAACACTATGAAATGTGATGGACAGAATGGTAGAATTTCTACAGTGTATATTTCAGTGTGAGAAACAACTCCTGGCTAATGCCTGTCTGCTGTGAACTGTCATGAACTACCCAGGAGAGAAAAATTTCCTCTTGTTTGTGAGCTGGTTTGGTCTTGGTCAGCACAGGTTGGCTACAAAGGCCACAAAGGTGCTGCTCCACCTATTTAATCCCAGGTGTGTGGTCATGTCTCACTTCCTGGGTGCAAGGACAGAACAGGAAAATAAATACAGAAGGTAGTTTTCCATGAGCACAGCATCACCTACTGCAGCCCTGGCAGCTGTCAGCAACAGCACCATCCTGCCTTGGCACAATACTCAGGCAGAGCCATGGACTCTCTGGAGTCTGTTATCTTGTCTGGAAGGTTAACAGTTTAACTGTGGCCACTTGGAAAGATTAAGAATCACTTCAGATAAAACACTATGATAAAACTATGATGCCATTTGCTCTGGAGGGGTATCTTAGTCCTCAGATTCTTGCAAAATTTGAACTTGCTGTCTTTTTCTCAGACAAATTACCAGAGATTACAATTGAGGAAAGACTGCAAGCCATGACATGGTAATTATTCTAAGAGATAATTAAGAAGCAGAACAGAAAAATGTTATTGAAAAATGAAGACAGCTGCATTGTAACTTAAAGCAAAATTGCTGAAACTCACAGCCATAAAGGGGTGGGGTTTTTTTTGTGTGTTAGATGTGGAAAATGTAGTTAGCTCACTAAATATCCACCATTTGTTTTTACCCCAGGAGGTCACAGGCATGAGAATCTGAGTCAGGAGTGATGCTATTCCAATCATTCCATCATCTTTTGCTGAATCAGAATGGACTGTATCTAGAGCTTTCTCTCTACAGTTCTCCAATTTGTTATTGAAAACATACAATGATGGGTATCACAGTGAATTCTATCAATGTTCACTGCCTGAATTAGAAAATGTGGAAAAATCCAATATAAATTCTCCTAGATGTACTTTTAATTTCCTTATGACTACTCTGAATGTATTGGGCACAGAGAAGAGCTTAGAGACTTTTTCTTTGCAGTAGAAAATATGAAAAATCATTCATTTTTTCCTTCAATCTACTCCTTTGTGAATTTAGTCCTTAAAAGAAGTGACCAATCCAAAGAGAAGTTAATTCAAAATGATGGGTGGTGTTGGGCCAGTTAACTTCAGGGCTTGATCTGATGCTGATGGAAGTGATAGGAAAATGATCTTGAATCACAGGAACTGTATTTTGGCCACAGAAAGTGCCAGTGCCCTCATTCCTGCTGCAGCCAGACAAGATCTCTGGGCAGCCCGGAGCTGGCTGAGCTTCCCAGATACATTAGCAGTGTTAGCTGCTATGTCCCAGCCCCTGGCCAGCTGGACTAAGGGGAGGGAACCATCACACCATCCAAGATTCCCAGATGGTGTTCTTTACTTTTAATTCCCCGTGCTTTTGCTCTCTGCTAATGTGCTTTCATGGCCATGTTTGCTGTCTATTTATCCGTGTATGTAAAATGAAATTTCCTTGTTTTCTCCTCCCCTTTTATTTCCTCTGGTTGTTTTACATGGTGGCATCTGTGGAATGCTGTAACTTCATTATATGTTTAACATGCAAATTGAGGACAAGGCAAATTTAAAAGTTCTACATATTTGTTAAAAGTTCCTACAGTTTACTTTGGAGCTTGACAACATCCATTAATATCTTTAGTACCATTGCAAGCACCTATGCTTACACATAAAAATAAGAAAGCAGTTTGAATACATAGAAAAATACAAGGCAGTTAGTATTCACCCATCATTCATTTTGTGAAGTATATAATTCTATATTAGAAGCTTTATATTGTAATATTGAAAGTAGTGATTCCAGATCAAAGGAGTGAAGCTGAAGTTATTTTGAAAATATTTAATACTTAATTTTTATTGATAATCTTATTTTGCACTTGGGGTGACATTTTATCACATGCCCTTCTTTGCTCTTTTATACTCTGGATTTGCCTTACTCTGGAGTACCTTATTTTATCTTCCTTTTTCATGGTCTGCAAACTTCAGAGTTAAGTTTTATGTGCACTGTTGGAAGCAGAAAGACAACAGCCTCTGAAGTTACCAGAAAGAAATTGCACCCTGTAAATGCATTTTGGGATAGCTCTGCTAGTCTTTATCTCCAGATAATAGTGGGTATTGAGGAAGCATGCACATCTATAAATACTCCATTTCTGATTTTCTGTTCTTTATATTTGCATTCACAATTACTGGGCAACTTCAGATTTTTCCATGCTGGCACAGCCTAGATTGACTTGGGTACCTCCATCCAAAAGGAACAGAAATCCTCTGTGTTGGCACACAGATAATGAAATGGTATGGCAGCAACATCACTTGCATAATTAAGCATCAGTTTATGCTGCAGAAAAAAGCAGGCATTTCCAGCTTAATTGTTGCCCTTGTCTCTAAGAGATCTGTTCCTTCCAAATTCTTTTTCTCTTAAGAAATTTATCTACAGTGTAAGTAGGAACACAGAAAAACCAAGCAATGAAAACGCGTGAATATGCAGGCAACAAAAATACTTCATGAAGTGTGCAGTATGCAGACATTATATTTCTCCTTCCCCTCATGTGATCCAAATTCATGACTTTACTAGTGGTATAAATGTTTCTTGTAATATGTGAATAGAAGCTGAAATTTAGAGTATAAGGGAGTACCTGGATTACAGGTTTTTATTAAACAGCATTTAATATGTACATCTTCCCAGATGTAGATATTAAATACAGTGTGGTTCAGTACCAATAGAAAATGCCACTTTTACTATTTTTTTAGGCATGAGACTTTGTCCAACCTTATGGCATTCAAAAGACTACTAAATGCTGTATAAGGCTAGAAATAAAATACAGTAAATATTTCTTATTTGTTATTAAACCATTGGAAGATCATTTAAAATGCAATCCTTTATTCAGACTGCTAGAGTGGTGTTGAAATCCTTAAAGCATTCAGATGGTGCAGTAATTGCACACATCTGATGCCAAGACTGCAAAACTTTGATGAAAGCTGTGTCTTTGTTTTTGCTGTAGATAGATCATGTTCTCTGCTGCAGTGAATTAAAACAAAAAACTTCAGTAACGTCTTCCCATGTTATATCCAAATGTAGCACTCAGAGTCCAATGAGTCATGTCAGCAGCAGGGCTAGTAAGTGAATTTATATTTGTGTCTGAATAACTATCCCTTTAAGTTTATAAATGGTTCTCCTTTTTAAGAGCTGCTAAGTATGCAGCACTTGCCTGAGCTATATGGACTTCCTCATTAGGCTGATGAACTTCAAAGCAATTGGGGTTCCTTCCAAGTATGAAGGGAGGACACACAATGCATTCCAACTGAAGCTGAGGCTAAAATGTACATTTTTTTAAACAAAATGTCCCAAATGATTAATTTCTTTTTCATCTAAAAGAATGTATAATGTTTTCTCCAGCAAGTCATTCTTTCTCCTTGCCATTTCTGATCTGCAAAATTAAGTTTTACTTGAGTGAAGTCCTTTACTGACCTCATATGTATCAGATTTTTCTCCGTGGAGTTCAGACAGAATAGGTACATAAACTATGAATGAATTCTGGCCACATTTTACTGCAGACAAGCACTTAACAGCTTTTCCTCAGTCCTTTAATTTTCAGTCTTCTAGATTTAATTTTGCTATAGTTTAACCATATTCTGCCCAAGTCCTAGTGGTGTAATTTAGATTGGATATCTTTTTAGTTTTATTAGAGTTAACATGTAAAAGAGTTTCAATAGAAAAACTCTTATTTTCCATTTCAACAAATCTCATTCTGTAGACGGATTATTTCATTGATTTTTGCATTAAGCAAAGAAAATGTAAATTCTAATTTGAGTCTGGAGTCTAAGAATGAAGCCTGATTCTTTGGCACAAGGTGAACTTTATTGGGCTGTAGTGCAGTTGTCTCAAAGTTATTTCAGGTTTCAGTCCAAATAAAGTGCAGGACCCAGCTATTTCCACATGGTAAAATTCTGCACCGTGATGAGAATAATCTAGTATTTTTTTAATGACTAATAAGCTGTGAGAGTAGGACGTTAAGACAAAGATGGAAACAGTTCCCTTTTTGAAGTTTAGTGGTCCTTTTCTCATGTATTAGTTTATGGAAAATATTGCATAAGAAGAAGAGGAAAGGAACCACAGTAGAGTGGGTGCTTCTGAGAGGGAGCCTTGCAGAAGGTTGATAAAATAACAGAGGCTTCTAGCATGTGTGAGTGTTTTTTTCCTTCCATTTCTCTATGTTCAATGTGAGATTTGTACTAGTAAAGATTAAAGGGTTGGACAGTAACCTGCCCTGCAGTGTTCTGCCTTGAGACAAGGAATGCCTGTGGGTGAGGACGGATTCCCCCAGGCCAGCTGCACACACCTGGCTGCTGCTGAACCTGTGCAGGGCCCTGAGGATGCTCTGTGTCCCTGAGGGTGACATGATTTATTCACCAGGTCTAATGCTTTCACAAGAGCTGGGGCAGATGTGTAGAGGCAGGAGGAGGTCTGCAAATAAATGCCCTGCATAGGGCTTGCCGTGTAACATAGTTAAAACTGTTTTCTTAGAAAAATTGTACTTTTATGGGATTTTCAGGTACTAAAGCTATTAAGCATTCCTCTGTGTTCATGAATTAGGCTGTTAAATTCCTTATCTGGATTACCACCAGAAACAATCCTACATATTTTGTAGGGGTGTGACATGACATTTACTTTTCATTTCTTGGGGTTTTGTGCCACTGTGCGATGTGATGTACTTGGACAGTGCTTACCCTTTGTGAGAGGGGATCCTTATACCAAGAACTGAAAAGATAACATGAATTGAAGTTTAAAAAAGCAATTTTTTCAGGCTGCAGAAGCTGGCATT
This sequence comes from Chloebia gouldiae, assembly GCA_003676055.1. NCBI lineage: Eukaryota > Metazoa > Chordata > Aves > Passeriformes > Passeridae > Chloebia > Chloebia gouldiae. The sequence goes on along the minus strand of QUSF01000018.1, from coordinate 1,389,792 downwards.
TTTTGTTAATTTATTTTTTTTACCCCCAAGAAGGGAGAAAAGGGAAAAATGTATTTCATAAGTGTGCATGACTGCTTACAATTTTGGCAGTGGAGCACAGAGCCTACTGTCCCTCAGGTAATGTAATTTGCTTTCTTATTGCCTTTGGACATACTAAAAATGTAGCATTTTGCAAGAAGGCAGTGCAACACACAATAGATGATAATTTGGTGATAGAAAATGCCATAGAAATCACTTGGTGTTGTATGACATGACTTTACAGAGCTTAATGGAGTATCAGCATTATACATGTATATATGAACAATAGTATGTCAGTGGCTTTAAGATGAGAGAGCAGTCATCCTCCATTGAAGTTGTAGCTATTTTAATCAAAACACCATGATTTCTATAAAAATCAAGCCTTAGGTGTGCTTTTCTGAGCTGTGGGAAGGCCAAGAGAAATGGCATTTAGATGAAGTACATGGGAGGACAAACACTGTACAAGGAACTCGTTTTATTACTACTACTTCTTTTCCTCACTGTTAATTTTCTTTTTCTGTGGCTTGTGTTCCAGTTTTTGTGAATTGCCCCAGACTGAACTTGATGTTTATCACAGATATATTTGCTGTAACCCTGAATAGCAGGAGTACTATGCCTTTCATGTGTACAGAGCCAAGAAACAATAATTTCACAAAGTCTGCTAGCAAGAAGTGGATCTGCAAGAGACGTGGATTGCCAAAATGTGCAGTGTGGGTATTGGTGGAGATGTTATTACTCAGCTTTTCTGTGGGATACAGGTTTAGATTGAATAGGTGATTCATTATCACTTAAACAATTAGTGCTGCTGTATAGCATATAGCAAATCACCGACAATTTGTCTCGTGATGATCAAATTAATTGTCATTCCATTTTTGCAGTTCCACACTATGTGTTCTGCTCAAAAAGAAAGCCAAGTTGACATAGTCTCATCATCATCTTTCAGATATTCCTAAATTTCTCAAATTAAGAATATTTTACTTTTTATATCTGATTTAATCTAGCAGATAAAAGCAATAAAAATATCAATGTCTGGACAAATTCAAGTAGGAAATAGGGACTAAATTTTAACAGCAACTGTGTGAACAATTTACCAAAGTTCTGTATCACCTGAAATCTTTAGATCAAGGTGACATTTCTAAGCAGACTTTACAGTTCATCTACAAATCTTTTGTTGCATTATGCTGTTGATTCATTAATACAGTTACAGAGGATCTATTTGGTCTCAGAGAATCTTTTTTTTTCTTGTATTTTTTCCATTTTTGAGCAGAAACTAAAGTTGTTTGGGTCTTAATCTACACAAAGTTGGTTTGGCAATACTTTGGGATTTGTAGTTCTGGTGAGAGTCCATGATTTATGGACTAAAATAACACAATGTATTATTTATAACTACTTCCATTCACAACAGGTTAGTCAAAATCATTAATGAAACTCCCTTTAACCCTCTTGTATTCAAATCAGAGAAGTCTGATTTGCTAATTTTAACCCATCTTTCCCACATTCTCTCATTCTATCACAAACAATATTGCATTATGAAACATAGAAGAGCTTAATTATATAAGTGTTTTTATGATGTTAACACAAGTTAGACTGAAATAATTTGCAGTTAGCAATGCTTTACCCTGGTAATAATGATTTTGAATTACTGCTGTAGGAGATATTCAAGCCTGAGGGATATGCCAAATGTTCAGACTGACTAAAGAGAAAGACTTGAAGTATCTGAAACCCCATAGCTCTGCTAGTCCTGGTAATGGGAAGTCAGATTTTTCATAGAGGAAACAAAGCTGAGTGAATCACATATGTTTCCTTTATTAATTCTTTACAGTTTAAGCTGTACAAAAATATGTGAAATTCGGCACAGAAGGTCTGTGATTAAAATCCTTCCCACTTTGAAAATTCTTCCCTTCCATCTTCTCTGATTCTGATATGCACATGGTGGGAATCTTAAGTGTGTCTGTAGACACCAGGAAGGTGGCAGCAATGCAAGACTGGTGATGGGAGAAATTGGAATGAAATACCTGGACCAGTCCATTGTCCTATTTTATTCATTAAACACTACAATGTACAATTTTTACTTTTTTTTTTTAATGGTCTAAATTTAATTGACAAGTTTGGCAATTATATAAACTGATTCACAGAAAGGAGAGAAGCCCAATATTCACTGTTCATGGAAGCATTCTCTCTATTACTTGCAGAGTTGGAGCTCATTATGTTGTTTACCTTTGGAAATTATCCTTTCTCTATTTCTTTTTCTCAAGTGGCTGCTTCTCTATGGCTGTGTTGACTGGAGTATTAAGATATGACAAGGTAATCCTGTAGCAGTTGAGATTCAGTCGCTGTAGAGAAAAAGGAGAAAAAACCCCGTCCTACTATGCTCAGAGAAAAGCCTAGACCCTATAATTAAGATAACATTCCATTTGACAACTGAACAGGAGCCAGACCTTCAGTCATTTTGGAGCTGGTATATTGCCACCAATTATTTTAAATCTCTTTAGTTGCCAGATATTGTTGCTCTTCTGCTGCCTGGCAGGGCACCAATGATGCTGATCTATGATCCAACCAAACAGGAAGAATAAATTAACAGCAGTGTAACTGGTACATTCTCAATCCACCAGAATTAACCACAAGTGCAAAAGAGACAGTCATAAGATAATGACTGCCTGTAGGGTAGACCTTGTTTAAGATACTCTTTACTGAATGAGAATGTGGAAAGGCTCCATGACAATGAGACTGAAGTAATTGCCTCTAATATTTTAAGAAAATACTTTTAAAAGGTATAAATTCTGTATTTTATTCATGCTACTAATTGAGCACCTTGAGTTTTCCAATTCAGAGAGCAAGGTCTTCTGACCAAATTCCCTATTTATGCTGAATTTTTACACATTACTGCTATTTATTGTTGAACATGCAAGGCCATGTATATCCCACTTGGAAAACTGCTTGGAGTACAAATCTCACGTATTTTTCTGCAGCTGAGGTAGTGCTTTTGTAACCTGGATATGTGCTTGACAACTCCTGGTGGTTCTTCAGTAAGCCTCTATACTGGGGTATCAGTTTCTCTCTAGCAGCTCAGATTTGCTGATGTAAATGCTCAACCCTCTTAAAAAAAAAAAAAAACCAAAAAAAACCCCAAAAAACAACAACACCAAAAAATCAAGAACAAAGCAAAACAAAAACAAACCTTAGTTTCTTCCCTATTAATTGTAAGTAAATCTCCCAGGAGCTAAATCTCTGCTTGACACCAAGCTGGTACTGGTGCGAGAGAGTAAAAGGGAGACTGAGAACACTTTGAGTGATTCTGTGAATTTGTGTTGTATAGAACTTTCACTTCTATATACTCACACTACTTGTTTTTGTTGTTTGCAGTTTAATTTAAATTTGTTTGTTCTGACGCATTTTTTTTTAATCAATAAAGGGTGGTAACACATAATCATAGAATCATGGACAGGCTTGAGTTGGAAGTGACCTTAAAGATCACCCTGTTCCAACCCCCTGCCATGGGCAGGGACACCTCCCACTGTCCCACGTTGCCCTGAGCCCCAGAGTCCAGCCTGGCCTTGGACATTTCCAGTGATGGGGCAGCCCCAGCTGCTCTGGGCACCTGTGCCAGGGCCTGCCCACCCTCACAGCTGAGGCCGTGACAGATCAGTGGTTCCCAGGGTTTTCCTTTCTCTGCTTTATAAATGAGAGCAATGTTTCCCCTTGCCCACTCTCCTGGGACTTCACTGTACTGCCATGACTTGGCTGGTCCTTGTTTTCCTGCCTGTGGAATTGCTGCTTTCCCCTTAGTTTGAATCAGTGTCAAACAATTCCTGTAATGGTTTGCAAACTGAGTTCATTGTCCATTGCTCTTTCTCTGCTCATAACTAATGTGCCTCATAAGCAGTGAGCTGGTTGATTCTTTTCATTACTGTGAATCATAAATACAAAATCCTTAACATAAGCACATTTTATTCTGATTTGTGATGCTGTTTTCCAATGAAAAATGAAATGCAGATTTCTAAGTAACATAACAGTAGGAGCAGATGGAAATCTTATCTTCAGAGTTCTAAAGGGAGCCCTATGGAGGAGCCCAATTCAATTTCATGTAAAAGGACAATGTTTTGGTTCTTTTATTTAAATAGAAGGGTTTGATCTTCCCAGAAGGAAACATTTCCCTATTTCTTTTCCCTTTGCTGTTAAATAGCTAATCTCATCTAGGTTTTGTATACCAAGATAATGTAGTCTAATTTTTATTTTATTTTTCTATTGCTTTTGGACTCATTGAGTGATTATTTTTTTATAAGAAATATTCTTTAAAAGAAAATCTGCAAGTAGTTTCTCTGAAAACTTTATTTTTACATATATGAATATTAATCTTTTTAGTGATGGATGATGAGAAATTTGAGATTAAACACAGAGTTAAATCATGTGCAGAAGGACTTGTTGCTTCAATGTACGATCATGTTGTCCTTCCCTGCATCCTTATTTAGAATGGCACTGCCCTTCAAGCTAAATACATAAAGTACCACTAACAAATTTTCACAGCTCTGCTTTAGGGTACTTCAAGGTTTATTTTTATGTTATATCTCAAGATCTTGCATCTGAAACTGGAGTCCTGCCATCTGTGGTTAACTGTGCATTAAGGGGATTGCTGCCAATACAAGTGTACAAGATGACAACAAGCATGATCAGTTGGAAATTATCTGCAGGAATAAGACAGAAGCACATCTAGGATATAGCTAGAGCCTTGGATTAGTGGAGGGTGTTAATTTTCTGTGACACATATGGTTGTTCTTCAATACTTCCCTACTTTTAACCCTCTGTGGCTCTCAAAGTATATATTTCCACGTCCCCTTTCCCTAGCTACATAATTGCCAAATAAATAGACCTCTGTACTATTTTGGAGAGTTAGTTCTCTGATTAAGCAGTGAAAAAAAATACCCTCTAACACTGGACATATCCTGGCATGCAGAGAAGATAAAGAATATGGTTTTACATAATCCTGAAGGTCAGAAGCACTTACATTTAAATCAAGGAGGTTGTGGCTGAAAGACTCTGTAAGGACTGGAGTTGACAAAGGGTGCTAACACGTCAGCAGTCTGTGGGCATCTTTGCCAGGAGACAATTGTCTAATACAATTTTGTGTAAAAGCACATTTTTGGCTTTATTATTCATTTAAACTTTTAGGGTTTTTTAAATGAAAGAGTTTGGTATGCCCAGAAAAAAAGCATTTCATTATTACTTTGTCCCCTGTAGCCAAATAACTCGTCTCCTCTAGGTTTTGTGTTTAGGTAGTGTACTCTGATATTCTCAACTCTACAAGTACATACCAGCCTTTCCTTTCCATGAGACTTGCAGGGCATGGTGCCACCTTAGCATCTGCTTGGAACATGGATCATGATTTGTGTCTGAGCACTGTTTGCTGTGAAATTCTGAGTGACACTGACGGCTCATGAAGTTTGCAAGGGCAGTGGGGTTGGACATTTGCCAGTGTGCAGGTCACAGCACTCCACTGGCTGCAGATTTGCTATACTTTGGTATTCCAGGGTGGAATATGTTTGTTTTACGTTCCTGTTCAAAATATGAAGAGCAGAAATACTTAAAGATATTTCAATCCACTCTGAGTATTCTCCACCACATGGTAACTATATTTATGGTTTCTTTGTTGTTGTTGTTTTTGGGTTTGTTTGGAGTTTTTTGTTGTTGTTGTCATTCTTTTAGTAATTTTAGCAAAACCTCTTTGGTTGTTGGTGGAAATATCCTAAGTTAATAAAACTAATATAGGAAACAGGAAACAAAAAGGCCACTAGCTTTGATCTGATAAAAATTGTTTAAACATTACAAGTTTACCCATCTTAGACATATGAATTTTGTGCTTAAATAAAACCTCAGTATACATGTATGGCACTTAATTCCATGTAGTCACAGAATAAGGTGACCAGAAAAATCAAACAAAAACGTGATTTATAGTTTCCACTGGTGTTGCTGGTATTTTTAGTGTACTTTCATTGTTTCTTGATTTCTTCCTCATAGATGATAGAAATTAGCTGGTGGAAAACATTAAGTTGGAAATACTCTAATAAGAAAAATAAACATCTGCTGAGCAATGGAAACTGTAGCATAGAAGAATGAACAGTTCAAAAAAGTTCTACACATTGAAGTTAACTATAGTAACACATCAAACATCTAAGTAATGGCATTGATGGAGAACTGTAAATGCACATACAGAGAAAGGAAAAATGTTTTGAGCTTAAATCGAGCCTTTTGTTTTAGAACCAAAATTACTAACATTTTCTGTCTGGGAGGGATATGGGATAAGATGTCTTAATTGTGCTTGCAGATTAATTTTTCAATTGAGAAAGGGCAAGTTTCATTAGAAATTATCTCCCTGTGTTTACCAAGATGAGGTGAAGGAAAAGGCAATATCTGGCTGACATTCATTTAGGTTTGCTTTTCTTATATGTGCAGCAGTCATTTAAGCAGAGTTCTGGGAATGTGTATAGAAAATACATTAGTTTGTGACTCCCTCGCTTTGAATTTCTGCATGACCTTGCCTTTACTTTTCCTGCTCTGCTGCAAAAGATATTGAACTTCTGAGGATTTCTCCCCCCTCAGCCCCCAAATTTACATGTCAATAAACTAGTATTATACACAGAGGAAGAATGAAGGAACACAGAAGTTAATTAATCTTAAGATTACACAGGACTGAAATGTAATTTTAGGAAGTGCTCTGAATATCCCAGGAAGAACAAAGAGACCCTAGCACTTTGCTGCTTTAACATCTCATATCAGTGAGGAATAAGTGAGCAGCCAAATCCCAGCCATGCACTTGAGCTGGCTCCTGGCAAAGAGCTCTGCTGCCTCTCTCCCCTCCTGCCTGCTCTTAGTGGCAAGGCACAGAGCAGCAGGACTTATTTTCCCTCCTTCAAGGGACACCCTAGGGGTGAACATTTCTGTGCTAAGCCAGAAGAGAGGTTGACATGCTCTGGGATGTCTTCTCTGGCCCCTGATATGTTCCTGATATGCCATGCCCCCATGTGTGGTTTGTCCCCAAAGACAAGGACCATGGTGAGCACTGTAAATGCCTCCTCTTCCCCATTTCTGACAGTGGAAGTTACTTCCATACCTTTGTGAACAAATAATTACTGTATTGCCTGATTGATCAAAGTGCACTCTGCCATTGCTGAGTACAGAGGCGCTTCTCTAGGGGATGATTCAGAACAGAATCTTAATTTGTGCTGTCTCTCAGGTGTCTGCAGGACTGGACTCTGGGATTCAGTTCCTTAAACTTGCATGGTAGAAAATGAAAAATTGCATATTTCCTCCCAAGGAACAGGATGTGGGAATCACCAAATATAGTTGCTTGCTCTAAGAGGCACAGTCCTATCATGTCCATGGCAGTGGTTTAATTGGTAGTGAATTTTAAGTGTGCAATTTATATAAAAGGAATGCAAGGAATACAAAGGCTCAGCAAGATTGGTGGGACAAACCTCTACTTTTTGTGTATAAAAAGGGATGTACCCTACCAAAAACAGTGGCCTATGAAGAGCTTTCTGTTCATGACTGTAAACGGGGGAAGAAATAAAGAATTTTTTCCAGCTTTTTGGAAGCACACACACTAACAATAAACTATGACATTTTCTTTTTTGGAACTACATCTTTTAAAGGAAGAAACATAACTAAAAGCACAGGATTGTCATAGGGGAGGAGGTGTTTTCCTTTAGCTGAGAACTCCTATTTCCAAGTCTGTACATCAAGGGAGTTTTCACTTCAAAGCTGTCTACACCAAGGAATAGTAACTTCTAATGAAACTGATAGTTAAACCCTCAGCTATCACATCATAAGCGAGTTGCTATAATAGTGCCCACAACTATTGCACATCCCCTTTGATTTATTTCATTTTTGATCTTTACCACCTGCTGGACCAGCACAGTTTTGTTCACCCTGGCTGAGTTTTTTTTTTTTAATTAACCAATATACCAACAAAAATACATTAACAGTCCCTCATTATCTTTACATGATCATTATATGGGCTCAATAAGAAAGGACATGAATAATAACTGATCATCTACTCAGGAAAATCAAGTCTCACACAGGAGAGAGAGATCAAGGCTACATTTTTAGATAAAACAAATTCCTGTCTTTTAAATATTGCAATTAATTATGTGATATGCTGCCTGTGTTGCAAATTTCCTTGTACTGTACTTAAGTTACATAAAAATTTGAAATGTTTTTGTTTTCTAGGTTTAAAAACAGATTTTAGAAGTTATTATATGTTCTGAGTTTGTTGAAGATTGAGTCTGAATATACAAATTTTGAATATCTATCATATTCATATTTGTATTTCTTTAATGAAGTATTGTATTAGTTCAGTTAATTGTATCCAATAATATCTGAGAGTGGGAAGAAATTTATATGGATTCCCTAGTAATAAATAAGAGGAAAAATACAAAGTCATCCTAATGATATGAAGATTTTATTAGTTTGTGTCATTGCTTATTAAGGAAAATAAAGTAGTTTTGTCTCTTTGGAATAAGTTGTAAGGTTTCTCTAATCAACTCTTACAGAATGTTCTTCTGACTGGTTTTTGCCATGAGAGGAGATTTGTCCTGTTGAGGAAAAGTAAGCTTAGATTAAATTCTTGAATACTGACTTCCAAAGAGATTAGCATATATATTTACAGGGTTTTTTAGCTTGAGAAGAGTAAATCAATATTCTGTTGAAGAGCCACAATGTGAGTCAGTAGTAGCAGAACAGCAGCCAGATAGTATTTTAATTGCAATTATTTGCATTAATCTTCCAAGCACTGAATTTACTGTATTCCCAGAGAGTTTGAGATACTTGTTTCCCTTCTTTCTTTCCCATGTTCTCATCCCTAATAAAATGCATTTGAATCTTCTTAAAGGAGAAAAAAAAAAAGGAACAGCAACTGGAACCCAAAACAACCAAACCCTGGGGGATGGTTTTGCAGAGCTTTAGAATTGCATTGGTAATCTTTATGTAAATCAGGTTACCATTACTGGATTAACATAAAAATGCACAAAATCCTCCAGGGTAAAGTGTATTATGAACACATCTGCCATCAGAGACAAACAGTAGGCACAGGAAAGGATTTGGCTTAGGAGTTACTGAAGTTTAGCACAGTCCTACCAGTTGAACTCAGTGGGACTCAATTTTTCACTCCTTTTGCCTTTAGAAATCTTCAGACAATAGGAATTTCATGAGAGACCAGCCTGTTGTGTACCGAGCTGCCTGTTAAGGGAGGTTACATTTGCAAAACTTCAGCTCAGGCAGGGCTCAAGCTATTCCCAGCTAGGAGGAAAACTTCCTTTTTTAGGATGTTAGCTAAGGGCTGCTAAGGTGATTAAATGATGGGAGCACCTCACACGTGCAGAAAGGCTGAGAGGAGAGCTAGGAGAGCTGGGACTGTTTATCCTGGTGCAGAAACCACTCAGCAGGATTTCTTGAATATATGAAAATGTCTCGAAGGGAGGATATGCAGGAAATAGAGTAGAGCCTTTTCAGTGGTGTATTGTGACAGGACAAGAGGCAATATGCACAAAATGAAACACAGGAATATAAAGAATTCTTTTTTTTTTTTTCTGTTTTTACTGGAGGTGACTGAATGCTGAGCAATATGTTTAAAATGCCACTGTGAAGGTAAAGCACCTTATCATTAAAACACTGGGGCAGTGGTCCACTAGCAAACTTTTTGATACTCCTGTGTTTCATTATTCAGGGAATTCTATTTTGATGCTGTGAATTATTCAGTGCATAGACACGATGAGATTACCCAGCCTGAGTCAGGAACCACGAAGTCAGTAAATCACAGGGGGGTCTGCAGCTTCATCTGTCACTGACAAATTGATCTCTTGGCAGGGATGAGTACACTGTGGGGAGAGCTTTGTTCATGTATCTGCTCTGCAAGATTTGTATAAGATTTCCCTAATTTAAATACTGGGGAGCAGATACATAAGTGTTGCAGCTTGCAACAACATTCACTGGATTCAAAAGTGTAACTTTCATTTAGATTTGGATATGAACTCTCTGCTGCTGTTCACAGTAGGTCTGGTCCAAGACGTTGAAAATGTATTAAAAAAAACCCAGCTTCTCAATAGTTTGGCAATTTGATCTGATAATACCTGTTCTCTGTATGAGAACCTGAGAAATGAGCTAGCAATTCGAGACCTAGTCAGTGCATAGTTAGAATAGGAATAGTTTACATTATATAGGAATACATTTAGTCACACAAAAGGATTTCTTTAGGAAGGCACTTCATCTGTTTCACTATAAAGTTAATTTTAATTTGAAAAAACTTATGCTATTTTTCCAGAAGTACGTATTATTTCAGAAACAGATTAAAGGGAATCAGTTCATTGACTGTAAACACCTCATTTATTTGAAGTAATTATGTGAAAATTTTATTCCAGGAAGAATATTTGGTATCAAATGAGTCCTAAAGCTTCTGCATAAATGTGGCTTTGTCTCAATAAATTAAAGCCTGTAAAACCATAATCTTAATAAACTTCACAAATTACGTTGCTCATGACTGCTAAACTGGAAGTGTTTTCTACTCCAGAGGCAAATAATTGTTTTCATACTTGTTTATTTCTGACTATCACAGTAATTGTAAGGCATTCTTTTTGATGTAATACCTTACACCGTTGTATATGAAAAGTGATATGAGCCATTTTGTGTTTTAATTGAATAACTTTGGCAACCGGATTTTCAATCTTCAAATATTGTTAAGTTAATTCACTTGGAACCATTCAAATAATTTCTAGAAGAAAATGAAGTATAGAGTGGGTTTATTCTTGTTTTTAGAATGTTATTCCCTGCTAAACAAGGTTCTCAGCTATTCCTAAACAGGAACTTACTCTGTGTATGGCCTTTTTAAATAAATGAGCTGCCATGCTCATTCAGCAAATCACCCATGCATTAATGTAATATTAGGTTTATTAACAGGTCTTTTAAAAGACCATGATAAAGTGCAACTTTCATTCTTTTTAATTATGGGAGACAGAGTACTGAAAAGACGTTCTGAGTCATGATTTGGTGGCCTTTTCCTTTTATTCCTTCCCAAAGCTTTCTACTTTTGTATTGCTTTAATTTATTCCCAACATCTGGATTGTAAAACCAGCTAGAAACTCTTCTCTTGTAACAGCTCATGGAGATTTTAAGGAAGCAGTTTTGGAATTGTGTTGCTCTGTGTAGGGTTTCAGTGTAGTAGCTTCATGAAGAGAAAAACAGCAAAAAAACCCCAAAACTATCTCATGCAGGCTCATTCTCCAAATCTCTGTATGTTCTCTAGTTCTTTGTCTTATTTTGTAATGGATCTTAAAAGTGAAGGAAGGTGAGATAATCACTGGTACCTCACCTATCACAGGGTCATTGGGCTGAAAATCACCCTTCAGTGGTGGGCCATTGTGCTCCTAGATGGAGAGACTTTGTATTAAAATGGCAGTTAATTATTAATAATTCTGTGAGAGCATTGCCAGGGTAAATTTCTAAAGTACCCTGAGCTGTGATTGAACATTTTCAAATATCTAATATTTCTGGGTGAAAGGGGTCATTAGTTCTCCATTTACAGAATAAGTGGACTGCTCAGGGCTGTGGAAAATTCAGAAGCTATCTGTGATGAGATATGATTTCAGGTTTTACCTCCAAGTTTGTCTTGTAGGGTCAAGGATTCGGTGTGTAGAGATATTGAAGAGTCTTTGAGCTGCTGCTCTATGTCCAGAAAGTGACACTTAAGATTGGAGTGGGTGATTGGCATTAAATTCCTTGGATATGTGAAATAAAGCATTTGATCAGTGACTAGTGGGAGGGTGTATAGCTACAAACTGTAAAGGGAGCACCAGTCTTGTGCTTATTTAGTTTTTCATGTGATTCAGACATATGAGATGACAATCTTTTAGAATTTTAAATAGTTAGATAGTATTTTAAGACCAAATTATAACATTTTGCAAAGCTGATATGTCTTCTTATGGTGTTGTGCTGAATATGTCTTCTTTATCTGATTCTTTAAATCTGGAGTTACAGGGTGAATATACACGTAAGCTGTTGGAAATCGATGTTTTCTTTTTGTTATTAAAAATATGGCATACAAAATTAAGGAAAAAAAAGTGAAAAAATCCTAATTTAAAAATGATACTTTTTTTTTTTTTTTTAAATTCCAAAATTCTTCTTTTATGCTGTTCTCAAAACCCAGCCCAGAAGTAGATAAAATACATAATCTTAGCTTTCAGAAGTATTATCTAATTAAGACTGCAGGTAATGACTTGATAGGGGAGATTTTATTGTGAATATAGAATGGAACTAGACTTGAAACAAGTGTAAAGCAGATATGATAAAATGTTGCATGAACTTATTATTCAGCTCTCAGCTGTCACAAAGAAGTTGTAGTCGTCCTGGTTAAAAACAGTCTGTGTGACTATGGATTTGATATAAAAATGATTTCGCTTCTGTGGGTTTATTCAGCATCTCTTTTTTGCTGAGCTCTTTTACTGGCTCAGATCAACTTTATCTATTGATTGTTTTGCTCCAGCTATATTTAAAGTAATTAGGTATTTTTTTTTGACACCTCAATCTATTAGCTTCCTTACTTTGAGAATTTTTATGGATTTTGGTCACGCCTGGTTTACAGTTTTGAGAGTTGTCCTAAAAGCAGAATGTTCTATATAAAGGTGTTCTGAATGAGAAACAGCAGGCATGGCCTCTGGATAGGCTGGGGAATGGAGGATTGCCTGCAAGCCTGGGACTTCTCAACACTTCTGGCATCTTCTGAAAGTCAAGCTGAAGGCAGAGGGAATTCCATTGTTACTTTATTTTTTTCTAAAATAGTGTTTGCCTTCACAATGAAGAGTCAAGTGAAAGGCTGCAACTATGCCATTTAATTAAAAAAATTCACTACTTAATATTATTTATCTAACTATATATAAATAATCTTAATACCATATGTGTGATTTTGGTAAAGAATAAGACACCAAAAAAGAGATATGGGAGCTTTAACAGTTTGTATATTTCATTTCTTAAGCACCACTGTGGACTCCAGAGCACAGATCAAGCTAATAGTTTATCAGTAAACTGTTGGCCAAGTTTTAATTTTTGTCCAGTTACTTTGGGTTTCACTAACTAAAAAACCCCAAACCTTCCAGCAAGTTTTATCTTTTAACACAGCTCCTGTCTGTCTCCAAACTTGAGGAAGTTTGTGGGTTTTTAAAATAGATTTTAGCAAGTAGATACTTTTTCCAGACCAACTATTTTGGTAATAAACTGTATTTATTTGGGTTCTTTTCAATATGAAAAGAAAGTCCTCCAAGAGCTGTGGCAAACCTACTTATGGGACAGATTGGTTTTTAGTGTTGAACAGTGTGGTTGGACGCCCACTTTGCATTTATAGCCAATGAGAAAAAGACAAACAATTCTCACTTATATCACATTTTTAAAATATTCATTAGAAGAAATGAGACAGAAGCTTCCATGTTCTGCTAAATTTTGAAAGTAGGACTTAAACGGCCCATTTAATTAGATGGTACTTTGTCCCCTTACACTCTTTAAATCTTGTCCTTTATACTTATGACAGGTACAGACAAATTTATGGTGTTTAATTATAGGCAAAGAGACCATTTCCTGCCATAGTCATAATATCACAGAACAGTTGATGTGGAAATTAATGATAATGAGAGATACTTCGTTTCTTGTTACTTTATTAGTAAAGGAATGCATTACTTCAAAGATTGTTCTACACTTGAGAAATATTCAGTGCAAAACGCTGAAGCAGTCATGACATTCAAGTGAGAATGTGAAGATTTATCTTGGCATATGGTGATAGAAAGAAGGCGATATGTTTTGACAAGTATCGTAATTTGACAGTTAAAATAAATACACAGTCAAACCAAAAGGGGATGGTTGATGAAAACTATGTGCTGAGTACTTTTCCTATAGTTTCTTTATTGAATAACATGGAAGCTATTCTGATGTTGGTAATCTGGAACACCTGTGGACTCTTTGAGTGAGAACCAATAGCATTACATCTCACATTATAGCATTGCATTTTTTGGATTTTATTTCCAGAAACAATACAGCAGCACTGCACAGTGGGAATTTACCAATGTGAGTATTACTCAGAGATGAATCATGAAGGTTATCAAAAATGACTAAACAGAGAGAACCACAGGAAGTTCTGCGTCCAAGAACAAACAAATGTATTTGGCCCTTTCTTTTTTGTTCCTTTGGTTGCTGGCAAAGCAGGAGGCCTGAAAGCACTCAAACCTTCAAAATAAGTTAATTTTATACTGAAAAGTCTTGAAAAGTGCCTCATAAAGGGCAAACCACCCTGACACTCAAGTGTTTTCATGGAGATCCAGCCCTGTGCAGGGAGCCCTGGGGCTCTGGGAGCAGCAGCGAGGGCAGGGCTGGGGAGCCCAGGCTGCTCCCGGGCTGGAGCAGGCACAGACCCTGCAAGTCCTGCATTGGCACTTCCTTGGATTCCCCTTTTCTCAGCTCTCTGTACCAGTTCTGTCCTCCAGGAGCTTCATGGGGAACCATCTTTGATATGGAGACGTGATTATTAAATGGTACAAATTATTTATTGGCTTTATCCAATGCGTTGATTTATTCAAACTGAGCATCTGACTCATAACATCTGTTTTGTTAATCACTGTTATTTCCTTGCATTACTACTCCTATCCTATTAAAAAAATTTGGAATGGTTTGAAAGGAGACATAGAAAGACAGACTTTTGTTAGATGCAATATTTTTTCCTTAGAGAAATTAGATATTGGTATATACAGTTGCCAGCTACTCTACTTTGATGGATAGTCTGCTTTTCTGCCAGGAAAAGTATCCAAATAAATTAAACAATATATTAAATATAGCATAATAGAGCTTATTTTATTTAGTTTATTGTTGTTGCATAGTTCTTACCAACACAGAGGTTTTACTTCTTAAATTCTCATTATTATAGAAATGAGATATTTATAAATCTGCAAATCTCAAATTTAGATTTTTACCCAAGGCTTATCTCATTTCCTGTTGCCAAATATATCTAAAGTTCAATATATTTTGAAAGTTTCAGGGGACTTCTGCCAGTAGCTGCATCTCACTGCCCAGGATATGTCAGTACATTTTTTTCATTATACTAGATAATAATCTAGAAACTGAAATAGTCATGACTGTACCATTTTCCTGATCTGGGTCTGACCTATTTAGGTGCTTTCTGTGAGGGAGCTCTTCCATAACTTTGATAATTTTTTCCTGTTCTTTGTAGTTTTTTGTTTAGTTGGTTGTTTTTGTTTGTTTGTTTATTTTTTTTTTTAATTTTGTTCTGACATTGCCCTTCACTAAAGGAAGGAAGAAGGATAGAACCACCCACACTCTTCAGGTAGTGAGCTTACTATGGATTTATGGAGTTTTACAACCATGGTATCATTACCAACTTCAATGGCATCTCTGTCAGAGAAGGCCTTCAGACGAAGTTTCTAAGAGGCTTTAAAATTACTCTTGAGGGTTTTCCCCTCCCTTAATATTGTGTCTGATCTGTCTCTCCAGAAAAATTGGAATAGCTGTAGTTTTCCATGGAATAAAAGGTGTTAAAAGTCTCTAAGAAATAAATATGGCAAGGCTGCCAGAGTTACAGCAGTGCTTTCTGCTAATGAGTATCAGTACTTTAAGATCTTGGGTTGCCTAATTTTTCTTTTCTTAATTACCAATCAATGAAGTCCATGTTCTTGAACTAAAATGTAGGGAGAAAATTATGAATTGGAAAGTGTCTAAGCTCTCCGGTTTCCTAGCTAGAATAAATGAAATTACTGCAACAATCATGATTTCTCATTTGAAAGTAATTTAACCTTATTTTTTTTTTTGTCAAAGAGTTTTTAAGAAATCTGGACAGATCAGCATTGATACAGCACAGGTTTAGAGCTGTTCAGAATATTTAATTTCAGTTATATGAATTTCACGTACATATCAATTTTTAAAAGAGCATGTTACCATTTTATGTACATGAGGCCTCTCTGTTATATAAAAAAAATCTCTACACATGACTGTTCCATTTGCAGAATGCTCATTTTAATTATGCCAATGCAATTTGGGCTAGGTTCATTGCAGTTATTTCTATTTCATAATGTATTTATAACTTTATATTAGGAAAAAACCCAGAAATAAAATCACCAAAAATACCCACAAAACCATGAAACAAAAAAAAAAAATACACACACACACAAAAAAAACAAACCCAAAAAAACCCAAAAAACCCCAAACCCAGACTAAAATAACACAGAGCCAGAATCAGCCTAAAGTTTATATCACACCTTTGTTAGGTGGTTACCTCTGCTAGTGACATGCCAGTATCATCTGGCCAAGGAATGCCAGTAAGCTCGTGAGCTTCCTCTGTCCAACAGCTTTTGAATTTTTGATTTTTTTCTTGAATTTGTCCCCCTTTTCTGCAGCCCTGTGTTGTGCCGTAGTTCAGCTTGCAAACAGCCTTGGGGTTTGTTTGCATTTCCTTTCTTGTATCTGGTTCTTCTTGAGGCAGGTCTGCAGCCAAACATCTGCCAGCAGCTCGCTGGCTTGATTATGGAGAGTGAGCAGACAACTGAGATTCCTTGCACTGTGTGCAGTGTTGGAATACAAAATGCAGAGAATTCTCAGAACTTTGGGCCTGTAAGCCAAAGCTTAGAATGAAACACAGGATTTGATTTGAGACCTTGAAAAAAACTTCCAAACTTAGGTGATAGAAGTGAGAATTAGGATTTATAGTTTAAAGCAGGGACTTGCTAAGCTGAGGAAAGTTTTAGAGTTTAAGACATAGAAAAATTAAAAATAGTTACAAAGGTAAAAAAGGAGATTAGAATGCAGTACTGTAGGTCTGTGTGTCATAACATGATTGGCTAAGAAAGCTTACACTGTAGCATGAGTCCATAAGAGTAAATATTTAAGGATTGGGTCAAAAACATAAATATACATATTGGCAGTGTTTTATTGGTCAATAAATTCTTAGTAGGTCTTGTAACTAAGGGTCTTGTGACCTTCTGAACCATGCAGTAAAGATGTGAGCCAACTCTCCCTTCCTGCCTATGCAGAAGATAAGAAAAAGAAGCAACATCATCTAAAAACTCAGAGGTCCCATGTCTAACTCATTCTAAATTCCTTCAAAAATCCCCATAGTGCAGAGCAAACAGTTTTCTGAGTGTATCCTTCTTGTAGCTATAAATATATACATACCTTTATGGGCACTTTTTCCAGTGAGGTATATTTAGGCCCATGTGTCTTAATTGAAAGCAGGTGCCTTTTCTGAGCAAGCAAAATCGGCAAAAGCCTATTTTAGGAGGATGAAACAGCAATAGTGCCTTGATGCTTTAAGATGTACAAGGTAAGTATCTCCTTGCCTGTGTCCAGGTACATAGAACATTGAGAGAAAACAAAGAGATATTCTCCAGATGTGTCACAAAAATAACCGTGGGAACTCAAGAAAATGAATTGCCTCCTTCCAGTGGGAAGGAGCTTGCTACTTCTGTTTTTAGGTCTGATTTTTGGTTTTTGTAAGCTTCTAACTTGAGACCTCCAAAAAAAAATGGAGCAGTGAGCTTCTGAAAACACAGCTTACCTTAAGCTGTGCCTTCCCAGCATTGTCACTTCAGGTGTTCTGCTGTTCCTGAGCCCTCATGTCCTCCCAGCAGGGAAGGAGGTGCTGGCTTCCATCACCCAGGACAAGGCTCTGTTTGACAGATAATCACAAGAATAAAGTAGGTTGTCTCTGGAGTTCCCTTTCTGCCATTTGTTCCTTCTGTGATTGCAGGAGGAGACTTAGCCCTGCATTTGGCTTCCACCCTTGTGCAGCCTGACAAGGGCACTGTGATTGTGATGGGATAACATGGTCTGAAAGCACAAATCCTGTGTGTGCAGCATCCCTGCTCTGTGCATAGGGGGCTGGACAGGAGAAAAGTATTGGGGTTGGGCCGGGTGCAGAAGGAGGAATTGAGACAATTAGTGAGGCTCTTGATGGTGATTTGTAGACTGTATGTGGACCACAGGTTGCTCATTGAATATCTCTTCTAATTTAAGGTTCTTAAATCACAGTTTCTGAATTATTAAGCAAAAGAATGAGACATTGCAGAATAACAGTGGCTTTAGGTCATAGGAGACAGGATGTTTTATCTCATTTTACTGGAAAACCAACCAAAAAGTATATCCTGCAGACAAGAGAGAACACTGATTGTTTCAGTGTGAGGGAGACGATAAAACACCTTTACAGGGTTGAGGCTGAAGCAGACAGTGAGAGCCTAAATTTTGGAGTGGAGGTCTTGGTGATAGAAATAGAGTGGAGTCTCTGTTTCTGCAGGCTCTGTCCTTTTACAGTGGAGAGCCTGTTAATCTTGTGGTCTCCTTGAGCTGCAGCTTCCTAACTGCAGTGTCCTTGCTAGCCTGTGCTCTGCTGGACCAAGTCAGTGTCTTCGCTGACACACAGATGCTGCTCCTCAGGGCACAGCAGGAGAGTCTGGATGGTAATATTCAACTGACTCTTTTATTCCTATGGGTGGTTTCACTGCAGGTTTCTTAGAAACAGGACCTGTGTGTGGGAGGAAGTGCATTCTGGTAGGAACTCAAAAGCTGGTCTCCTTTCAGAACACAATTACACAATGGTCAAAATATGCTTTTGACCATTTAGGAAACTTCGTCATAAACTCTTAATGAATCTCTGGTGCAGAGTTTTGGTCTTGCTCATAGCTTAATTTGTGATCTTAAAGAAGAGCTACAGATCAAACATTTTGTGATTCATATATTCCAGATACTTCTGAAAATTATTTTCTGATTGAATGACACACAGACCATGTCTTTTCTTCTGATGTTTGCAATATATTTTGCCTATGTTTCTTTTACTACATCAGTAAATTGTCCCTTGGTGTGAACCCTGAATGTCAGGTCTCAACTGCATTGCTTGCACGGAGTAGAGGCCAAGCTTGTTTTTACAATTCTGAATCCACTGTACAGAAAATGTCCTTATCTTACAGGAAGCTGAAATTGTATATCTAATGCTGGAAGTGAACTTTGTGGGACTTTGATTTTGCAACCACTTCTCCCAGCTGTGTAAATGTAAGCAGCATTCTTAACTAGATCCCTTTAGATAATGAATTTTTTGAGAGTCTGCTGAACAAGTAGCATCTACTCACAGTAAGGCTTGAAACCTGTTAACAGGCTGCCCAGATACTGGGGTTTCAGGCCTGTTATTCTTAATATCTTATTCTTAATACCTTAAACTACAAAAAAAAAAAAAATAGATCTGTAATAAGGGAGCTAAAGCCATGTGATAAAAGATGTGCTATTGGCCTATTCCAAAACTCTGCAATTGCCATTGAGCTCAGCTGTGAAGATCTATCTTAGACAAAATAATCTGCTGAAATCTGGCAGTTTTATTTATGCAGGGAGCCAGCTTCGAGTGAGGCAGCAGCATGACTCTTGGGAGTATGTTGGGGTGGAAAGTATTCAAAGGGCAATTTGCCAAAGCAAGTCTATGTGAAAGGATTCTGGTGACACTCTGTTCTTTGAGGCTGGGCCATTTGCCCTGATTTATTTGCAGTAAGCTCTCCAGTCTGTCCCCTGCAGCTCCAGGAGCTCATCCTGATCTTCCATCTCACGTGTCATTCCTTCTCATAATTGGAGAAACTCCTGCTTTTGGTGCTGCAGACTCATTTGGGCTTGTAACTGTGGGGCCAGAGTAAGAGATGCCCTGTTCTTGAGCAGAATGCTGGGCTTGCTCCAGAGCCTCTGTCATCTGCTTTGACATTTGCCTGGTATTGGTACTGCTGATGTGTTTGTTGATCAGTTAAAGGCGCTGATCTGATTAAAGATGTGCTGAAGGTCCTGCCATGTCCTACCTCTTCTCAAAGAGCTAAGGTTTGCACATAATCAGAATGGTGGAGCAGCAGTTCTCTGTGGTAAGGTGGGTGCAGCACCATGCAGAGCCTGTGCTCCGAGCTGGGCTGAGCTGCCGGTGGCGGTGTGCAGGGTTGGCTGAGAAGCAGGACGTGTACAAGTTTGGAAGACACAGGGCTGTGTGAGCTGGTACGGCTCAATTAGGTGAATGGGGTGAAAAATAGCAAGTAATGAGACCCATTGTGGTGCAGATCCTGCCGGCAGCCATGGAGCTGGCTCATGCAGCACAGCTCACTTTGTTGCTGTGGTAACCACTGAGCGATTTTTTGAATATTTATGCTGTGTAAAAGGAGCTTGGATAACCTAAAGATAGCATGGATGACTCTTTAGCATGAGTCCTTTTGGTAGGAATAGACTTTGATGCCTTTAGAAAAACTTACCTGATGCCGTCTTATTTTTCCCAAGACTAGTGAAAAATGCTAATAAATTGGCACCTGTGTAGCCTGGGGAGTAGGGCGAGGTAGTGGCAATTATTTGGGGCTTGTCAGAAAAACTCAGTGCATATTCCACTTTGCTCTCTTCCCAAAGCCTTTTTTGTTTGTGCATTAATTTAAGCTTTCAATATCAATGTTCAGTCCTCATGGGATGCCTCTTTTCAAGGCAGGGGATGCTGCCTGCTTCTGTGAAATCAGATTAGGTAGGAGATGTGTAAAGCACCATGATCATACAGTGGGGAGTGGAACCTTGCTGGTTCCAAAATCTGACAGGATCTACAAAGCCCTACGGGCATCAGTCCGTGTTCTGGCGATGTTGGTTTCTTTCGGTACTTCTTACTCGGCCAGATTGCAGGATTTTTGACAAGATATGTTTTGTAAAGGTTTTGTGTTTTCCCAAGTGTAGTGAAACTACTTCAGCAATTACCTTGTACAGCTTCTTGTTCCCAGAAGCTCAAGGAGTGGGAAGGCATTGGAGCATTTGCTGTTCTGTCCTGATCTCTCCGAAATGCTTCTTCTTGCAGATCCCAGCTTCTCACTGAAGGAGTCTCATTCAGCCCAGCACGGAGCAGCACAGAGCAGCCCCTTGCCCCAGAGCAGGCTAATTTACAGGTTGAACTTTGCAGCAGCTTTTCTGTTACAATTATCTGAAGTTTCCCAGCACAATCTGTTGGTTTCAGTTGTGTTGCCCTTTTGCTGATTAGTTGAACTGCTGTTTTAGGAATGTATGTGAAAGTTTGTGGATTTCCAGAGAGAGGAATTTAGAAAATAGGAAGCTCTGTTGTATGGTTTAGGATGGTTTTTAAAACAAGACAAACCAAACCAACCCAACAAAAAACCTCCAAACCAAACCCCTGGTAACTCAAGATCAGAGATTTAAAATAATAGAGGAGTTTAAAAAATGGGGAAAAGAGCTTTTCCTTTCCTGGAGAAATTTTCTCAAAAAGAGTTACTTATGATTTGCAGTCATTTGCCTGAACACTTGACCTTCACTGCACAGACTCAGAAGAGTTTCTCACTTCACATTTAGACAAGAATCACAGAATTGTTTAGGCTGGAAAAAAAAAAACAAATTAAGGTCATCAAGTTCACCCAAGGACACAGAAGCATACATTTCAGTTGTGTATTTTTCTTCAGGATGCTCTTAGCCATGACACAGATGCAGGCAGTTGGGGATTATGAGTTGCAGCTTTGTGTTTTGTTGACAGGTGTTAACCCTGGGGTTTTGCCAGCCCCCATGGAGCGAGACTTCCTTCTCCTGTGCTGGAAAGCTGGCAAGGGACAGGAACTCCTCTCATATTTCTTCAGGACGTTCAGGATCCCTCCTGAGCTCTGACTTACCTGCTGCTGGGAGCCTAGTCTGGTCAGCTGGCATTTATTGGTGTTACTTTTGATAACTGCAGTCTGGAGGATTGTGGCCAGGAAGGTGGTGATGTACAGATAGGGAGATCCAAACAGTTTTGTGTGACACTTGGGTTTCCTCTGCATAGCTGGGTACAGCTTTGACCCATCACATTTACTGGGCCCCAAACCACAGCTGCTTGGATCCCTGGAAGTTCAAATTCAGCAAGTACAGCTAAAAATGGAGATTCATGGACAAATTAGCAGTGCAACAAATGCAACCGTTGCCATTCAGATGTGTTTAAGTGCCATTCCAAGAACAAATTTCTTTCCAAGGAAGGTGTTAATTATCACTTTCCCAATATTTTACTTTTTTTTTGGTACATTTTACTTAAAATACTTGCATTTTTTCAAATACCTTTATGAAATGACAGATTACTACTTTTATTTGCTGACTGTATTCACCCTGATTCTGTTTCCTCTGGAAAATGTATTCCTTGGTGATAAGAATGAAATAGGAGGGAGACTATGGCATGGACAAAAGCTGTAAAATATGTAAAGAAAACTAAGGTTTCTTCTCCCATCATCTCTCTGGGGATGGCAAATAACAAAAGGGTTATGAGGAATAATCATTTACTTCGGATTGAACAGTAAACCAGGGATAATTTAGATACTCTGAGATAATTCAATACATTTACCTTCAACTATAGCAGAAAATCTCAGTCTCATATTAATTTTTCAATTTAGGTAATTCCATTCTGCCTTTCCTACCTAAGGTGCCCTTGGTGTTCAGTTATTACAAGGTATTCTTGTGTGATTACCTCTTCTCCAGGAGCTTTATTTTCCTAGTAAGTGAAATGTTTCAGGTTTCTCTGCAGAAAATAAGAGATGAATGTATGGAATTGCACCTTCAGTTTGGAAACAGTAGTTCCATAGGAAGTCAGTTGTTAGACTGGCTTTAGAATAATGTCACAATTGCTGTTATGGTGGTGAGGGGGTTATGAAGGTTTTGAGTGAATTTGTCCTCGGAGTGAATAATCTCCTTTAAAACATAGTCCTTTGAAGTGCAGAAAAACCTTCACTCACAATTTTAGAGAAGTAACTGGTTTGTATTCTGTTTATGGTGCTCAGTGTTAACAATTCTACTTCTGGAAGTTCTGGATGATATTCACACTAGGAAATATACTTAATTTCCCACTTCCTTTTGCTTAACTGCAAAACAGCTAAAATGTGAAGCAGTAGTGATATGTAATGTAGCCTAAAGGAACTGCAACCCTCACGTCCCTTATTACTGCAGTATTTATAAAATAATTTACCACAGTTAAGTTTCCAATTCCAGCTTTATGGAGAAAACAAGGTTTATCATAGGCAAGCAGATGGTTTCCTGAAATTATTATCTTTTTCTCTGTTCAAAAGACCACAGTAATAGGATATCAGCAGTCCCTGGTGAGGTGAGTCTGTGACCATGGGGTTTATACACAGGAAATTCACAGGCTTTGCTCTTCTTTACTGAAGAAGAGATTTCATCTCTGTGCTAGAAAAATAAATAAAGAATTAGAGGGGGGGTGAGGAAATTGTTTCAGGCCTTTGGTTTTTGGTTTGAAGATGGAAAGCAGTGACTCAGTTTAAAAAACAAGACCATGTTTTGAATTAATAATTTTCAGAGAATGTTCATCTGCAGTTGAACTTCTCAGGTGAAACAAACTGATTTGAATTAGTTTCTTACCTGTAAATTAAAGCATTGATCTTTTGTGGTACTTTTTATTATGACAAAAAATTTAATGGTGAACTGCCACCACTGATTATTTATACTTATCACAGAAGTGAAATTCCAGGGTGTGATTGCAGTAATGAACATTATTTACTCTCTTGGAATTCTAAAGATACTAACATAATCTGATTTAAATCCAGATTCAACTGCTTTTGCAGTAGTTATTCCATTTCTTCATTCAGCATACTTTTGTAACTAAACTTTCTTAATAAGAAATGTAGCCTAATGACTGGGGAATGAAAACAGTCATCAAAATTTCATTAAGTATATATATTTGAACTGTCATTTAACTGTGATTCTTTCTCCCAGGTGAATGTATGACAGGGACAACACTCATGAGATTCACCATGACTGACTTGAGATAAATGTAGCTGTAATTGCAGATAAATCTCAGACAGTTCCCTGAACTTCCTTCATTTACAGCAAAGACTGGAAATTTTGACTTTCAATTCCTTTAGCCTGTTGTGTTTCATACCACTTTGAATCATGCTAAGAATTTTCTGTCAGTTTACTAACTATGAAGATGTCTATGCTGGTAGCTCAGAAGGTATTTTGCAAACATGTAAAATGTAAATGGTTTGAAGTTTTTAGTAAGGGATGGAACCTAACAAAAAAAACCCAAAACACCTCAGATTTTTTTCAGATTTTCTTACATCTTATGTTCTGGATAATATTATCTTTTTCCACAACAATTCTCATAATTTTTCTTCTAGTTCTTCTTTATGAAAGAATAAAGAAGAATATGTAATATTCTTTAATATTATATGTATAATGAGTATCATTATATGGGTAATATGTATACAAACCATTTTTCTTCCTAATGCTGCCACTTTTCACACGACTTATTTCCAAGATTTCCTTAGGAAAGGAACCCAGAGAGCATCAGTGTCATTGAACTGTGGCAGTAATTTTGTTTCTCCTGTGAGTTGGAGAGAGCCTGTGTGTTAAAACACTACCAAAAAATGGTGTATGGGAAAATCTAAATTACAGAATGCTACAAGGGTATCATATGAATAGGTGGGTGTTAAAGGTATCACAGCTGATAATAAGGAATCTTCTGGCTCACTGGAATATTTCCCACTCCATAATGATCAAAGAACTATGAATTAAAATGAGGGGTGTAGTAGTATCTGCAGAGGGATAGAAATAGCTTAATCTTGTCATGGTGAGCACAGCTTGGCCCCTTTTCAAAGGGCTGGGGGTGTCAGAGTCCAGGACCTCCCTCTGGCTGCCCTGGCTGTCTCAAGACCCTGGCAGGGAGCTTGGAGACCTTGGCAAGAAGTCAAAAACACCTGTGGCTTTGATTTTAGCCCATGGAAAAAACTGCCAATTTTGTATGAGGAATTACAAGCCAGGCTCGAGGCAGATTGCCATGGCTTCCTTTCTGGTCAGACCTCGTCAGGTCAGAGAAAGAATGTTAGTGATAGGAAGAAATAAACAGCCTTGAAAATGCAATCGGACACATTCCAGGCTCCTGCTTTGCCTGCAGGGGCTGGGAAAAGGACTTTCACACTGCTGGGGTCCCAACAAGCTGACCCTGACATGGGGGAAGCCTGGAGCCTCCCTCCCTTGCATTTGGGGTTGTGTTTCAGCACAAATCCCTGCCTGAGCCCTGCTGTTAGCAGTGCTTCTTGTCTTGTCTCATACCTTGCTACTCCTGGTCTTGCTGGGTTTGTCTCACACCCAGGGAATGGTGACTAGTGAGCTGATGAATTAGGAGTGCCCATGTGAAACCAGGTGTCTCTAATTTTTCTGTCATCTGCCTGCTTCTGTTCCTCAAATCTTGTCACCTTTTCTGTCCTTTGGTGCTCTTCTTGCTTGGGGTCTGACCCAGGAAGAGGGAGTGAATACTCCAGCATTTTAAATTCAAAATGTAAATCTCCAGAAGTCTGTACTTAGCAGCCATCTATTAATCCAAGCCAGCATGAAGCAAGTACTGGGTATTCATAAATGTACCAACATTTTGATGGTGTTTATCAGCTGAATGCCCAGCTAATCTCCTAAATTCCAGGTGGGCTTGCTAGCTGAGTACAGGGGTTTTTGGCATAGGTGTGCAGTCTGTGCATCAGGTAACTCACAGATCCCTTGGTACAGAGCCACTGACCATATCTGACACTCAACAAAGTGTGACAGAAGAGCTCCCATTCAGTTTTATTTGGATTAAAGACCCTTTGGTGATGGAACCATGGGTAAATATAGAGATGAGTGTAGAGGAAGATGCCCTAATCTCTTAGCTGGAAGTATTCTTCAGTTGGAGTCTTCAAATCCTTCCTAATGAAGCCTTTGTCTTTCTTGGGGTAATTAAGAAGTTGCTGATACTGAGCGGGAGAGTCTGCCTTTAGTTTATTGGTTAGAGATTCCTCTGGAGAGAGGGAAGACTTCAGTTTTTTACAAAATATTTAAGCATTTCTGCAAATATGTGACTAGAGCCTGAAACTGATGTCTCTCTGGTAAGGACTCTAACCACCAGGGCATTCATTAATTCTCACCTGTATAATAACTAGCTTGTGTCCCACAGAGAATTACTTCAGGAAGAGGGATCAACAGATTCCTACTGGGTATTCCTAGCTGGATGATAGAGATAATTATTTCATCAATAAATTGACCTTTGTGAATGGCAATACCTATGGAAATTGAATATTTGCACCCAAGTTAGTGCTATTTTGTGGCAGGTGCCTAAAATTTTTCGCTGGGTAAAGAGAATTCTTCCCCTAAGCTTGGATTTAATTCTCTTTTGGTTGTTCTGCACTAGGCATTTAAATTGAACAAACTTGTAGCTAATTATCTGCTGATGCTGTTTCCATGAGATAAAAGTGAAGTGAAAATGCACCCAATAGAAAGTGTCTGACTGGGGGGTGAAAGGCCTTAACATCCTAGAGATATCTTAAGTAGCCCTTTTTCTTGAGGTATTTTCCAATGTGCTTGATGAAAGTGCTTGTTATAAAAAACTAGAAGTATTGCTCTTCTAGTAGAAAGGTATTCATATAGATCTGTTATACAACCTGGATTTATATCTTCAGTATTCCACATACCGCAGTATGAAAAGAATATAGGAGTACTTAACAAACTGGAAAATGCACTCAGGATGAATGATTGAAATATTTGTTTTTACTTGAAATTCATAATCATGTTGGGGTAAAAATTTGATATTTCCACGGTTTTTATTAATTAGAGCCTTCTGCACTTTACTGTGAATCTCTCAGCTGTGGCTGAGCAATAATCATACACTTCCTTATCCAGCTTGACACTGCTGATAGCTCTTGTAATTCATTCTCTTGATTATGTTTGGCAACTCATAATTTGCTGGTAGCTGGTGTATCAGAATAAGAGCTCCTAGTGAGCATTCACACCATTTAACTCTCATGACATGATTTAATTAGAGGAAATTACCTGAATGTTACCCCTACTTGCTTTCACTTTAAAGGGGGTAAAAGAGAAACGGAGTGCCCATCCTATCAAAACAGGGGGAAGGACAAGCAGCCTAAGCTTTGATGGACAGGGAAATTGCAAAACCAAGGAACTCAGTCCGCTGGCTTTCATGCTGATCTGTCTCTCAATTAGATAGGATGTAAATGAAGCTTACTGAGATATGACAGGAGAATTTTTTTTTTAACTTATCTATAATAAAATGAGTGCTTTATTCTTACTTGTAATCAGAGATAATCTGCTTGCATTTGTTCACATACATTTTTTGACTCTTCATAAAAGCCTTTGCTATTCCTTTGGTTCACGTTCAAGGTTTGATATGTGCATGAAAAAAATCTGTAACATAAATGAACTTGTGATGAATTACAACAGCTCATAATTTGAACTGTATGATCTCAGCTAGGGACTGAATGGTGCCACCTCTTCTGCCAGCTGGCAATCTCTTGGGAGAAGCTCTTCCTTCCTATTATAAACAGAACAAAACCAACAAAGGATCTCAAACACAGCCAAATAAAGACATCCAAACCCCAACCCAACACTTTATGCATAGTGTGGAGAACTGGAAAGGTGACCTCAGGTAGGATTTCTAACAGAACAATGCAAAAATGTGTTAATTTGCACTTGCACTGTAGGTGCCATGTGTGGTGGAAAGGAAGAATGAGCTAAGTAGTGAGCTAAATAAAGCTGTCCCCAGATTAGGTTTGTATGAAGATATTTTTGCTAGACAATTTTTATCACACAGAATCTGTTTATTGCCAGCTTGCAAAGCACTGTGGGATTCTGTCCAAGACACTTCAATGTTAATTGACTTTCTGTATTTAATTGATTATAATCAAGAGAATTTTGGGAACAGGAAACGCAATTATGAGAGCTCTACAGAGAACCTTTAATATTTAGACATTTTATAGTTGTCAGTAACATTTGGGAAACATTTTTCTCACAGGGTAGATACCTGTGTGTTGTGCCAAGGATTCCATGTGTGTGCTCGTATGATTGTGGCCTGCTTTACAGCCTTCTCCTCACAGAAGAGCCTGAAGTGAATAAATAACAGTGCTCCAGTATGGTGTAGAAATCCCTAGCAAAAAATTGCCCTGTGAGAGGTTTTTGTGCAAGGCAAAAGGTAAAAAACAAATATCTTTGTTTCCTCATTTAAAGTATCTTTAGGCCTATAGCCTACCTTTTTGGCTTAAGAGAAACAAAAGTGGATACAATGTGCTATAACCTTGTTGACATCTTCCTGTTAGAAGCCACATGAGTGACAGCAGTGAATCTGAAAATTATTTACCCTTATTCTGTTTTATCTATGCTTTTACACAAATTTTCATTTATAGTTCATCAGTTTCTAATGACTGAATGGAAGGTACTGTTTATTGACATTCAGCCCTCCTTTTTAGATATGCAGGAATGCAGAAAATATTAATTAAACACTGATAGTAGAAGTGAGACTAGCACTCAGCATGAACATTCTGTCAGGAGATAAAGATTTTCAGTGTTGGTAACAAAACCAAATACAAGAATCAAAAAGATCCTCATGAATAAACATGATTTCTTGGAAACATCATTTCCCTGATCTTGCTGTTTTCTATTCCTTTTAATATTTTTATTATTTTATTTTTAGAAACAGTGTTCAGATGTTCCTGAGATGGTAATGTTAGAGTTGCTAATGGCCCCTGGCATGTGTTACTATGATGTCAGGGTGTTTTAAAGGCTTTTTACAGTCTTAGTGTTTCAAGCCCAATCTATTTTTTTTTTTCTGGCATTACCTGGCAGTGATGTAGCCTAAACAGATTGTTTGTAAGTCTTGGGAATGTTGATGCAAAGAGTGCAGTTTCATTTAAGCCATAGATCTTTGCAACAGGATAATGATTGCAGCACATGTTGTGGAAAAGGTAATTCACTTTTGACTAGACATTCAAATGGGCAGAGGCTGTAATTTTCAGCTTAAGTACTAAAGGTGGGGGAATCTGTAGTTATTTGTTTTAGTGATTAAATTACAAAACCATAAAGGACAAGAAATTCTCCAAGCAGAAACAGAGCTGTACTTCCCATGTGGATTCCTGGTAGTCAATGAAACTGCAGAAAATTTTTTTTAACATCACCAAATTATGATTGTAGTATCTTTTGAATTTTTTTTTAAAGTTTAAATAATATAGCATATATTTGGTGAAGTATTTGGAATTAAAAATAGATAATGCTGTTTTTTATTCCCAATCAGTTCTCATTTTGGAACAAAATCATCATTTTCAATGTCAGAAATTATTTGCAGGAGTAAATTTGATTTTTCTGGTCCACCATTTTAAATAGACTGAAGCTGAACTTTCAGGACTAGCTACTTTTTCTTCATAATGTGTAAAAATCTCTTGATTTCCCTTTCATTCTCTGAAGTATCTATTTTCAGTTTTTGATTGAACCCCCCTGATCCAATTATACATAACTCCTCCTCCTTTAGATCATTCTCATTTGTATATAACTATTAATCAGAACGATTTTTTCCTCCTTTTTGATCTAAATAGCTTCTGTTGATAGCTCTGACTTTCCTAGACAGGGGATTTTATGACTGCAATACATGATGAGCATGTTTCAAACTCTGTATCTTGTCACTGTATTATTTGGTTGCTGGGGCAGCTCTGGAAATTCTGATAACTGCCTTAATGTTCCTTCTTGTACTGTCTTTATCTAGAAAGGTAAATTTGCAGCTCATATTGATGGTGCAGTGCTAGTGAGAAACTGCTGCCTAGAAGGAGGGGCAGACCTCAGACTTGTGTGTGAGGGATTCAAATCACTTTGTTCTGAACTCAGATTTTCAAAAGCAGAGAGGATCACTGAATCCTACTAGAGGAAAACTTTGGTTGGCATTCTTGCCAGAGCTCCAGGATGAAAATGCTGTGTCCATTACCTCACTGAAAATTACTTTTCTGGGATCAGAAGGATCAGGAACTCGGTGAGAAAATAGGGTGATTTTTGTTAGATGTCAGAGATGTCATCTGACTGAGACCAGGGAGTTTCAATTTTTAGCACAGAACTCTCAATGAGAAGAGTATTTTGAGGCAGGGATAAAATCCTGACAACTGTAAACCGTGTAACTCAGTGCCTGTCAGCAGTGCTGGTATTGAAGGGGTTTGCTAAGAAATTCCTTAAGCCTCTCAAGAAACAATCTTGGAAGGATCAATAGTTAACTACTGGGCTTCCTGTCAGAAATAGCTGAAAAAAGTGTGATGGTTTAAAACAAAGGAAAACAAAAGGATACAAACAAGCATTTGCAGTTGTTCACTGGAGTATTCAACTTTGTAATAGTTACAGTGATCCTTGTCTTTTATATTACTTAAAAGCCACTGTGAAAGAAAAAATAGAAACTCCCTCCAAAATCCCGTGCCAAGAAGTAGGGTTGGGGGGATTGCCTCTCCAGAAATAAGTTCTATGTGTGCATAAAAAATAAATCCACTAAATTGCTAATATTTGCAACAAATAATTTAGATAAAGTTAGAGAATAACTGGACTGAAGGACCTTTGGGATGTGGTTTTTCTCACCTCTTGCTTAAAGCAGAGCCAACATTGAACATCCAAACTTGCAGTTTTGATGAGGTTGCTTAGGGTCATGCAGAGATGTGTTTTTATTATTTCCAGGGGTGAAGATTGCATGACATCTCTGCAAGACCTGTTTCACCACTGGAAGATTTTTCCTAATATCTAATCAGAATATTGCTGGTTTATCTTCTGTCTGTTCTCACTTTTTGTTAAGCACCACATCTATGTGTTTTAAATATATCCAGGGATGCTAACTCAACCTTTTCGCTGGGCAGCCTAAGTGCTTGATAACCCCTTCAGTGAAGAAACTTTTCCTAATATTCAATCTAAATATTCCCTGGTAGCTGTGAACAACCAGCTTCTCCAGGAGAAATCTGTGGTAGATGCTGTCCCCAGCACTGACATCAGACTGACAGATCTGAAATTCCCCAAATTCTCCTTCTGGTCTTTCTTGTAGATTTCTGTCACATTTACCAGCTAATAACAACAACAATAACAATAACAACAATAATAATAATAATTTAAAAACTTATAATATTATATTAGATATTATATTAATTATATTATTTTTACTACTACTACTATGATGATAATGAAATAGCCAGATATGACTCACTGCATTGTGCATTTTTCCTCAGCAAATTAAATTACTGTAGTTTGTGTTTCTGTATATGTGTATGTACAAAAAAGAAAAAAAGTGCTATAGGAGTTTATTTAAGGTTTGAAAAAATACATAATCCTTGCATTTTGTTTTATTCACAAGTTAGAGGGTGATACTTTTGTCATATGATCACATACTATATTTCATTACCATATTATCATAGTTGAAAATAAACATATGGTTTACTGTGTCAACTGCATTTTCACTGCAATTTCCTTACAATTTTTTAGTTTTCTGACTATCAATTATTTCTAAATAGTACTATTACTAGTGAAAACCTAGTTATTCTTGTTTTTTTTTTTTTTAATACAAAATACATATCTAGTGGAGTTTATGACCTAAGTTAACAGGACATGAAAAATGCATTTATATTCCCTTTAACATTCATCGATGTATATTCTTTAAGAAATTTTGTGTCAATTCTTTTGCATTTAGTTTTTGACTAATAGCCTGTAGATTCTGCCATTTCCTTTGGTTTTCCCTATCCCATAAATCATTCTCATCACAGATGAGGTTAATTGTTTTCTATTTGACATCTCTAATAAATAGGCACTCCATGGCTACAAACATATTGGATGTAAAGGCACAGGTAATGCTCTGCTGAATAATTCCTTTTCCTTGGATTAAAATACAAACCTTTATAAAGTTCAGAACATATATAGAGCTATATAATCTTTTTCATTGCAATTTTATCACATTTTACAGTTAAGCTAACAGATCTTTAGGTAAAAAATTATTATATACATAGGAAATTGTTTTTAGGTTTAAATTGTATTTTTATTACTTTAGTTATATAATCTCTAAACAGGTATAAAGGGAGTATACAGTTGTGTTACTGATCCGTAGCTCCATAATTTGAGTCTTATTTCTTCTTGATTGCTCCGAGTAAAAAATACAAACTCTTCTACACACTGAATCACAAGACATCCAAAGAAAAACCCTGTCACGTGGAGTGGCAGGATGAGATGGGGAAATTCTTGAAAAGAAGAAGTCATCAGGAGCTTTCTTGTCACTGGAGAAATCAGAGCCATTCCTTTTTTCTGCTGTATTTGAGCCGTCCACTCTGACCCCTGCAATTGTTTAACTTGCTAAAATATTTGAGCAAGGTAATGCTTTTGCACAAGCCAAGTTTGTATGAATGGGTCGTTTCTGGAACACTGCAAGGATCCAGTTCCTTTTGGTTGCTGGAGTGTAGCTGACACTCTGCTGAGGTTTATTTTGAGACCAGGTGTGATGCACTGCAATCATAGACTGCAAAACTTGCCTCACTGGTCATAATTTTTAATATATTGCTTTCCAATAAAATCTGTGTTCTGCAGCACTTCTGTGCAGTTGGCTGCCATAAAGAAGTGCTTCCAGTTCCTGCCAAGAGCAGAGCTACAAGTTCAGGAATCTTGGAAAATCAAACCTTCCTTTCTGCTGATGGTTGTGCAGGATGTGTTGGATTAAGTCAGACATCAGATCAGTAGCTGGTAGTTGGAATAATGTACCAGGAGATAGATTGACTCATGATAGTGTAATGGTCCTTAATTCCTCCCCACAGAAAGAAAACATGATTCTGTGTTTGAATTATTTCCTGCGACATTAGCTGCCCGTCTCCAGATTGATAACGTTAAAAGAACTTTTCTACCTGTCCATGAACGTAAAGTTTAACTTCATTAAGTGATGACTTTCTAATAAAATATTTTAAATAAAGTATTCTTAGGGAAATCTTTGACAGTTTAGTAAGGGAAAGTGGGTGTAAATGGATTTTTTTGCGGTGCAGACGGACATGACTGACAGAAGTACGCGGGTGTCTGACACTGTTCCTGTCTCTGCACCCCAGTGGGTTTGGAGATGGTGTGTGGCCTCTGGACACAAGGCATGGAGCTTACATCACTAAATGATAGACATGAATACTTTTGATAACTTCCCAGTGGATCAGATTATTAAAACAAATCTCTTTTGGATCTGTACATAGGATCATAAATCTCATTCTGCCCTCTGGCTTATTAAAAGAGGCACTCTGTGGTCCACAAGTTGGACTAACTGAAATGGCTACTGTAATTTCTGTAATGATTTAAAGTAGAACAAAACTTTACTAGAAACCATAGTAATTTTGCCAAAATATAATTTTTTAACCCTTTTTCTGTAATAGCCTTGACCACATACTTATTTTTGTGCAGCACCACAGGTTTTGTGTAATGGGTAAGAATTGAATCTGCTGCTTTTTTTTTGCTTATTTCATTTATGTAATTACTAACCAGCTGCACATTTAAATTTACCTTTTAACAAAAAATTGTAGCAAATTTAAGGATTTCTAGATCCCTTATTTTAGAGAGATGATATCTGTACTACTCTGTTAATTCTCAAACATTAGCACATACTTCCCTGTATTATGAAGTAGTTATAGCTGTCCCTATGACATTTTTAATTTTGAAAGTTAGGCATAATACAATAATATTTTGAATGTCTATGACATCTGGGACTATGCATAGCAATTTCTGATATGTGTTATTGAGCATATCCCCATAATATTATTTAAAGATAATATGTGCTTTTTTATTTTTCCCTGCTTGGAAAGTTATCTTTTTTAGTGTCCATCCCTAAAGGCTGCATTCTCAGAGGTTTCAGGATGTTGCTTTGAATAGCTAAAATCTTATTCTGTTGCTGCTTCATTAAAAACTCTCCTGGAAGCTCTGTTGCTCTGAAGTAAAGCACCTTTAATCATAGAATGATAGAATGGTTTGGGTTGCAAAGAATTTTAAAGATCTTCTAGTAGACAGCGTCCCTGCCTGGGTAGGCAGGTTGGAACTAGAAAATCAAATGGGTTTCTGAGCACTGTGCATGGGTATGGAAAGAACAGGATCTTGTGCTCTGGTTTGCAGTGATCTAAGCTCCTCATTGGCATATCAGCTGGGAGTTAGCATAAAACTACAATGGTCTGTCACAGAACACAAAGATTGCCCACCAAACCAGTCACTAAACCCAGTATAGATATGTGGGCTAAATGTGACTTTTGCTGCAGTGCATCCATATTTAGGTCTTTCTCTTGGACAGTTAGCTCATGGAATCAATTCCTGGCCAGAAAGGCCACTGGGTATGTGAATGATTACTTTGACTTGTGAATAATCAGGGCCTTCTGTGGGTTTGGGGGATTTCCAGGTTGTTGTATGGTTTGTTTTTTTTTTTTTTTTAAACTTTATGTGGGCATGCAAAATAGACTTTGGGAAAGAATAGATATTTTTGAAATTTAAATGAGCATCAGTGGTGTGAGAAGGGGACCAAATTGAATAATAATGCTTAATCATGTGTGTTCAGGTTTGCTCAACCATAATTAAAAGATTCTAATTGGTTTGCATTAGTTTTGGATATAAAGCAGAAACTGCACATCTTTTCCACACTATTTGTTATGTAGTGGTGCCAATAATATATGTATTTAATTCAGCTTTCAGCTGGATATAATCCAAGGCCGTGCTGGGGAACAATTAGAGGAAGGACTTGTATGAATAAACTTGATTGCTGTTAAGGTTTACATTATTACTTTCTGTAAGGGTTGCATTTACTTCATCTCCTGCATTCAAGCTATCTTTGTAAAGGTCAGGAAAAAAGTGCATTTTGGAGTGGGGGAAGGTTGTCTTTTGGGCTTTTTTGGAAAGTAATTTCATCTCAATGACAAATAGTTCTTTGGTGATAGGAAAGAAAAAAATAGAATTAACTGGTTCAATTAGGGATGAACAATTTCTATGAGGAAGAAGGTCAGAACTTGTCGAGTTTTGATGCTGTGTATTATCTGAGTAGAACGTCAATGATTGCTTCAGTGTCAGTGCTGAATTCCATGATTAAGGCTCTTTAGACACCGGGGGGATATTTTGGCTGTACTGGCCTTCATTCAGCTTTAGTATTCATTCTTTCTGAGCCTGTAGGTTTTTGGAATTTTTAGGAAACTTATGTTTTTAAGTCCATTAATACCATTCCAGAGTCCTGTGGATTTGATCCCATTTGGTTTGAGCTGCATTTTTCATGAGGCAAAATATCTTCACAGTCCAATGTATTTGTTAATAATATATGGGAAATGCCAGTAAGGTCTGGACATTTCCCTTTACTTTTCACACTGAGTTATACTGCCCATGTTCTTCCACTTAAGTAACACCAGTTTTGTACCTGTAGCTCCTTATGCAGGCTTGACTTAGATTAGATGAAGTACCAGACTGGGATTTATCTTAGTCTTTATTTTTGTCTCATTTTGGGGTTTTTTTTTGGGGGGGGGGGGGAGGTGTGAATTCCTGATAATGTAGAAGAACCTATGCTGCTGCCCTGTCTTGACAATATAAAGTGGAAATTGAAAGTAAGGGAAATTCTCACACTCATAGTATTAACTTATCAGGTTGCAGTGGCTAAGGCCAAAGAACCAGTCACAGAAAACATATTTAAATGAAGAGCAGTTTTGAATGTTTTACCCAAGTGTGAAGTTGGGTTTAAATTGGCCCATTGATTGAGCCACTGTATGAAACTGTGTAGTCCTTGGGAAGATGTTTTTTTTAGGCCAGGATTTTCAAACGATTTATGTTTTTTCCCATTGTAGAGAAGACTGCAGATGTGATTTATCTTCTGTAGCTCTCAGTGTCTAATCCAGGCAAATTGCTTAGGCTTCCTTTCAGTCAGTAAAAAACTGTGAGGAAGTGATCAATTTCTTTCTATGGGAGGTGAATTTTATTGTCTTTAGAAATGGCCATTTGCCTTTGCGGGCTGTGGAAGAGGAACTGGGTGAGTCTCTTTGAGTAGACCTTAAGGCAGGTAGAGCAGGTGCTCTGCCATGGGCTGTGGGGCTGTAACAAAGTTTGTCTGTAATATTAAATGTTTGGAATGTTTATATTTTGCTTTACTCTTAGCATGATTCCAGTGTGTTGACAAATTCCATGATAATGAGACGCTGTATCAGTACGTGCTTTAGGGAAAAAAATGTTAAATGTTTTCAGATTATTTGCTTATGGGGCTTCATGTTCTTTCAATTAAATTCACAGTTCAGGAGAAACCTGATAGATTAAAAAGCAGAGAAACTATCCTTATATTCCAGTGATCCTCAAAAGCTGAAAGAAAGACTTTCCATAGTAAGTATACAGTTATTATTGGACTTGAGACTGTGAAATACCATTTTGTTAAACAAAGTTCTAGTGTGTAATATATTTTGCAGAATTGAGATTTGCATAAAGATAGAATGGAAGAATTCTATTTGCAAGTAGTGCTAAAATATGATTTTTTTTTTTGCTTGCTGTGAGTGCCTATAAAATACCATACAGTAAAAGTGTCAAATCTGCTGAAAGATAGCTCCAAAGCACTTTTACTTTTAATCTTCTAAATAGGCATGAATTCAGAAAAAGGTATTCATAATTTGCAGTGTAAACTGCAATGCTTTATTAAATAGCTTCTATTTATTATTATTTATTTGACCATAAAACCTACTTACCAAAATAACTTGGAAGCTTAGTATTAGTGTATACCTTTGCAGTATCCCACAACTCTCTAGGTTAAAACTGCACAAAGATGAAACATGAAATTAAAAATATGCGCTATGTATCACTTCGATGCCTTTCAGAAATTATGCACTCTCTTCTAGAGCTTGCATGAATATGTAGCCTCTTAGGGTCTAGAAGTCACCACTTACAAATGGGAAAAATACTTTACCATGGTGTAGATGTCCTCATGCTTCTGGATTCCACTAAAAATTGCCAGACAAGATTGCCAGGGTGTTTGCTGTGCATGGTATTTGACAGTTTATACTGAGAGCTTGACTTATGGAGTAAAGCATTAGCCCCACAATCCCACAAAACTGGGAGAGATCATATTTGATAGTGGTGTAAGACTAAATCCTGTGAGAAGATGCCTTTAGCACTTTTGGTTTGTGCTTGATCCCTTCCACCCTCATTGGCTAAAGAAGCCAAAGGGGGCTCTGTGTGAGTGCATCCTCCAAGCTCCACTCCTGCAGGCAGTGCAGAGAGCGCCCACAGACCCAGAAGATACCTCTTTGTCTTTTTGGGACATCATAGGAAACCAAAGTCTTCCCCACAGCTTAAATTTCTTACTTTTCACTCCTTTGCATCCTTCAGAAAATGGAATATCAATTCCAATTTCTGATGTATAAATATCAAGTCATATTCAGTAAGGATAAAGACTTTCCTGACATAATTTCAGTGGCTAGAGGCACCACATCATCATTTCTATTTAACCTAATTTAGTACTTTAGACAGACTTGAGAGCTTATCTAAGAGAATTAATCAGCCTGTGAGGCTTAGAGAGCAGCTGAGTCATTTTGATGTGTTCCTATAGCAGTAAGACTGTTGCAACTTCATTTTCTGTACAAAGGACACAATTCTGAGGCTATTTTACACCTCTGTATGGTTGTGGGACTACTGTTATGGATTTGTTAAGAATGCAGAGACTCTAGCTTAGGAACCTGCTCTGAGCTCTCACAAAGCTTAGCCTTTCTTGTCAGTCATCTGTAGACACATGTGGGGATTAACCACTTTATCTAATTAGGCTCCTTGATTAGTAGCTAAGCTTTGCAGCTGTACCTCTCTGCTCGTGTTCTTGCAAGTTTGTAAATGCATCCAGAGGAAATCCAGTCAGCACATCTGCAAACAGATCCATTTGCAAAGTGCTGCCCTCAGTTAGGTCAGTGTCCTGCAGCTCTTTGTGGCCTGTTCTGCTGCTGCTCACAACATGAATTTTTCAAGCCTCTCACTCATTCAGTTGCTGGCTCTCTAGCTCGTTAGTGTGAGAGCAATTCAAAGCTGGAGGCCAACTTTCAATGTTCCAAATTATCCTTAGGGGAGCCTGGAGAGTTAGATTTCCCTAGGCTGAGGCTGACCTTCATGAACCTACTGTCAGTGCATAAAATTTGGTAAAACATAGCATCAACTTAAACTGCACTTCTACAGCAGTAGCTGACTTATTTAATGCTCATACGTGAGGCTATACTTACAAGGACTTTATTTCAGCTTAAGAGACTCGGTCTTTCCAAGAATTCAGATGTCCTTCCTTTCAAGTAGCAGATAGCTTATTACCTTCTAGTGATTTATTACTTTCTAGTCATTTTTTGCCACATAGTTCATGGCAGAAAATTCTCTCTCATTTTTCTGTCCTTTTTTCACTAGGAACTTTTCAAATAAGGGCCATTCTCTTTTATCCCTGAGCAGGAAAAGGAATTTTAAGCAATTGTCATGTATCATTGAAGGGTCGAGGTAGAGTTAAGGCACACATATCTTTACAGACTGTCCACTTTACCTCTTTGTGATAATTTAGTGCCTGAAGAACTGAAGTCACTTTGTGACTCAGTTACATGAAGAAGACATCCTCAACTGCTCAATATTAAGTCTTTCTCTCAGATTTGCTGTGCAAAATTCCTTACAATTTTTCCTGAATCAGGTTCTCATAAAGGGCTTCAGGTTTCTTATTTGGTTGTCATTCTGTCCCCTAAATGAAACCACTTTCTGAGCCATAGTCTGTGGGCAGTGACCCCTGCTATGGCAGCACTATGACAAGATGAGTGTAGAAACCTTCCAACCCTTGGTCTTTTGAAGGTAGAACAGCCCAGAGATTCAATTTACAAACACTTAAATTTGAATGTCTGTATAATAGAAATTTCTAAACGTATTTATTATCCTTATATATTTGGGAGCAATATTGGTTCTACCATATCCTCCTGTTTTATTCATGCTGGTATCTAACTATGCTGGTGTAACTATGGTTAGAAAACATTGACTTTTTGAACTGAATTTTCAAAGTATTTTTTTATAAGGAGGCTTTATAAAATTGTGTTTTAATAACTGTTGGGGAGGGAAAGAGTTGGATTTATGAATACTGGAAATTATTCTACAGTCAAAGAAAAGCATTATTCCTTAGCTGAGACTGTGTGCTTGGCAAAAGAGCAGCTATCCAGGGCAAACATCAGAGGATCAATATAGAGGCACTGATCTCAGCTGGCTGCTGTAATGTATTAGTTTGATGCCCTTTTCTCTTGTGCTGAGTGGATCCTGGCTAATTACACATGATTTCCCCACCATCAAGGAGGATGCAGAGACAAAAACATCCAGAACTAAAAGCTGTGCTGCCCAGATTCAAAAGGTGGTCAAAGAGAATCTCTTCTGACTTTGAGTTCCAGTATTCATATCCTTACACTGGGGTTTTTTAGTTTCACACCAACTTTGGGGTAAACTATCTTCAGACTCAGGATAGGGAAATTAAGTTTCCCCAAAAGTCTTCCCTTAATATTTAGCGACAGATCAAGAAACTTCCAGGGTAATGTGCTGCATATTAACTTATATTTTAACATCTTCAAATACTTGAAGGAATAAAATCAGACTTAGATAAAACAAACCCCTGCTATTTAAAAGGAGTGGAGCCTAGCTGAAATAAAAGTTTTTAAATGATTGGATTCTCCTACCTGTTCTACTTTAAAATTATGACTAGTCTTCTGTTCTCCAGTTATTTTTATTTACTCTTATATGGATTGTTTTAGTCTCTTCTACTGCTAGAAATAATCTATTTTAGCCTTTTGCATTTGGTAGGGAGAATTGAATATGACGAATGGAACAGGTAAGAAATAAGTATTGATTTAGCATTGTGCTTACGGGCTGCTTGGCATTCTCTGGAAACATATTACATTATTCTGAGTTAATAATCAATTAGTAATAAGATTTCCATAATCCAGTAATAGCTGCAATAAAGGACAATTTACAGAGCTGGATATTGTTGGCTATAATAGAACATATAGCACTGCTTTTGCCCACCACTGAATATTCCCTAGAATTTATCTTGTTGATAGAGTAATGAAAATGGTATTGACTATATTTAGTAAATATTACTGCATAAAAACCAGCAACCATCCTGCCTTAAAATAAACTAGAAATAAATTGAATGCAATTAGTTTTCTTCTTTCCTCTTGTTATTAGAAGTTTCAATAAAGTAGAATTGTAGGTAGGCTGAAAAACAGGCTTTGGGGAGCTGTTCTGAGAATGGGACAACTTTGGTTTGCATGAGCAGGTAGAAAGTTCTGCACTCTGATGAGGTGGACTTTTATGATGCCAAAACATGGAAGGCAAAGGAAAATAAAGTTCTGCTCATTTTCAAGACTTTGCTAGTAAATTCCTGTCTCAGTCAAGATGATTTAGATATTCATCTCTCAGGCAAACATCTGAACCCACAGGTTTTCTTTTCCTATTCCTTTTGAAATGTTCAGAATACAGAAGAGGATTCAATATCTATTGAATATAAAAGTAGATCTTTTGAAGCAGTTGCCACATTTTGCAAAATCCAGCAGTTACCCTCTAGGTGCTACTAGATTGTCATTATTTTCTTTCTTCTGTAAGACTGATTTATTTTTATTTGCAAATAACCAGTAGTTTTTTCTTCCAGTTAAACGTCATTTTATCACTCGTTAAGCATTTATAGGCTGTGTGTAATTATCAGAAATAAGAGACAGTTGAACAATCTAAGTTTTGTAATGAAGTTGTTTTGATTCTGTCATGTGAAAAGGGGAGATTTCCTTGACCCTCAGTGTCTGATTTGTCTGCCAGTGCCCCAGGGTGGTCGAGACCTTTGTGCCTGATCAGCCTGCCAGTGTCCCACCAGAGGGACCCTTCACTGACCACCTCTGCTGGATCACAGGCTGACAAATGACTTTTTCAGGGACACACCAACAGCACAAGGAAGAGCCCTCAGTGGGTCTTTATTCAGTATGTTCCCTGCTGCTGGCACCTGCCAGCTCCTGTGAAGGGCTCACACTCACATTTATGGAAGAACAGACTTCATTAACATCAAATTGTGCCAGGTTAAGGATCGAGGTTGAGGATTGCTGGTGATAGTAACTGACTGCACAAATGTATTCAAAGCAATACACAGGGAGGCTCTAATCCCCAGTAAAAGCGTGCACAGAGGGCAGGTTCAGCCTGCTGGCTGATCCAGTATTTAAAATGATGTCTTCCCTAACTTTTCTCCCATTCTTGACTTATACTATTTCTTTATGTTTAGGTGGAACTTGGGTGATTAGTCATACATGCCTTTGTTGCTGGTTGGTGAAAAATTCTTCCACTTTGGTGGTAAAGATAAAATCAATAAAATCTAAATGCCCAGTGAGGGATGGTCATACCTTGGGAGTGTGTACTTTGGGGGGGGGGGGGGGGGGGTGTGTGTTAATATTATAATTATGCTATAGTAAACCAATTTCCTCTGAGGAGAACATTTCACCGCAGCTGTTGGGCAGCTGCCAGACATTTTCTCTCCCCTGGCTGATAGGTGGTATGATATTTATCACCTGCAAACACCATCGAGTTCCCCTCCTGCAAGGATGTCAACAGAGCCTGGCCATCGTGTCTCCACTCCTCTGTTCCCTCCCTCTCATCAGGTGCTACAGTTTTATGGGGAATCATCGTGGAACATTCCAGCCACATTCCATCCAGGGAGAAGTAGCTGTATTTTACTCTGTACTTTCTGTACCACTGTAACTTCTGTTAGGATGAGAATAAAACTTATCAGTTTCCTCCAGTTTTATCTCCAGCTATGTTTCCACAGGTACCATACTGAAATGCAGCTTTTCACATACTCAAAATTACAATAATTTTTATGTTTCTTAACTTTTTACATGCCAATTAGAGAAACTCTGGATTTTCTGACACTGATATGTGTGGTAAGCACCCATAAAACTCTGTGCTGGAAATGAATTTTAGTAAGAGATACTTTACACTTCTCTGTACTGTTCTGGTAAATTGTAACTTGAGATGTTGTGTCTAGAAATCTTTTTTCCTTGTTTTTCTACATAAGACATTTATTAGGTCTGTATCTTGAACCTTTGTTGTTCAGCCCCAGTGAGTTCTGTCATTATTCCTGCACTGAATGAGGTCTTGAAACTAAAGCATTCTGACACAGTCCTGCTCTCTTGTACAGCTATTTCATGTCTTCACAGAACACATTTCAAACTACTGCACTGCAGCATGCTCAATGCTTTTTTCTCCCCACAAGAAGTTACCTTTTGTTGTTGAGGTGACAATTTCATATATGGTCAATTAAATGTGTGAAAGCTGTTTATAACTTTACAAGGATTTATTAGGGGATAGAGCACAGTGAGACATGGCTGATTTTCCTCATGCAGCACAAGGTCTTTGTCTAGCACATTTTATAAATATTTGGTGCTTCAGCTTAGCTGGAAGCAAACACATTCTGTGTAAAGGACTGTGTTTCCTTCCACCCATTACTTATTTCTGGGGAAATCTGAATATATTGACAGCTAGATAGAATTCTTGTGTTCAAGGTTATAATCAGTGAGGTCACCCACAGAAATGTATTCCCTTTCTCCAGGAGTATATGAAGTTACCATCCCTCTGGTATTCTTTCCTGAGCTGAGGTGCTGCAATTAAATCAATGCTTGACCTTAGCCAAAATGCCAAGAAATTATCTGACCAAGTCAGTGCTCCTGAACTGAGTTAGTGCAACATAAAATGTGATTATCCATGGGCATGTTCACTGGCCATTCAGCCTGCTGTGGGTGCTGCTCCTCTTGTTAAAAATAGCTGAGGAAAGGCTACACCTTCTGTGTTCTGTGAATAGTGTTTTTCCTTCTCATCTTCTAGAAATGTTTTGTTTTACAGAATTTAATGATGTGCCACCTCCGAGTGTATGAGCAGGCATTGTTTACAATGGATTATTTTATTGACTACCTTATGAATGAATTCACATATGTCATCAAAAGAGGAGAGAAGGTGGACTCTAGCATGTGGTGGGAAATGGTGACTATGGACTGGGTTGGATTTGTCAAAGTAAAGCTATAGCACAGTGCTACAAGGTTAAACCCTGATATCTTTACTAATAGTGTTATTAAAAATGTAATAATTTTAAATGGCTACAAAGCTAACCTCTTTGTTGTATCATTTCAATATTGGTAAAATTAGGTAGGGAGCATGAGGAATTTATGAATTCTCACCAGATCTGCTCTCTTTAGGAAGAAAATTCTTCCAGGTATGTTGAAAATAGTTTCCAATTAATTGGAAATTTAGATTTTTAGTAATTATCTGATTTTAAAAAACATTGCTTAGAAATTCTAGTTGCATATATGGTGTTATATAAGCATATATATATATGCAGATATGGTGTTCCTGAATGTACTTGCTGGACATGCAGAGTTACCTGTCCAGGCTGTGCAGTCTCGGTGGGTGCCAGTTTGCTGCTGGTGCTTTTGGTGTGGGTGAATGCATTCTCCCAGCAGGGTGCTCCCAGCAATGCCTGCAGGGCACAGCAGAGGTTTGTGCATCCTCTCCTTGCTCAGAGGGAGGTTTTGCAGCTGCCAAATGCCCACTGCTGCCTTTCCAAACTCAGCTGTGCGTGCACACGTGTGTGCCCCTGGGAGGAGCAGGAGGAGCTGCAGGGAACCAAGAGCAATCCACTCCTGCAGTAGCACCTGGATTAAGAGGTCAAAAGAGTAAGTTTGGGGATGTGACTGAAGCTGAAAGGACACATTTTCTGTATTAAAGAGTCAGACTTAATTTTCTCGATTTTGTTGACCTTCCTCTCAAACAACAACGTTTAAGATTTGGGAATTTGCCAGTAAAATTCCATAATACAGAGACCTGTCCCTCTCAGTGATGAGCTCTGTGAGCTGTGTCCCCAGCACAGAAGGCAGAAGCTAGGAATGCATAACAGCTGATACAGAACTTGCAAAAACTTCCTTTGAGTTTAGGGATCAGCTTTCTCTTCCCAGCATAAGGAACTGATTGGGCCTTGATTTTTCTTTTGTTGCCTTTTCCTCGTTTTCTGATTTGACACAATGGGTGGCTGAGGCCTTTAGTTATGTTGGCCTGTTTCAGAAAATTAATTTACATACTTAACATCCTTTGAATCTGCTTGAGATAAAGATCTAATTAATCCGAACATGGCAGGCAAGTATAATGCTAAAGCAAATGGTAAATCTGTGTTTTGGGAGTATTGGTTCTTTTGTCTATTGTTGTGATGCATTTTTAATTCACATTTAAAAATGTGAATTGATGCTTCAGGCCATTTGTATGTAAATCCATTTCAATTATTTTCTGATGATTTACACTTAGAATTTGTATGGGATATGCTGTAGATGAAATTCCATAGAAATGTGTTTTTTCTTCATAAAATTAATTCCCTTATTTTCAGAGTGTTAAATGCTGTGACTGGTGTTCTTTTCATATCAGGCTGTGGACTTGATAGTAAATAGAAGGCACATAATATATTTAAAAATACAAAGGATATGGTTTCTAAGGGAAGTTTACTATATTAAAATGGTAGATGTTTTGTCTGTGCAGGCACAACCCTCTAGGTTTCTGAAGAATTGTTAAGAATACTCAAAAGACTATTATTTCAATTTATGGAACTGAAATGTCAGGAATTAATTTTTATAACAGTTTTTACTCTAGCTATGTTCTCTTAAATAAAACCTATTGGATAAGACACTGGAAGCTTTCAAAGTATTTTCTGCTCATCACACCATTGTAGCCCAGACTCAGCAAAGCATATTAATCTGTGAACAAAAATA
Organism: Chloebia gouldiae; assembly: GCA_003676055.1. NCBI lineage: Eukaryota > Metazoa > Chordata > Aves > Passeriformes > Passeridae > Chloebia > Chloebia gouldiae. The sequence continues at coordinate 1,345,174 of QUSF01000018.1, read as the reverse complement.
AGTCAGTGTATAAATCCTTTTCTAGATGCAAAACCACTTCAACATATGGCCAGCTTCTTCAGTAATATTACAGCTTTTATCAGTGGTTTAAAGGGCTGGCAAACTGAAATATATTATAAATCATCTGGCTTGCAAGGGCCTGAATGTAAATTCTATCTGTGTAAAGCCAGAACTTTGAGGATTTAGGAATCTGTACCCTTCTGAATTTCTTATCTGATCTTTAGTTTTATAAGTGGAACATGCAAACATTTTCTGCCCACTGAGATGTTTGTAATCCTGTTTCTAATAATCAGGAAAAAATGTAAGCTGCCTATTTTGAATGCCCTGATGATAAGCATTTCAACAGGATGATTCTAAACTTACACTGTGCTGGATTATCTGTGATAGATTTCTCTGTCAAAGAACCATTTTGCATATGACAAGTTTTTCTGTGCTACTATGCCATTGAATTTTTTTAAATAAATGTTTTTGTGTCTGACAGTGTACTCCTGCATATGCCACTGCATGCACAATGTAAAAATGATTACTTTTTTCTGTTTTTCTCTGCCTAACTTAAAATGAGTTCAAAGCTGCATACAGTTTAATACAATAGGAGATTAATTATTTTAGAACAAATGATCTTTTCAACAGTCCACCACTTGCCTACAATTTTAGTTTATTGAATGGCTGATAAAAATGATATGCTGCACGTTTGAAAGAGGCAGTATAAAAAGGACATACTTGATCCTTGTCAATACTTCCCCCTTTTACAAAAACTCTTCAGAGACTCAAGATGTAAAAATGTGAAATGTAAAATTGCCTTTTCTTTATGGCTCATTCAATAACATATTTCCATATTTATAAAAAATACATGGAATTCAGAATTGTGGTTGATGTGGCCTTATAGCTGAGTTCAATCACCAGCATTTAAAATTATATCTTGTGAGTTAGTTTCCAGTTGTGACATAAAATTCAAAACACGGAAAACCAAATCCTTGAGGGAAAAAAAGAAAAAGAGATTGTATTCTTAAGTTTGTGAGGGACATACTCATTACAACAGCTCATTTCGTGAAATGGTTTAGCCTGATTTGGAAGGAGCTTTTCTGAATAACTGCAAAAACAAGCCTAATCCATAACGACTGAATTTTATCACGAACAAAATTAAAAGTCTGTCTTCTAAAGTGGCGCACCGAAACTTTGGCTTGGCCTCTTTGGTCTGTGGAGGGAGGAGGATGCTGAGCTGGTGCCTCCTGGCCCAGAGCCGAGGAGCTCTGCCCCACCCCTGGCTGGAAGGGCCTGTGGAGGAGCTGGAAGCTGGAATCACAGCACAGATGGGTAATTTTTTGAAGCCTGACTAAGGAGACTTTGACCTGGCAGACAGGGAAAGTACTGAATACATTTGAAGGGAGATGGCCTTAGAAGAATGTCATTAATCTAAGGTGACAGAGAAGGAGAGAACTGTATGGGGCAAGCTGAGAAAACAGACTGAATGGATGATAATTTTTCTGGCTGTCTGAAGAAGAGAAAGGTTTTCCAGAAAATGCATAAATTTCTGGAAAGGACCTGAAAGGTCTTGAATGACTTATCTGTCCACATTTCTCAATCAATACTGAGTAAATTATATCTGGGTTTTCATCTCCTATACAGCTATTCTTACCTATAGGTAAGAATTCTTTGTCAACACCTTAGAAACATCCTTGTAAAGGGAGAAAACCCCACTGAATTCTGTGTTATGTCAGCATTTTGTTTATGTAGTCTTACCTTTAAGAAGCACAGTTTTTAAAATATACTTACTTTATATGTATGATAATATAGTAATGCTCTTTATTGCTTAAAATACATGATTTGAAAAGATGACCCAACACATTTGTATATAAGTTGTTTAAATATATTCCAATAGAGTGACATTTTGTATAAAACCGAATACAAATTTAAAGTAAAAAACCCATCATTGTTGCTTTGAAAATTTGGTGTGTACATTTCTGCTTGAAAGACCCAATCACACTACACAGTATTCTTAAGCCTGTAAGTGCCAATACAGACATTTCTATTAAGATTCAATTTAGTTTAAAATAATTTTGAGTAATTTCTGACTTCACAATTGAAAGAGTCATGCTTACCTGGTTTACATGCAGCAGTACACTAAAGCAGCAAATCTGAAGTATAAATAAAAGATTCTATGTCTATTACAAAGAATTTACAGAAAGGAGATCCTTATTCCTTTTAACAGTTATTTATTCATTAACAAATCAAAGTTTTTAAACTTCAATGAATAAGGGTAAAAAAGTTGCCAAAGAAAATATGATATATTGTCTAGAATTGTAGCAACCAGTAAAATTATAGTAAAAAGAACACTAATGTCAATGAAATATCTCTTATGAGGTAGTTCTCACTTCTTTTGTCTTTTTCAGGTTTTCTGCAGTCATATCTTTTTTTCCTTTTGGCTTTTTTTTTTTTTTTAATGGCAATCCTACAAAGATGAAATTAAACCTTTTTTCCTCCTGATACTAAGGACAAAGGCTTTCTCTAAACATGACACAATACAATTTTGGTAGGAGAAAAAGAGTGCTATGCTTTATAAAAAAAAGTAACCATAGGGGACTACAATGAAAAGACAGTATGAACTTGATCAGAAACAAACAAAAAAGGGACTGTGATTCAATGGTGAGTTTTCTCTTTCTCTTTTTTTTAAATTTTTTTTTTATTTGGGGGGGGGGGTGTTTGGTTTTTTTTTTTTTTTTTATGTTTTTTTTTTATTTTGGGGAAGGGTTGTTTTGTTTTTTTTTTTTTTTTTTTTTTTTTTTAATAATTCAGGAACAAATCACACTTTTAGTATGAGGAGCCAGCAATTGCCTTCCTGGAAAAGTGTCTTGGATAAAAAATTATTCAGTACTCCATTTCCAACAAATAATGGAGGTAGCAGAAGAGACAGAGAAACTTTATTCTACCAGGCATGTAACAGTTCTGATAAATGTGCTCACAAAGTTCAGTGCTTCTGTTTCCTTTGATGCCCAAAGAACTAAGAATTTGGTCCTTGATTCAGTTGCTGCCATCAGCAGCTTGTGTGCTTTTGATACCACTGAGAAGTTCCATCCAGGACATGAAAGCTGAGAGACTCAGAGCAGTGAACCCCAAGGCCAGCAGCCTGCAGAGTGATGCAGCTTTTGTCACTTAGGTAGACTGAAAGACTAATATTAATATAATCTAAACTAGGCTCTGCTTATGCCTTCTGCTCCTATTGCTGTTGTATGTATTTCAATTCAGAAGGTGGAAAAATTAGGATAAATAATTGGCTGTTCATATCAATGAAATACACAGAATGAGCACAGGGCAGTGCAAGATTAGGGAGATAACAAAACTAAGTAAATATAGCTTTCATGCTAGAGAACTTAAAGTATTTCTTCTTAAGTGTGGCCAGGCATTAAAACATCTTTCCCAAGGATATTACCTGATTGGCATCTCAGTAATAACCTCCTGGCCTCAAATAGATTTCATAATTTATTATTCTTTATTATGTTTTTAGAGGTGATGATTGGTTTCTAACTTCATTCTGTCTTGAACAGGATATATAAACCTTAAACTTGCCACTTGCCATGAAGGGCAGTGTGATGTGATGAAGGAACATGACCCTGTGGCTAAAGAGTTTAGTACACTCTGCTTCTAGAGAATTATCTTGTTTTCCTTTTAATGAGAGCCTCTGTATGTATCGAGTTCCTCTGTTCCTCTGGAGATGCTCTGTTTGCATCATCCTGTTCCTGAAAACTTGGTTCCCTTTTGCTTTTCCTTGGGATTTCTGCCTTGCTGGCATCAGAAATGTCCCTTCAGCAGGGGAACACACCTTATACTGCTGAGGGCAGGGGGAGAGAGGGAGGGATCATAGCAGCACCCATCCATGTTTGTAAGCGGAAGTGATTGTGAGTCATGGCAAAGCTGGACATCATCTGCTGCTCTGCATGTCCTGCTGAAACAGGGATGAATTTCATGACATATCAAATGCCTTGTCTCTAGCAAAGTTAAGGTCTATTTGCTTAACCATTCAAAAAAATGTTGCAACTCATTATAAGTTAGAAAAACTTTTTATTTGATGTCAATATACGTCTATATCTTAAATCTTTGCCATGATATCCATTCTCTCTACTTTTCTAAGCTTGTCTTTTTCAGGACTGAAGGAAATAGAATTAAATGATAAAACAAATTTTATGGTGTTCTGTGCTGGCTGTACTTCAGGGTCTGACAGATGACACTCCTGAAATCTATGTGTCCTTATCTAATCTCTTTCAGAAAGTTTAATAAAACCTTACTTTTGAAAAGCATGCAACTGGCAGTATCTCTGCTAAACCACTGTTTGAATTCTTAAAGTGTTTTATAGAAAACATTCCAAATGTGTTTTTATATATATATAATATATATATATATATAAATAATACAGTTCTGTTGGAAAAGACTTCTAAGATCATTGAGTCCAACCATTAATGTAAAACTACCAAGCCTACCACTAAGTCAGCTCCTCAAAAGTTATGTCTGCATGTCTTTTGAACTCCTCCAGGTCCACTGACTGAGCCACTTCCCTGGGCATCCTGTTACAGTGTTTGACAACCCTGTCTGTAGGGAAATTTTTCCTAATATCCAATCTAAATGTTCCCTGGCACAATCTGGGCCATGTCCCCTTGCTCATTACTTGTGAAAAGAGACTGACCCTACCTGGCTACAGCCTCCTTTCAGGCAGTTCTAGAGAGTGTTCATCTTTTTCTCCAGGATAAACACCCACAGCTCCCTCAGGTTTGTGTGTGACAATTTTTAAAGTTGTCTCAATGTTATGACATAACACAAGGAATCTGACTTAACCTACAAAAAACTGTAGGAAGAAAATGACAAAACAATTATTTTTTCTTGAGGGCAAAGCAGTATTAACAATAAACTACTTAGTCTTTGGAGGGGAGCAAAAACCCATCAGGATTATTGCTGAATATTATTCATGTTTATGAATCATGTTATGCAAAAGATTCCCGTACAGAATTTTACACAGCCTATATTTTAAACAGGTTCTGAAGCACAGAAACATGCCTAGTCTAAATATATTCTTCTTACAGGAAGATTCCTCATTTTTTTCTTTTTTGGTGTAACAGTTCAGCAGAGCAGAACATCATGTAATTAAAATACATTAAAATTTGCTCCCCAAGCACTTAGTTTTGCAGTGGTGAAGAGCAGATGAAAAGTGGTATATGATTAAAAATAAGAATATGAAAAATAATGTGAAGAAGAAGAACAATAATAAAGTGAGGAAGGAATGGGAGACTTAGGGAGTTGTGAAAAAAGCTCATGTTGCACAATTTTTTCCTTGCCAACTGTTCTAAGCCCACAGTGTTAAAAGCCTTTAGCTGTACTGAGGGCCTGATAATTGTCTTTATTGCAAAATTAAAAGGTAAATTGGATGGTATCGTGACTAGGCTGCACCACTTAAATTTGGATTCTTTTCTTCATGGGTAGCTAGAGAAAAAAAAGGATCAGCCCCATAACCAGTCAGGGTAATGCTCTAAAAGTTCAGAGTACAGAGACTCAGACCTGAGAGCTGGCAATCCTTTGCTGCAGTGTGGGGCAGCACAGCCACAGCTCCCGGTGGGATTCATGCTTTATTGTAGACTTGAACTCTGGTCATGTCCACCAAATGGCTTGACCCTTCCAAGGCATTAAATTCATCCACTTTCAGAGGTGAAATCCAAAATTAAAAGCAAAATTTTGAGTCTCAGCCTTACTCTGTATCCTTAAGGGTTGTTTTTCACTCTGTGCTGCCAAACAATAGGGCTGACACAACAAATGTCTCAAATCCTCAATTTATCATCTGTATCAGTGCTGTGTAAAATTTATTAATCCCTGCAGGAAATAAAAATGCAGGTTTTTGGTTTGTATGCTTCCTGTGTTTTGTAGCTGGAGTGAGCAGAGTTGGGGAGCTGAGCTGTAGATTTGCTCCCAGAGGCTTTCAGGCACAGCAGGTCAAAAAGCTACTGTTTCACAGATGCTTTCTGTAAATGTAAAAGATTCATTTTCATGGACATCCTAAGTCAATATAATGAAAATGAATTAATTTCTTGTTTAATACAAAATTTTATATTAAACATCCCTTTGATACTTACAGCAAGATTGTGACAGGTATTTAAAACAGTTGAGTAATTTCATAAAAATATCTCTGAGTATTGCCATTTAATTTGACTGCAGAAATCTTGCAGATATGCCAAAAGTATAATCCTCAAAAGAAGCTTGTTGAAGTCACAAGAAAAGATAGTCTTGTAATTGAGGTGCCACCTGGGATCACAGAAGGTCTGCTTTGTCTTCTTGCCTCAGCTCTGTGTCTGCTTTGAGAGTGACCTTTTGGGAATGTTCTACAGTCTTTGTACCACTGTTGCTCACTCAGGGCTGGACGTAGTGAGCATCCTGTGAACAGCTGTGGAATTTATATAGCATCAAAAATGCAGCTCACACTGTCACAGGGTGCAGATCCAAGGCTTCACAATTGAAAATTAGGCTTGGAAGGCCGAGCAGCAGGATGGATCACAGGGAGCTGAGAGCAGCAATTCATTATTCCTGCCTCTTCTCCCTTCCCTCCCCTGCCGTGGCTCAGGTCATTTTGCTCTGTCAGGCCATGGATGTCACTGTTTTACCATGCTCCATTTTCAGGGGCATGTTGACATTCCATCTCCAGTAGAGTTGAACCTGCATAAAGAGGTTTAAAAAATTCTCTCTGGTACTGTTTTTGTTTCTGCAAATCAGCCTGTGTGTAATAGAGTCGTAGAGCCAATGCTACTGCTGCTTCTGCTGCTTGCTTACAAACTGCTTTCTCACCCTTAGCAACTTTGCAATATGCAATTGAGAAGTTATTTACTATTTAAAGACACGGATATTGGGATGTTAGGGCATTGCTAAAGTATGTAAGAATTTGTATATGAAGATTATCAGATTATTTAGTGATTTTTAAGTGTTAATACTGAAGGGCTGATATAGAAAGAGTAAAAACTGGTTGTGTGCACAAGAATAATTTGCAATAGCCTTTTTATTTGGTGCCCTAACTTCGGGTGCTTTGTAAAACTTAGACAATATCTGGGATTCAGGATAGCACTGCTGGTTCAGTAATGTCCCATAATGCTCCTGCCCCCATCTGTTTGCCTGTACATCTTTTCAGACCTGAGGATTGGTGTGCTATTTCCCAAAAGGATGTGAGACTTCTATTCTGTCAAAGGCTGGTGTTTTTACAGCAATCCATGTAGTATAAAGGGGAACTGGAAAGTTTTGTCATCCCCACAATATTGAAAATCCACAGGCCCTGCCATTTAAAACAGAACGAGCAGGGTTGGGACACAGCTGCCCATGAAGGAAGCTCTGTATGGAGGGGTGTATTCAGGTAAACCAAAATGTCATTTTGTGCCCGAGATGGGCTGAGCTGCTCCCTCCCTGTGCCCTGCCACAGCTTGGGGTGCAGCTCAGGGCAGCTCCTCTGTGCAGGACCCAGGCAGAGATATTATTTAGAGCTATATAGGCCAGATGTTATTCCTGGCAGAAATTATTGTCCTTTCTGTGAGGATCCTTTCTTGCAGACGTTGCTTTGTTATTTTTACCTGATATTTAAAATAGTAGGAAGGAAGGAAAGAAATGCTTCTCAAAAAAAACCCCAAAAAAACCCAAACAAAAACACCACAAACAAACAAACAAAAAAAGACCATACAAGACAACCCTGTATTTTTCTTACAGGGCTTTCTCAGCCAGCTTTGAAGAAGATTGAGGCTGAGGGCGATATGTTTGTTAAATATCCTGAAAACTGGCCCTTTAGTTAAAAGGTCCAAGTTAATGTTGTACTATTTTTTCTTTAAGGGCAGTTAAGAAAAGGATTTTGTTTACAGAAATCAAATCCTATTGTAACAAAAATTCCAAACCAAACCAAAAACAACAACAAAACAACCTTTTTTCTCCCTTCCCTAAAAAACCTTGCTGCATTAAAAAAAGGATTAAGATTTAGTTTTCTGTTGTACTTTGCAGCACAACTTTAACTGCTTTAATACCAAAGGTCAGTGTAGTAGGCAGATTTCCATATTATCTGGCAGTGTCTTAATAATGAAATTTTCTGGTCTTCTAGTAGGAATCCTTAGACTACAGAACTGAAAATGAGATTCATGCATACTATACTATTTAGACACTTTAAACACCTTTATACTGAGGCTAGAGGCTTTTAGTTGGAAAATAAAGATATATCACAAAATAAAAAATACCCAACAAATATTTAAGGCCTATATACAGAGCCATTGGCTATAAAGATGGGGGAATAAATCAATATAGTTTTCTATTATTGAATTTTTTTTTGTTCAGGACATTAACAGAGGGATTTAAAACAAACTAAATATCTGCTGTTATTACAGTAATTGAATATCCTAAGAACTAAAAGGTCTTTTTCTGAGTGTGACTCTCTCACAGCTTTGGTCATTGACAAAGCAAACTACCCAGCTTTCCCCTAGTGCTGCTACAATAATTCATCTCGCTTTGCTTTGTTCTGGGCTTTGTTTCTGTTCATTTGTTTTTGTTTTGCTTTGTTGGTTTTTTCCCCTCTCCTTTTCCCAGGTGAGGCCCCATGCTTAGCTGCATGTCTTAAGTTCCAGCTTCTGCTGTTTCTACTACTGTGCTGGGAAAGTCGCCAGTGCACACAAATCAAAGTTATGGCTTTGCTTGTTTCCTCATGATGGACTCTAACAAAAGCCCTGCCATGCAAAAGCTATAAAATATTCTAATTTCATGCCTTATTTTCAATAAACTGAAAAACAGGGGCTTTAAGCTGTGACTTTTCAGTTTATTATTGAAAGTGAAATTGCTGGCATTGAAAAAAATTGTGAAGAATCCAGTCAGTTGTCTGTGAGGGAAGGAGAAAGGGAGAGCTCTCTGATACTGCCCTTGTTTTCCTTCAGCTCATCTCTTTTGGAAAGAAATCCTTGCAGAATGGTAATGGAAGTTTCCATGTCTTCCCTCATTTGCCCTGCTCATAAAGAAAAGGGCTGGAGCAGCCACTGGAATAGAAATGGGTGATCTATTATTCTACCCTCTTGCTATCATGAGTCATTTACTCCAGCACACGTGTGATTCCTATTCTACCCTGAGGGGGGAAGATAAATGCTCTACTTGCCTGAGAAAACTAAAATTTAAAAAGTCACACTTCTATTTCCTCATTTGTTCTGTTTATGGAAGAGGTGATGAGCAGAAACCTTTAGTTTCCTCATCAATTTTAAGGAAAATAGCATTAAAAAGTCATTGAATAGCTATGTATGACCAAAAGCAAATTTAGTGACCTTGCTAGGTGAGGCTGAAAGAGCCTGAACTGCTATAAACACACTGCTTGTTGGATCTACCTCTTCCTGGAGCTTGCTTTCCTATGGCATTTTGAAAGCATCTATAGCAATATTCTGTTTGTTTCTACCTTTAAATGTTTGCATTGCCTACATTAAAAAAAAAGCAAACAAAAAAATCTGACTTGCATATTATCCCTAGTTGTAAGAAGTTAATAATTACTGAAAGTGGTTCTATCTTATTGAAATGCTCTTTCATCTCAAGAATTAAGACATCCTATCAATTCAAAAAGACTTTTCCTTTAGAGAAAGAATTCTCTAAGCAGCATTTGGCTGTTGGCAAAGATATTGCATTGTTATTACTACCTTTACCCACTGAGGTTTGCTGCATCCATTTGAACTAAAATCACATTTCTTTAAATGGTCTTTCAGTTGTGCATCTTCCCTGCACTTGCAGAAATGGAAATATTATTTCAAGTAGTTTTGAAATAGTCTACATCAGCTGCACCCATTTCATCTGATTGCATAAAAATCTAGGGATTACCACACTGTTAGGATATACAGCAAATAAAGTAGGCCCAAAGATTTTCAGGTGTTTCAAGTTTGCAGTCAATGAGCCAAGTGCTGGATTTTGAAATGCAGCAGAAGTTTTAAAAAGCTCAGTGCTGGTATTAGAGATGTTTTCAAATAACTTCAGTTTTGTCCTTAGGAATGAGCTTTCATTTTCACTACAGCTCATGAAAGTCTGAAGTAGAAACATTTTTTTATAGTCCCTGAGATGGCAAAGGAGGAGGGACAGGGTGTTTTGCCTCCTTGTCCACAGAGATTCCCATCCTCATCCTAAACAGGAAAGAAGAAAACCATGGACAGTGTTGTGTGTTTGGAACTGTTGGGTCAGGTATCACCAGGAATGCTGCAGGATGTGTGCACACCACAGGCAGGGACTCACATTAAGGAATTTGGAGATGTTGTGAGAAGTTTGATTACCAGAAATTAAAGGGCAGCCAGACACTGCATGGAATTTTGTGACTGGAAAATAATTTGTGCTCTGCCCTGTGGTTTGAATGTACTGAAATTTGTCACATGGTGGCTAAAAGAGGCAGCCTTGCAAAGCCCAGTGCTGGACAACTTGACTGACCAGGCAAAAAAATAAAAATAAAATTAGCCTTTCACATGCATCTTTTCACATATGGAAAGAGAGCTGCAGTGAAACTGGGTCTGTGTGAGACAGTTAATGTGCAGTGCAATGAAGTGGTGGATGCAAGTTTTGCCTTGCTTCTGAGGCAGCAACAAAGGAGAATTATTGTGGCTTGCCTAAGCAGGAAAGTAAAAGGGCCTTATAATTTGAAGAACAGGAAATATTCCTCTTATAGAGCAGCTCTGTCCAGGTGAACTTTGTGTGTGTGAGACAAGACAAGCCAGAGCTAACAAGGATGCCTGAAGTCTGCTCTGCAATGAAGAGCCTGCACACAGCTCTGCAAGGACTCGTGGCTCTCTGCACTTTCAGCCCTGGCTCTGGAGAGGAAAGATGGGAAGACCTGAAGGAAGGAAACTTCATTTTCATCTTTAGAAAAATATGGAATTCTAGAATATTCCTCGGACTAAAACCTTAGGGGTACTGTCACTGAAGACAAAGGTCAGTGACAACTTGCAAAGGTGCTGCATTGGAAGGGACTGGTGGATTTTGATAGGGATATTGAAGTAGGTAAGAACTCAGGTTTTTTCACTTTTTAGGTGTGTGCCTGATGCAATTGGAACCCAGAGAGTACAAATAGGCTTGTAACCTCTTGGTGTTTATAGCTTTGCAGGGATAAGAGAGAAAAATAATGGCCTGTCTTCAGTAAAGCAGGAGTCAGTATTGCTTGTGTCTGAATTATGCATGAGACCCTCTGTTTTGTGAAAGCTGCTGATGTTATAAGCAGTTTGTAATCCATATTTTTGTTTCAGATATTTACATCCCTCTAATAATGTGATAATTTCACGTGTTGTGTACAGTGTAACTCATGCCCATTTACCAATGCTTCATCTACTTCATGAATGTAATTAAACAGCCTGATCTGGAGTGGTGAGCACAGAGCTGGATTTGAAATGCTCATGGATACTTCATTGTAGCTAATCTTTAGGCATGGAAAGCTATTAGCACTGCTGAATAATAGCTCAGAAATGTCTTTCATTATATCTATATCCCTAATAGACTTTGCTGCCATGGAAAAAAATAATTCTAATTTTACTAGGAGAGTCTTCTGCAAGTTAATTTTGTGAAAATGCTAATAACTGTGGGAGTGCTTGAAAGAATTTAGAGAAATTCCCTTTTTTTTCAATATATCTCTTTAGTGCTATTTTAAAAGAAATTTATGCTAGTTGGTGTCTGTAGTTTGGTCTATTTTTGTATAACTTTCATTGCCACACACATTTTCATCATTTAAAGTTGTTTCAAAGCTCCTAATTAAGAGAATTTTAGTACATCTAGGTATTAATAATGCTGGAGATGTCAGCTAAGCAAAAATTAAACAGTTTACATTACAAAATGAACCCCAAAGGATAAAAATATATCCTTTTGTGTAAATTATAAATTTTCAAAGGTAAAATGAGAAGTTCACAATTGTCATAATTGTGGTAAATATTCTCTGAAACAACCCTCAAAGTGGCATGTGCTAACTTCTATGTGTCAAAATTGTTAAATATCAGATATACCCTTTTGTCAACTAACTACAATATTTCAAACAATTTATCCTACAGGTTTCCTCACAGGGGAGGAAATAAACAGAAATAAACAGGAAATAATCAGAAATAAACCTGCACACTCATACTTTTATCAGGTTTAGAAAGTCTACACTGGTAGAAAGGAAATATTATTCTTGCAGAAACCCTTATTTATTCTTAGTAACTAGAACATGATACATTTTATATGTTTCTATTTTATACAAAAAAATCCAGATTATATTCTTAATATTTTCACTTCATTTTACCTCCCAGCAACATACAAGTATGATTATTTTTACGTCTTTGAGGGATTTTCTGCTGCTCCCTTGGAATAGTAAATCCAATACAGCTGTACAAAAAGAGAAATTTTAATGAGAAGCAGAGTGCAAAATATTTTGATTAATACTCCAGTTCTTTGCCAGAGTGCCACAGTACCTTAAGACCCGAGATAGGACTAGCAGAGAAATCCATTGTAAACCATTGACTTGAAATACTCAGATTTAACCCTAAATGTTTGTGAGGATTCACTTTCCCAATTTGAAATGCACTTGGCTTCCAGTGCTGGGTGTAACCTAAATACTCAGCTTTGACTTGAAAACAAATAATCTGTTTCCTACCAAATATCTTTCCTCTTCTTTCTCTTCCCCAGGCATGACAAATGGTCTGAGACCTGGATTTGTATTTTTGTTGCAGAAGAAAAGTTTATGCTGGAGGGAGCTGCAGGGACGTGACAAATCTGAGCTCTCACAGCTGAGGCTTCTTCCTCTCACCTCGTGTCCTGTGTCCCTACAGGCAGCTGGTGTCTGTAGCAAACTGAGGCGACTCCTTATGGAAATCAATTAAAAGGTTCAATGTGACACTGCTGGAGGTTCCCTTGGCTGGGCCATCAAATGTTTTTTTTTCATTAATAAGGATTTGTGACATTGAAATTCCATGCTTGCTAAGGAAGGACTAAAGAGATGACTAAATATGAGATTCTCTACAACAGTGGAATAAATAGAAAGCATTATCTTTTAATTTTTCAATTCTAGAAGAATAAGGGATTGTCACCTTAATTCTATATGCTTTTTACAATTAAGATAGAAAGTTCACTATTTAAATCATAAGAGAACCTGTTGTCATGGGATTTTTGTAACACAGTTCTTATTTAAGCAATGAGTGGCCTCACTGAGCCCCATGATAGCCAGGGATAGCTGAAACTGAATTATGTCAAAGGACATATCTTCTAACTCCTTATCTGATGGAGAGCTGCCAGGTTATATTTCAGTGTTAGTTTTACAGATCATTGCATGGAACTATTGCTATGTCAGGGTAATCTATTTCCAGTTCTATAAATCAATTGTTTGTCAAATACTGAAGGTAAATCTTGAGGCCATAGTGGATATCTTCTTCACAGTGACAATTGTTGAGGTCTTTGTCTAGGAGTTGTCTTTAATACAACAGGAGCTACATGGAGGAATTGTTTGTTGGCAGGCAGGAACACAATGTGGGCTTTTTACAAGAGAGGCTTCAGTGCTCTTTAGAAGAGGTATTTCAAATTTACATTGATATTCCAGTGAATATCTGTTCTGGAGGGAGCCTTTCTGTTGACTTCACTGGGGTTTGAAATGAGTTTAGAACTCTTTCTGTCAACTAATTTAAAGTATGTTTTAGAATACATAAATATAAAACAAAACCTGTTTTTTGTACGTGATATATATGCCAATTACTTAACCTGTTAAATACCATATAACAAAGTATGCCAGTGTGACTATTGGGTATGAGGGGAACACCCTTCAGTTAAAGTATGAAGATGATGATTAATTATTTGACCAGGAAAATGGAGTCCTAAACTGCTCTGGCATACACTAACTCTGCCAGTGGGCACTCTGTAGCAGAGCCATTTTTCTTAACTAGTCAAATTTCTGACACTCTTAAAGCATGTACTGACTGGATACAATTTTGGGATGTTAGATTTATTGTTTGGAATCATTCAGCTGAAATAGAAACAACCAAGTGTATCAAAGTAAATGAGGAGAAACAAAGATTATAATTGATAGTTAGTTTGGTTTTTTTTTTCCTGTACCACTTACTATATTCTTTAATGCTTATTTCTGGATTATTGTGATCTATTCAAGGCTTAGAGAGTCAATATATGTTCAAAGAAATTCTGTTACTTTTAGCAGTAGAAGGAATTGAATGGGGGAAACTGTAAACAGTTTTCTTTATTTTTAATTAAGCTTATGGTTGTAGGGCTGATGTTTGAAGCAGTCACAATATGGAATTTGGGCTTAAAGTACTATCAGAGAAGAATTGAAATAATAATTCTTATTATCTCTCACAGATCTTTGTGGTTTTGCTGACATGTACCCCTCCTGCCCTGGCTTCAAAGTGCTGCACGGTGGGGAAGGAGCCCTCTGGTCAAGCAGGTGCTGCTGTTGCAGTCAATAGTAAATCACAGCTGCCTCTGATCAGGGTGGGATTTTAGCAGCAGTGCCTGACAAGTGAAAGTTGAAAGCTGCCTCAGCCCAGTGTTCGTCACCAGCTCAGCTGCTCAGCAAACTCAGATCTTCCTGATCTGAGCCCTCTGTGCCCTCCCCACTGTGGCTTTTGGTTGAAGACAGATTCAATTTAAGATCTCTGGCCATATGCTCACAGCTTCCCATGGGACTGGCATTGGCAAGCAGATTAAATTGCTCTGTGCCAGACGTGCCCAGTGACAGCAGATTGTGACTTGGGCTTTTCAGAAGTATGGGATGCAGAGCTTTAATGGGAATTTGGCTTAGCTGGTAAGTAATACCTTGTAAGACAAGTATCCATGGGGCTCTCTGTAGTTACTCCTTTTTGAAATCCCTGAAAAATAAACCTTAATTTAACATTTTCCCAAATATTTTTTAATCTTTTGGTGGAAATATATACAGTCTTGAAATTTCATCCTCTTTAATTTCCTTGAGGTGCTAAAATAGATTTTAAAAACTGATTTTCAAACATTTCCATTTTATTATTCTATAAAAAAAAAAACCCAAAACAAAAAAGAGAAAAGAAAGGTGTTCCATGAAGATTTTAAAATACTAAGACATTTTTTGGGGAAGATGTATGAACCCAACTACATTTAGAATAAAGTGTTCAGGTTGGTTTTTTTTTTGTTTGTTTGTTTTGTTTTTTTGTTGTCTTTGCCTCAAACCATATAAAGGATATGACAAGTGAAGCTTTCCTTTGGACCTGAATTAGGTAATATATGTAATAAACCATGGATCAGGAAAATGCTGCCAATAAGGAGAGCCTTTAGTCTGCTTTCTTATCAAAAGTTTGGGCTTAATTTCCCTTAATATAGGCAAAGAAGTGGCAAAATTTAACAGGAAAGGAAGAGCAAAATGGGAAAGGGGGAGTGTCCATGAAGCAATAGTTCCTGCAAATTTGCTAGGGAAGCTTCCAAGGCATGGCAAATTTCTTCTCCCTTCCTTGCAAAGACAGCACTGAAAATACTAAAATTTGCTGCCTTTGAATTCAAAGAGAAATTTTTAAATATGAAGTAATGTCAGTAAATGAAGTATCCAGGTTTATTTTCATGAAGAATCCTGTTCAGATTCCTATTCCTCCTCTGAGCGTGTTTTTTCGTGCAGGGATGATTAATTTTTGCAAATGAATGTATATTTTTGGATTGTTGCATCATTTTGGCCATGAAAACCATCTTGAAGCACCAAGAAACAGCTATGAAATAATTTCTCTGATTTTGCAAATGTGACATTGATTTGGCTGAAGAGTAGCAAGACTAAGAATAGTTGATGTAAGTTCATGGTTTTTCTTTATTTAATGGTAAATGAGGTTGTGATGAGGTGACTGACACCTGTTGTACAGGAAAATGCAAGACTGCAGTCTTGACAAGCAGAGTTAAATGAAAAAGGCTTTCTTTAACATCATGCAAAAAAGACTACATGTAAACAAAATAGGCCTCTATAAGGTGTTTAATCTGAGCAAGTCTTTAGGTTAAAAAGGAAAAGGACAAGAAACACTTCTTTGTTAAAATATTTATAGAATCTACAGCAAACTTCCAGGGGTTTTTGAAGTTCAAGAATATGTCTTATCTGCCTCCTGAGACCAAAGGATCAAAACTTAACTTTTATATTAGTCTCTAAGAAAAGAAAGCTTTTCAGTGCGGGTCTGAAGAAACGAAATCATTTCATCTGTATCATCTCCCTGACACATATCCACATCTGAAAATCACCTAAAGCCCATGGAACTGAACTTCCTGAGGCTTGAGGGAGGGAAATCCTGCTTCAACAGAAGGCCAGATCTGAGGCAGTGGCTGAGGCAGTGGCTGAGGTCTCTCTGTCCCGAATGGGCGCAGGATGCTCTGCAGTGCTGAAGCGATTGCTTCTCGCCGTCCCTCCGTGTTCCTGACACCATTGCACAGACGGTACCTGTGGGGTGGGGTGGCCCTCAGGGGCCTGAATTGGCACAGAGCAGCTGCATTCCCTGCACAACCTCGCTCAGATGACAGGCTTGACACAAACTCCATCAGGAAGCAGGAAGTCCTGTTGGTGTTTTTGTGCCGCTACCTCAACTTTACGTTTTTATACACGTCAAAAAAATGTCAGCGAAACTCGGCAAGAGTTTCGGATCTGTCCTACAAATGAGGTGGATCTAAGTGGTCTGGTAGAGTAGAAGAGGTTTTGATGCATGGGTTCAGGTTATATTCTGGAATATCAAGAGAAAGAATAACCAGTTCAAGAAAACATCATTTCAGTCTTGGTCTGTATTAGACCCAGAAGAATCTGTGAAATAGGAGCCCATGAGAAACCAGCTCCCTCCAATTCCAATGCTTGTGAAACTCCTTTATTTATGCCACTGCAAGTACACACTGAAGTAATTTCCTGGCTGTGCTGGGTCTAGTTAATATCAAATTATATATTTCAAAAGAAATTAGCAGTTTAACAGTGTGTTTAGTGCTAGCTCTGAATTAGGATGCTAAAGATTCATAGTAAAAGTCTTCTGAAGAGTTCAGGGATTTTTTTTTCCCTCACATTAGCACTGTCACATTGCACTTCTATATAATGTTTGCACACTCTATCACAAATTGCCATGTGCTACTGGATAAATAAATTATTTAAGGAGCTGTTAAATTATCTAGATGGGAGAAAAAGTCCTATTTATTTACAGAAGAAAAAAGTGCTGCTAGTTAAACTCCAATAACTTTAGTAAACTATAGGAATTAAGTATTGACAATTATACTGACAATTAATTAATTATATGCTATCTTGTGGAGCATAAATATGCTTTCTTATTGTGAAAGCTGAATTTCTTTTATTGTAAATGCCCAGTTTGTTATATTTGTTATGAATTTGTTTTGCTATAAATGGTTAGGTCTTTCAATGACAGGGAGCAAGCATATTCTCTAATTTGCTCTGCCTAGAGGGTAATCTACTGATGAGTTTAAGTCACAATGCATTAAAAGCCTCGGGATGGACAGCCCATAAATAAATAACCTTGCTAGCACTGGTCTGTTGAGCTGGATGGGTGACATTATTTATTGCTGCTCCTATGGTGACATGACAGTACAGGAATGTTAAGTAGCTGTGTACTTGCAAACATCCCAACTTTGTGCAAAGTGGATCAACCATAGGACAGCATTTGTTAAAACAAGACAAGACAAACTTTTATCACTCACTCTTGGGGAAAATACCCAAGTTTGTGCTGCAGCCAGCTATATGATGCAGTTTCATAATGATGGCTGCAAGAGGCTTAATGCCTTCTGATCTTAAAATAAAGAAATAAATAAAGATAGAGGTAAATGTTGTCTATTTAGGCATTAGTGGAAAACTTACTTGAGGAAGTCAAACATTCCCCTTAAGCTATCTTACTTGTCAGGTAACTTTCCTTGAAATACAATAAATTCACATTAAAATCAAGTTTAAATTACATTATTTTGTGTAGGTAACATGACAGAGATAGGAAGTTGTATTGCTTTAGAAAACTACACAGTCATCTCTTTTGACATCCTGCTTTTTTTTTCCTTTCTGTACAGTCTATAGGGACTATACTTAAGTAAAATTCCTCAGAATAATTTTATGCTTTTAAGGCACAATTTGCTGGTGTCTTCTTTATCTATTTTGTAAGCTTATAACATTGTCACCGAGTTTATTCATATCTTTGGGCTAATCTAGAGCTGTTAATTCTGGTAGTCATTACTTTTTCAAAGATATTTGACTTGGGGGAGAGAAAGGAGATGACAACTCACATTTGTCCTCCAGGGTTTCAAGACCAGACAATAGATATGAATATATATAAGACAGCTATTTTTATTCTCGTGTGTCTATTACAGTCATGCATGTAGAAGAGACATCCACCAACTTCATAGCTGAATACATGTAGCCCAAAGCTGATCTGTCACCTTGCTTAATCAGACCTGTGTGAAATGGCAGGGCTTTATTCTGCAATAAACCAATGAAGCACACAGTTCTCTTGGTGGTGGCTATTGTCAAAACAACTGATGTGTCTCAGAGTGCTTTCTGTTTGTTTATGTTATCAGCAAGGATTACATTCTGTCCTTGTCTTGTGACGTTTTCTTCTCTCCACTCAGTGGTAAATGTATACATACCTGGATCTGAGCCTATGACTCATTTGATTTGCCTTCAGAAATGCTTAGAAGGGAGGCAAAAATAGGAACAGATTCTTGAGCAAAACCATCTTTCATATAGCAAACTTATCACCTGGCTCAAACTGCAAACTGTGACCAATTAAGAAGGGAGCTAGATGAAATTTGTTCTTCCTTACACATACACCTGGAATTCATTACTCTTACTGCCCCATAGAAGGGTCATGACCTCCAGTTTTCTAAAGAGCAAAAGGAATTGCTGTATAGGTTCTGGTAGGGCAAGGAAAAGGGCCTCCACTTCCACTCCTTACTATGCACATCTTCTGTAAATCCTGAGTGGTGGGTAAATGTCAGCAAACCCTGTGGGAACAGAAGCTGGCATTACATGGTAACTTTTAATAGCACAGTCTTGGCATTTTTCCACAACTGAGTGTCCTGGTTCATTTTAGTTGACAAAGCCAAATGCCTCCTTTTATATAAATGAAGAAAAAATTTCTGCCTTCAACCTCAAAAATTCCTGAAGGCTCGTAGTGAAGAGGTTTAGCTAAAGTAGTTTAACATCAGCCCATTAATCTACAGCAAAGGAGTCCAACAGCAGCATTAAGTATCACCTTCCTATATACCTACAGAAAAACTTTGTCCTTTTTGTCTCTCTCCATGGCAGGGGGGTTGTAATCATGATCTACAAGGTCACTCCCAAGCCACGCCATTCTATGGAAATGCTTTTGATCCCAAAATAGAGCATAGGACTTTGTCAAGTTAGTGGTAATTTTCTTTGTTCTCCAGCGTAATACAAATCTGCAAATAAAAATGTGACATTTAAATGATGATTTTCAGAGGGGAAAAAACCATGTACTCATGCAAATTGTCTACCTTTTCTCCTAGATACCATGTGGCAACAATAATAATGTTTTTCAAGTTGAGTTACTGAGCAGCAAAACTTGAGGGGAAATGTATGTAATTTACTTATAAAAATAGGAACTGTTCTCTGGGAAGGCTGAAGTTTCACTTTCACTCTCTTGCAAGCTCTGCATTTTGATATCTTGAGGCTGAAATGTATTTGGAAGGGGTGAAGTCATGCTTGTGGGTGGGTGACTTGAAGCTCATCTCTCCCAATCTTTGGACTGACAGACTTGATCATATTTTTCATAACCATTATTTGCTAGATCCTGCCCCTACAGTGCTTCTGTGACTGATGAAAAGATTATGATTTCTCTGTAAATGTTGCCTTGCTACCAAAGGGTAAAAATCCAGCAATATGAAACATTGAAAATGACATCTGCTAGAAGGTATCCTCTAGTCAACCAGCAAATCTATCAATATTAAACACTAGAACCCATAAGACATAAGTTTCTTTAACTATAAACTAAATTTCTGTGGTTGAAGGAACTGACAAATGCAGGAGAAATTTCTGACCATCTTTTTTGCCCTTATTTTAGGATTTTTGGGAAGCATTTTTCATAGTAAAATGCCAATTTGTACCCACCCCCTCACCCAAAAACAAAAATCTGTAAAATGTTTGGCATGCAAAACTAAGTGAAAAATATGGCTCAAAATTGTCAGTAAAACAACTGTGTGGATTATTAAGAAGCATTCAACTCATATATGGCAGGACTGGGAAGAATCATACAGTCTGCAAATCCATCTGGGTTTCTCAGTCAGTGGCCTGTAATACAACAGAAGTCTTACAAAACTAGTGGGAAAACAAAGTAGAGGGAGAGAAAATACTACATTCCCATAAATTCACAGAAAATTAAAAAAAAAAATTACAGTTTAAGGAATTTGTACAAAGATATTTGTGGATACAGGGTATCTGTGGATGCCTTCTTACTCTCCTACAAATTTTTTGTTAACACTGAATTGTTGCTGTCCATTAATATGCACTCTGGCAAATGGTCAAGGGCCGCCCCTGTGGGTGACTTCTTTCCATTTCCACCGTGGATCTCAGGCTCGCTGACACTCTAGAAGAGTTGATAGTAGCTGACCAGCTCCCCAAAATAAACCTGTGCTCCTAATGCTGCTCACAGTGTGGTTTGTGTCACCACCACTGCTCTCTGCAGCAAAGGCCACGCTGCGACTGATGGTTTGTTGGCCCAGGCTCTGGTGCCACACTGTTTGAAAATTAGAAAACAGAATTTATTACTGGAAGTTCTTTAGTGGTGAGAGAGAGCTGTTGATTCATGTGCTCAGCTGTGGTGGCCAGGCAGGCCAGTGGAACCCACAGTCTGCACAGATGCTGCTGCCAGCAACAGATCGTGCTTCCTCCATCCCACTGGATTCCTCTGCTTGGAAGGGAAAAAAGCTTCACTGGGGCTTGGGGCCAGTTTCTGCTCTTTCAATTCCTCATGCATTTGCCTCTTTTTCTCCTTTTGCAAGAGTTTTTGATTTTGATCTGTAATTTTACACAAAAGCACAGCTCTCCCCACGCTATTTGTTTGATGTGATGCTGCCAGACTCAGATGTAGAGCTGTAAGGATTTGTCTCAGTGCTCGACCTGCTGTAATAACAACGGGATCTCAAAGCACAAGATGTAGCTCCCTTAATTTTCCTCACAGTTTCTAATGCATCCCTATGTTTTACAGATTATTCCTGTGGGTCTGGCTCATCACACCTCCCGTACAGGTCCCATTTTGGTTGATGGGTTAGTTCTTTAACAATTTAGTAAGACTTTGCCCATCCTTTTTCAAAAAGTAAGAAAGATCCCGTGAGCTCTAGGCTCTGTGTCTCTGTTTTGATCAGCATGAGTCACATGTGTCCATCTGGTCCACAGAATCAGCAGCTTCACTGAGGATTTGGGACAGTCTGTCTCATTTGGCATAGTCCTGGCTGATCTTGTGAAGCTGAGAAAAAAAAGCTGTTAATGTATTATCTAGCCCGTGTGACTGATAAAGTTTACATATACTGAAGGCAGGGTGTAAAAGGTCATAGATGGGAAGTCCCCAAAATTAAAAAAATTAATTGGGTTTTCACCCGTACACATCCAGAACAGGTCACACTCCATCCTTCCATACTGTAAATTATTAGAACCTTTGCTAATGCATGTTGTGGGTTTTAAGGCTTGAAAAAATTTATTTAAGAATCTGCAGTTTTAAGTAAATTGTAGCTTTTTTATACAGGGTCTCTGAGGCATTATCTTGGTTTTGTTCATACTCAGTCTTTGTGTGAGAGACTAACATTAGAAACTGATGAGCAAATTTGCAGTGAAACTTTTCAAATTATTTTGAAAAGTTTGTCTCAGCCTGTTGTAGGTGAGTATGCCCATGTAATTTTCCACATCCGCTGCTACCCATATTTGTTTTCTGTGCTTTAGCAAAATTAGCAGGCAGTGATATATTTGTGTTCTTATTTTTGTCTACAAGAGAAGTTTAGTGTGAATGTCTGAAATGGAGCAGATCCTCACAACTTTCAGTGATACACTGTCCTACCTACCTACTTAAGAGAGACACTTCTTAAGATCTGGTTCTTTTCTGGGTAAGAACATTGTAGGCTTAATGCAGCTCTCCCACGTACATCAACCAAATGGAGGTGGCATGTGAATTAATTAAAAATAAATCTTGTTCTATATTTTATTTTTAATCCTGTATTTTATCTTCAGTTCATATCCATTGTAAAGTTCTCATCTTTTTGTCAGTCCCAGTGAGAAGAGTATTAGAGATGTTATCTTGTTAAGCAGCATATGTTTGTTTTTTTTAATTTTATGGGGCTATAAAAAATGCAAATATCATTCTTTTATGGTTAATTTAACAAAGTCAAATGCTTGATTCACAATTAAAGTCTTGTGATGAAAAAAATAAATAGTCCCCAGCCCTCAGCACTTTGAATGCTAGTTCCATGGCATTAATTTGAAAATTTTAGCTTTATTAAAACATTCACTCCTTGCTCTGCACCCTTCCCCTCCCTCCCATCCCTGCACTCCAGCCTGTCAAAACAAAGCAGCTGGAGTTTAATCTAGGTATTATTCCTACTGTGTTCCTCTCTGAGGTTTAAGGGATGTCCTTCATAGCCTTTCTTTGGCACTCTTCTCTAATCCTCTCTTTATTGCTCTTGCCAGGCATTACAAGTTCTATATTTTGTGTTATTCTCCATTTCAAAATTGATGAATTGTATTGACATGTCATAACTCATGAATGTGTTATTTCAGGTTTTCTCACTCTCTCCTTTTCCCTGAGGTACACACCTTTCTTAATCTTCTTTCTAATGGAAGGTGTTTGGGGTATAATTTCAAGCCTCTCTTCCTTATTCTGCTCAATATTTTGGACATGTAAAAGGGAAAAAAAACAAAGCTGTGTTGCCAGCATTCCTTTCTCTGCAGTGTTGTCCCTGTTATTTTTATACTGAACTTTATATCTATTTGTGATAACTGGGTTTATATTTGGTAAGGCTTCAGCTGAGTTGTGTTGTTGTGACTGTGGATTTTGCTGTGATGAAGTGAAGCTCCCACAATGAAATCTGCACTATTTGGCTTGTAGTGATTTTATTACCAAGTTTCTCCAGAAAGGGAAATATTGCCTGTTTTTTGCCTAGAACAACTATTTTTAGATTCAGTTCTTTGCAGTGGGATTTTAGAGGAGGTTCTTGAGCACTTGGGAGAAAAATGAGTATAAATCACCTTCAGAGAGGAAAGCTGAGGTCCAGAAGCACCCCCACTGAACCTGGTCAGGAAAGCAAATACTTTCTGCATATGTTCACTTCTCCAGGTGGGAAGATTTGCAATAAAAAAAAACCCCTCAATTTTACTTCAGAGCTAATTACCTAGCAGAGACATATAACTGTGTCAAAATTTACTAAATTACGTACTCTATCTTATCAATCTGGTTTTGAGTCATGAGGCTTGTATTAAACAGGAATTGATGCTCAGATGATTCCTTTTACAGAAGTTACGCTTAGAATAGATTTGAGTGGGTTTCCATTTTTTTTTTTACTGAGGATGATTTCTTCCTCTCTCCCTCCTCCTTTCCACCCTGTTCCACAAAAGTAAGCCCATGGGACAACCTACATTCAAGTTTCTTCTTTTTGTTTTATTGTATAAAAAGATAAAACTGATAAAATACTTATGTGAATGCCAAATAACTGTGCTATGACATTATTTTACAAGACAGCTTGTCAAACTTAAACTCAGGTAAGCTGCCATAGGTAAACTGTCATGTCTTCAACCAAGGAATGGTTCTCTGTCACCTCCACTGGGTGAAGACTCTACACCTCAGTGGTGTCATGAGGCAGAGTTCTCTTCAGCAAAGAATGATTTTTAGCTTCCATATATAATTCCCTTTTTGTGTTTGCCTTGATCCCTTTACAAGAATAAAGGGAGTAATAAGGTAGCATCTCAGTCCTTCATTGCCTCCATCCATGTTTTGAAAATTTCTTCAGAAGATTATTTCAAAAGGGTTCATTCCTTTGCAAAGCTTTAATTTTTGTGGGGCTTTTACCTTTTGATCTTGGCATAAATGTTTGATTCCTTTCCTCTGCTTTCTATACTACAGTTTTTTGCAACTGTTTAGTTGAATTTCTGAAAGTTAAGCTTTCATTGCCTTAAACTGAGAGTCCTATACACCTGGGCACTCCTGAAAAATGTTTGTACCTTTCTGTCACTCCTAATCGAAGTAACAAGGAAGAACAGTCATTATTTTCTTACTAGGGTGCTCCAAGGGTGATCATTTACTGCTTATAAATTTCTTGGAGGGTAAAAATCCTCCACCTTCTATTGATCCTTCTATTTTAAAGGCCTAAGATATAAAAGAATAGTGTGCCATGAATGAATATATAACGTTATCTCTGGGAATTTTTCAGAAAGAAGTAAATATCCCCTTAAGGAAAATGACTCCTTTGAGTGCTCGTGCACTGTTGAATGGCAATAAAACAGCTTTTTGGGTTTAGATAAGTGTCACGAGTGTTGCCATTTATGAGGGGGAACAAATAGGGAAGTGTGTTGGGAGTAAACACTGGCAGATGCCTTTTCCACCAGGTCTGGTATGGTGAGAAGATGTGCAAAAAGAACAGAAGATGTGCAAAAAGATCCTCACTCTGCTCACCGTGTGCTCAGTGCTGCACCCACATAAATCATTTTGGCATTGCCTTCCCTTGAGCTGGGAAAGAACGCAGGCCTAGAAACCCAGTGCTGCTCCTAAAACTCCTGGAGGAAAAACTTTTTCTTTGCTTCAAAAATGCAGAAAATATGTTTTTGATTGTTTTAAGATGCATCAGAACAGTAAAGATTTAGATTGTTGCAAGTGAATTAGGAAAATGCCCTCCAAATGGTGAATGATTGCCACAGGCTGGCTGGGGCACAAGCATCACAACTCTTTTTGATTTTTCCCTTATTTGTAAAGCAAGCATTTTTTTTTTTTTTGGGCTGTTGAAAACCTGCTTGTCCCAACATGAAAGTATTTTATTATTTTTGTGCTATGACTGCACTTACACTGACTTCTGGGAAGTCTGCCCTCCTGCTGCTAATCCTTCAAGACCAGATAAAGGCAATATTTAGTACAGCTTTTGTTGACTCATGGTTTCTTTCAAACTAAATAATGACTTCCACTGTATATCTCTGAAAATAAAATAAGTGTTGTAAATGAAGTTTTGGTATTTTTAATATTAGCAGTTTGGCTAAATTATTGCAGCTAATCCCTTCAAGGCTTTAGTAATTATTAGCTACATGCCACAGAGCATCCAGTTTTTCACCAGAATTTAAAATTTTCTCAAGGCCCTCAAGGCAGCACTTTAGCAGCCCATTTTCCTCTTCCTCATTCTTCCTGCCTGATCACAGAAACACCACCCAAGTCCCAGGACTGTGTTGGCAGCAATTTTCCCCAGTGTCTCCATTGCTGCAAAAGAAGAGTGAAAATTTTCCAGCCCTTTGACAGCACAGGACTCTAAATGGCAGCAGAAATTGGGAAGTGACTCCTTGGAAGGTGCTTCAGCCTTGGAGATTTAATCTATTTCATTGGTACTTTTGTCTTTCATGTGGAGTCTAAATAAGAACCTGTCTGTCTGTCTGAATGTAGCTACAACCTACCTGAAATGCTGGGGTTTCCTGCAACTCCACGGTCACTGTGGCTAAAACATTTAAGGACCAAACATCTGAACTACTCAAAAGTTGCCATATACCAAATACTTTCTGTAGGATATCCTATTAAATCCTATTAATCCTACCAAGCCCTTAGCAGCCATCTCTTAATGATGCTGTTTTTCTCTCTCTAAATAGCTTTTAAAGACTGTCAGCTCTATCACAAGCTGTTGACTTCACTGCATCACAGGGCTGGTTTTTTTCTACTTTAACCACATGACTTTTGAACGCCTAAAACTTGGATGACAGAAAAAAGCCAGAAATGATCAATCTTCATTTTATCCAGTGTACAAACACTGTAACATTTTAACTTTCTAAGTTTAACTTGAATTTGATTTATTATACAAAATTATGAAACAAATTTAGGAGAAAACTAAGGGCTTGGGGTAACCTAATCCCAGGTCTATATTTTTTCTTTGGTGTTAAGCTGGATAAAAGTACATGGTTGTTCCCAATTAGAAAATAAATAGTGGGGCTTTAACTTCCCTTTGTCAAGAAGATAAAAAGGCATGGCAATAACTGTTGTTTATAATGTCTGGCAATAGGAAAACTATTGGTAGAAGTGGGTTGGTTTTAACTGGGTCAAGCTAGTCAGTGATAGCTAGAACAATCTAAAAATCCCTAAAAGTTATTTCAGCATTAAATGAAACAACAACAACAACAACAACAACAACAACAACAAAACCTTTCAAAAATCCCGGGGAAATTAAAAATTTTGTATGCATCCCAATTTCAGTTTTAGGTCCCAAGTTTCTTGGGTCTTATGTTTTGCTGGATCTATGAATAAGGGGTCAGCTCACATAGACCAACTTCACATTAGTACTTTACACTATGATTAATTTCCCCTGCTGACTTAATCAATTAACTAAATGTCATGGTTTGGCAAAACCATGACACTACATCTCTTTCCCATATAATATTTCTATATTTTTGAACATGCTCTTTGCTGTTCCAGAGCCTTCCACTCTTGTAATATCAGTCTTCACATCATGATTTTCTGTTTCAGGCATTGCTATTAAAAAAAAAAAAAAGATTTGCAAAGACTCACTTTAAAAGTACAGCAAAAAAAAGATATTTTAAGGAAAAATGTTGATCCACTAGAATGTCAGTGATTTGGAATTACTCAGGATTGATCTCCTACTACCAAGATTATCAAGTTTGCCTTACCTATCTTCTCTGTACTGGTTTCACTTTTTGCCATTTTTTTTGGAACAACGGTACTTCTCTGTGCTTCACTGAATTGTTGCATGGGTTAATTTGTAATTTTGTTAACATTTACGTGATGCTGCAAGTATGAGTCATTCTATTAATCTTAGAAATTATGAATTTTGTGTTGACTTTCCTACTCTTAATTAGGGAATTTGGTGCATGGGCAAATAATGCCAGCATCAACAGTGGTTTCTGTGATGGCAAGAGATTAAGCACCTTGCATTTAGCATGCAAACAGGCTTTCAGAGGAATGTTTCCAGTGCTGACATTTGAGCTAACTAAATTACTGTTACTGCTCCATAGCACAGAGAGAAAACTTAATTTAGAAACTGAGTTCCTGTGACTCCAGGTGAGACAGTTTGTAATTCACTGGTCCTTGAACAAGGAAAATGATCCCACTGTGGTAAAGAATTTAGCTGGTTATATGTAGCTGAACGTTTGTAATTGTTCGTCTTACAGCCCTTGAGGCTGGAATAGGGCTGAGTTAGTGTTGCTGCTGTATTTAGTGATTTTGTTCAGCATTTGGGACAGCAGGACAATGTCTGTGCAGTGCACAGAGCAGCTCAGGTAACAGCAGTGCAGTCCCCAACAAGCTCTGGAGTTGTGGCAAGGCAGGCATTGTGATACAGCAAGGAGTTTAAAGCCATAATTTCAGGGCAGTTAGTAGATGAATGAGGTTACATTGTCTATTTACTTATATACATTAGTAAATAAGGATCTATGCACCCTTCATGGCACTTAAACTGAAATTATTAATTGCCTCACCTAACACCCACTTGAAGATAGTGGCTGGGCAAGGAGAAAATAAACATTAACTTATTGCAACTTTCTTATTATTACCTTAATTATGATTCTGCACCTTAAAATGCAGGAGGTTTATGTGAGGCTTCTACTGGAACAAAGGAAACGCCTCAGGAAAATTACAGACCAGTTGAGAGGTGTGCTTGTGCCTAAATATGCCACAGGAGACATGGAGCAGCTGATGTTGCTTCAGTTTCCAGATAAGTTGGATTTAGTTTAATCCTTGTATGAAGTTATGTATTGGCTTTTTCTCAAGACCACAATTACAGTGATGCTTACAGAAGGCACAGCAGCTAATCTCGTGGCCTCCTGCAGACAAAAAGCAATCTGCTTTCTATCCTGCTCCTTGATCATGCAGCAGCAGCTGGGAATGTGGTGCTCAGAGCCAAGGGCCACTGCTCAAGGGAAAGTGCATCATTCCCTCTCTGTTTCCTGTGTTGCTGCATTTGCCTTTTTGTGAAGCCTTCTAATGCCTCCTTCTACAGACCTCAAACAAAGAGATGTCATAAGCTGGAATCCTGCAGAATATTAAAGAGATTCCCATCATCTCCCTTGAGGGTGCTAGTGCGAAAAGTTGAACCATCAGATACAGGGAAGTGAGAGGAAATGTGCCAGCCATCGAGCTGTTCTCACTTTTCTCAAGAAAAATGTTCTCACTGTTCTCGAGCCTTCTCTAAGTTTGGAAAGGAAGGGGCTGGTCTCTGTCACACAGAAATGAATATAAACCATCAGCTGTTAGGTCTGGCTCTCTGGATAAGGAAGATAAATACATTGTGCCATGCAAAGTGACTCTAATAATCAGCTCCATGGTACCCCTTGGATCTGGCTGCCATAGGCTAGATGAGATGCTCTCTTCCAATCTGCAGGGTGTTGACATTTCCATTCTAAAGTGAGAAGAAGCCAAGACCTACATTTTTCATGACAGTGAGTGAAAAAGCTGTGCTTTAAGAAGCTGTGTAGGGAATTTACAATCTCTAAACAAGCAGAGATTTGAATCTGGTTTCCTTTTCCCCCTATTAATTATTTTAATTGTGGAGTTTTATTTTTGTTTGTTTGCTTTGGTTTAGTTTTTTCCCCCCTTTTTATCCATTGATCTGTCTGCTTCCAGGGATGTCCTTACCCCAGCTTCATTAGAACTGGCATATGTTTGCGAAATGCATATTTCTTATAAATTTGTTGTCAGGGTTCCTCTTTCTTTATTAAGTACCCAGACTGTTCCACTCCTTTTTGCTTTACAAATGCAAGCATAACAAAAGTAGGTCCTGGCCAATTGCTGATAAGATAAATATTGTTGTCTTTTACTTAAAAAACTTAGTCATGAAGTTTCTTCCTTCTTTTGTCAAGATGATGGTCTTTTCATTTAAGGTTGTTGCTACATGTCATCCTTTTATCAGTTAATTTTGAATGAGAGAGAGAGGGTTAGAGAGGGAATGAGCTAAAAGTAGAACTGCAGTGCCAAAAAGTGCCTGTTTTTCTCTCTTCTTTCTCCTGTTCCTCTATAAACACACCTCGTTTAGGACAGGAAAATGTCTGGTCCAGCTGTCATGGAATTGTTATTTATAAGTACAATTTTGAAAATAAATATATTATGCTTTTTACAGCTACTGTCAACAACTATCAGGACAGAACAACTTGTGCAGCTGGTGTGGGAAGCCAGTGTAAAAGTTAAATTTAAGAAAAGATTTTGCTTTCTTTGCCTGCTGTCAGAGGTAACAACTGAACTTGGCCTTGATTTTATCTTCCTTTCCATATTCACAGAGAACCACCTGTCTGGTTGGAACACAGGTGGAGGAATAGATGGGGAAAAGTAAAGCAAAGAGCAGCAGCGCTGTGAGTTCTGTTCATGGTATTGTCACTGGGAAGCGCCGTGCTCTGCTGTGGGGTTTTTCAGCTGACATTTCATTTCAAGCCAGTTGAGAGAGTCATTTGGTAGAAAATGGTTTTCTTGACTCTTGAGATTCTTGAGACTTCAAACACTTTTATTTGCTTTGAAAGGGAAGTATGAGACTTTTCACTTAAAAAGAGCAAAACTAAAAAAAGAGTAGAGATGCAAATAAACCCAAGTGACTGGGGCACTCAGATGTAGAAATGCATTTGGCCATCTCCAACCACCTCTCAATCTTTTAGCCAAATGTCTTAGAGGTTTTCTGTGGGAGATAATAAAGTTAGTGTAGTAAATTTTTAAGCAGAGGTAACTCTTTAATTAGAACAAATGTATTGTCTAAACCTACAAAGTTTTTGGCTAATCTGGCAGAACATATGCCAACCTGTGCAAGATGTTAATGGAGATATATACTTTTCTGGAGTAAATATGAATGGGATGGAATATGTGATCTTATTTTCAAAGAGGATTTTCCTCCTGAGAAAAGTGAGGATTGTTGGCCTTTGGGGTGAGTTGACCCCCTGAGGCTGGGAGCTGTGACATGAATCCTTTCCTTGGTGTACCTGAGTTTGCGTATTTTCAGCACAGCTTTCAAGTGAGTGTGGGTGTGGCAGTAGCCCTCAGCTTGAGGCACCACCTTTTTTACCATAATAAATGTCTTTCAATTGCTAATAATGGGTCCAAAAGGGAGAGATAGAAAATTTTATTAAATATATCTATAACAGAAAGCTTTTCATCTGTTTAGCAGGCGAGCAAATTACTGTCATCAACGATGTGTGAGGAGATTGACAATGCACCACTTTGGAGAGGGAAAGGCAGGAACATAGCCAAAATTAACACTACAGAGCAAAGTTGCTGTGTAATCACATCATGCCTCTTCTTTGACCCACAGATTTTCAAAAAGAGAATCATTGCTTTTATCATGGGTTTTTCTGACCTTACAGTTCATACTAGAAAGGCACCTCATTAGGTTGTTAGCAGTATGTGCTCAAAGCAAGGGGAAAATATTGTCAGAAGAAATTCACCTGACTGCCCTCCCCTTTGAAATACATCAGCAACTTAACTTCTATTCTAAAAGTAATTATCTGTTTACTTTACCATTCTTAAATAATAACCATGACCAAGTAAAAGCTTTTCTATGAATTTTCCCCTCCTTTATACAGTGACCATTTTTTTGGTAAAAATATTTTACATCAGAAGATGTTTGATATATCCTAAAGTAAGGTTCAATCTTAATTTGTTCCTGAATCCAGTAGTAAAAAAGTAGCTAATACTTCATTCTGGTTTTGCCATGCTAATTTAAAATAGTGTTTGCATTGAAAACTCTTTTGCTTTGCTGAAAGCTGGGAACAACCAGAGTTTAGTGGACATTTCCTTTAACTTCAGTTGTTCCAGTTCCAGTCCACCTAAACATACACAGGTTTCAAAGACCCTGATCCTGAAATGGCCATACATGGCTTCTATGGCCAAGTGAGCAAAAAAGTGAATTGAAACTTGTATCTTGAATACTTTCAAGAAAAAAAAAATGCCCAAATAGGTGCATGTTTTGGAACATGGAAAATAGATTTTGAATACCATTAACTTGTAAAACTGATTTTTTTTTCACAAAAAAAAGAGCTACTGGCAAAAACCCCTCACTTTTTATACAACAAAGTGATTTTTTTGACATAATGCCCAATTGAGATAAAATGTAAGTGTCAACATATCAGAAGAAAATGTCTTAAAGTAGTCAAGATGAAACTGTCAACCTGTCTTTTGACATTCTGCCATGAAAACAGATATGATCCTATGAAACTTTTCTGTTGCATGCTTCCAGCCAACTCAAGAAAGCACCAAAATGCATCTGGTTTCATTTCATAAATTTAGAAATATCCCTTTTTTTTTTCTTACTTGCATAAGGGGTAATCAGAAGCGGCTTGTCACTGTATGGTTAGATTAGCTCTTACCACATATGTCTGAGCTTTTCCAATGATTTTGATTTACTGTGGGCACCTACTAGTTACTGTAACCTTTATCACTCAACATTAGTTTTTGCTTACATTTTAATCCCTAGCTCTTGCTGTTGGATTGTTCTATCAGCACAGTTTTTGGTATAGCTGTCAGGTTGTGGCCCCCATGCAAAGCTAATTAATTTATTCATCTAGAAACAAAGTTAGCCTTGTGAATTAAAAATTCTGTAGGTTAATGGTCAAGACTGCCTTCAATCCTGGGTTTAGCCTTGGGCAAAGCTCTTAACTCTTGAACTGCCTGTGCATGGGGATCATCCTACACTTGGCTTTGCTTCTGTTCCTAAGGCTTTGTGGCCCCCTGGTTATGGGCAGATGCTCGTGCTATGTAAAGAGCTAAGAGATAATCCACGCCCCAAGGAGATGGGGGAATGGAAATGAGGGTTATTAGATGATTATTGGCAGATGGCAAGTGCAGAGAGGAATTAGGTGTTCTGAAGCAGTGCAGACAGTGGGTTCAGTGTCTGAGGTCCCAGCCCCACGCAGTTCTCTTTTAGCTTCACATTAAACATTTTACTATGGCCTGTAAAACAATGATCTACTAAAGACACATTCACAAGCAATGTCTGTGCTAGCAGAAAAGTATATGGATTTGGTCTCAGGTCATTATTACAATGTAAATAATAAATAAGGCAACAATTAATCAATCCCTATTCTCTATGGGCAGAGAGATGAAGCAGTTCATCACTCACAATCATCAGCACTGTGCATTTCACATGAAGGCAGTGTGCAGCTCCCCGCTTTCATCACTGTGTATGTGTAGAAGCATCTGCATTAAATCTGGTAAGTAAAGTAATAACTGTAGTTTTATGTTGTCATGCTGGTCCCTGCAGTGTCCCACACGTTCAGCATTTTCACAGCACTGCAGTTGCTCCATTCTGCAGGCAGAGGTGCCTTGGCTGCAGGTTACAGGTGCCCAAGCCAAGCAGGTACCCAGGGGTGATTTGAATTCAGAAGTTTTTCCTGTTTCGTGTTTTGCCCTGCAGTTTTGAGTTGTATGACTCTTTTTTTTTTTTTCAGATGCAGTCTAGCAAGCTCATAAATTTGTTTTTGGGTTTCAGAGGGACTGCATTGGCACCTTGGGGTTTTCTGGAGAGGGTTTGCAAACAAAAGGAAATGTTCTGTTGATTTATGGAGTGTAGATACCACATATTTCTAGGTTTGGTTGAGCTGTTTTGACTAAATCCTTGAAATATTTGCCTTACCCCATTTAGGTACTTTGGAATTGGAAATTGTGATGATTCGTGGTTTTGTTAAGCTTTTGTTCTGCCAGTTCTGCTTTTTATGTTTACTATTCTTACAGTAGCAGCTACAAAATCCTCCCACAAGCAGACTCTCACTGTGTAAATATGACACTCCCTGCCCAAAGGAATTTACAATCAAAAGGCTTGAACAAACTGAAGTGAAAGAAAAGTACCCCCTGCACGGGAACAGCAGCTTTTTTAGATCAGGCAGGGCTGTAGCCATTAATTCAGTCTGGGCTATTTGGAGTTCCATACACGTGGCAGCTACTGCAGCATCAGGTAGGACGGGAATTTACAGTGCAGTGCCTGCTCTGCACTGACCTCCCAGGCGGGCACTAACTCGGAAGGTTTTTATTCCCCTGGAGCAGGGAGTGTGCTGTAAATGACTCTCTGAAAGCTGCTTCTGGCATGGGTTACTGCATCCTTGAGGCTGCTGCAGGATGACCTAATTCTGTGCCTGTCCCCCTGTGTGTGATCACCTGGGCACACTGCTTTAACCCATTTTGCTCTGCAGCTCTGAGCACCAATAAAAAGGCTCTCCTCTGAGGCAGCTGGGAGGTTGTTCCTGCAGTCTGCCCTTACCCTGCTCACCTTTACTGCAGAGGTACTTCTGAGAGAGCTGCTCCTACATGGGGGGTTTCAAAATATGAGTTTACCTCAGAGCACCTTCTCCTCAGCTAAGGCTGGG
This sequence comes from Chloebia gouldiae, assembly GCA_003676055.1. Classification (NCBI taxonomy): domain Eukaryota; kingdom Metazoa; phylum Chordata; class Aves; order Passeriformes; family Passeridae; genus Chloebia; species Chloebia gouldiae. Next base: position 1,311,711 of record QUSF01000018.1, on the reverse strand, counting down.
GTTGTATCTGGAGGCCATAACACTATCAATCATGCTGACTGGGAACCTGAACACAAACTTGGCACTGGAATATTTTTCTCTAGTGATAGCCTTTTGCAAGTCTAATCTCCAGCAATCACTTCCAAGTAGCACATAGCAATCAGAGCACTGGCATTTTAAATGGGACAAAGCAATTCTTTAGCAAATAGAAGACACATAATCTGTAATCAAATATACTTTCTAATTGTGAAATTAATTTTTTTTAAAATAATGTCTTTTCTCATTTGTCTGAGAGCTGTTTTCAGGAGCTTTGGCTATTTGGAGTACAGGGATATAATTTATTTCCGTTCTGAAAAGTATTGCAAGCATATTGCAATAAAGTATTGCAAGGGAGGAGAACTAAGAGATGAAAATTTTGTGTATTTGTGAATGTGCACATTAAGAAGCAAAAAAAAAAAAAATTACTTTGGGCCAATTCTGGGATAAGGTACAAGACTCATGGAGTTGAGATCTGCCACTCAGCTGTGCAGAAGGACAAAACCTGCTGAGTTCCCTATGCCTCCATCCAGTGCCAAATGTCTGCAGGACCTGCCTGCTGAAGGAAGGAGAGGGAAGCATTCGAGGATGCTGCAATTGCCAGCAAATGCTGAGCTGCTGGTTGTGCTCTGTCTGAAGGATGGGTGGTGGCAAACCACTGCCCTCCTTTCCTCTGCCCGCTCCTGCTCTGACTGCCAGACCTGTGCACAGATCAAAGACTTTTTATTCTGGCCTTGATTCCTTTTCCTCTGTCCAGCTCTGTGATAAATTTTGTGGACCAGGTGTTGCTTGGTTATTTGTGCTTGACTTTCCAGTTAGATGCTCTTTATCTGTCATTATATATTGATTACATAAAGAACATCTCAACTTTCAGCACAACAAGCTGTGTCAAAATTGTGGCAAGTGGCAGTGATAGTACATTCTGTTGCCTGAGAAGGTGCTTGGAGTTCTTCCAGCTTTTATTTCCTGTGTTTCCTGTTTGCATTTATCATCCTTTATGTGCTGTCTGGTGTACTACTTCTCCAGTCAGTGGCCAAATTTTCAGCTGGATGAATCAGCATAAACTCCAAACAAAAGTGCCTTGGCACAATTCCTTTTGTAAATTCCAGTTCCAGGAGTGAATTGCTATTTTAAGATAAATATCATAACACTCTTAAATTTTACTTTTGGACTGACCTTTATCAAACCAAAGCCTTGGCAGGGAGAACTGCCAGTTATGATTTCAGAATAATTATGGTATGAGCAGCTAATGCCATTGGGGGAAGTTCTTTCTGAGAGAGGAATGCAGTCTGCAGTTTTCTTGCAGTTTTCTCTCAGATTTGTTGTTTGGAGAGCACACTCCAAACACTCTGCCTGCCTGAGCTGCTTTCCTGCTCTTCATTCCAAGGCACAGCACACTGCATGCATTCCTCATGCATTGTGTACCTGACAGTGCACATGCAATCTGAGCCTGAGGTTTAGTGACAGTAACAGTGCAGATAATCTCCATTCTAGGAATGGACAGCTGCCGTATCTCGTGGGATGAAATTTATACCAGCCCCACTTGGTGCAGCTCCAGAGTGCTGCAGAAGTCTCTGAGATGCCAAAAATGGCAGAGTCACATTCAGTTCTGTGCTTCTTCTGGGCTAATGCATTCAGGCACCTGTGCAATGCACCAGTGAGTGCTTCTGTGCCCAGCTGGATTCATATTTGTGTGGGTGTGCCTGTGCCCAGCAATGTTTATTCTCTAGAAGAGTTACTTGGAATTCCTGGAAGGCAATTAAATGCTGCTTAAATACTTATTACTTAATAAATAATAATAATTAAACTAAATACTTAATTACTGCTATTAATAAGAGCAGTGACAAAACATTGTACTGTAGCCACAAGTACTAAATTACTTTAGTTTTCAAGAGTGCTTACATTACTTTTCCATTTTTACACTGCTCTCACTGCCTCTAAACAAAATCTGCTGGAAATGAATCCTCCAGTGCACTTGTTCAGTCACTTCCTTGGATAGATATATATATGTATGTATGTATGTATGTATGTATATACATATATATATATGTAATTTCTTTCAAGAAAAACAGACAGTGGGATTTTAGATTACAGTCCCAATCTCTATTGGAATTCTTAATATGAGTCATCAGGTATGCTAATAGAATAACTAAGTCAAGTCATCTAATAAATTAATAGCTTTGGTTTGTCATCCCCACACTTAAAAACTTTCCTAACAAGACATGGAAGTAATAGTTAAATTACAGTGCATATAGTAAAAGCATCCTATTATTTTAAAAGGAAAAGAAATCAAAACCTTGACTGCTTTTCTGAGATATTAGCTTCCTGATGGGATCAGCTTTCCACATGTTTGTTATTTTAAATGGGAATATGGAATGAAGACAGGTTCTTGGTTATACTTAGAGCAGAGGAATGAGTTGGCCGTAGTTCCAGCACACGTGTGAACCTCCAAGCATGAAATGAACTTGGCAGGGCTGTTTGTGCCTTCATGGGAACCAGCCACACTGGTTGCCCCATTTTGCTGGTGTAGGCTCTTGCATGTTGGGTCTGGTCCTGCTGGCGTGGCTGAGTGCCGTGAGCAGTGGCCAGGCTGCCACTGCAATCCTGCTTGCCAAGGGGCATGCCTGCCTTGGAGGGATTTATCTGAAACCCACTTTGGATATGTCTCTGTGCTGTCTCATTTTACAAATCAAGGGAAACCTTGTTCCTTTGCATGAGGAGAAAGGCATCATTCTGTAAAATTCCTCAATTTACAGAGAGAGGCCTGTCCACAGCATTTCTTTATTGAAGGCTGATTAAAACCTCTTCATTATTTTTTCAGTGCAACCATTCACTCGAGCCTCTGACATCAGGGCATCAGTGATTGTTTCAGCTGCTACATCTAAGAATCTCCTAGGAGAATTTCAGAAAAACAGGTTTTTACCAGAGGTTTGACTTCTTTGTCTTATCTATCTCATGTTGTTTTTACTGAGAGTTTGAGTGGAATTGTAAGTGCTATGTCATGTCCAGCACCAAAATAATAGCACTTTATTTTTGTTTCACCCTACCATTCTGGGTATTTAAGTCACAATTTTTATAGAGTTTCACCAGGAAGCTATTGAAGACAGTATTTATAGCAGTGATTTTCTGTTTGTTGTTTGGGTTTGTTTGGGTTTTTTTTTCAGAAAAACATTACTCCCATGCTGGTGAAAAAATGTGCATCTCAGATGCACATGTAAAATTCTTATAGTAAATTTGATCAGGCGAATTGTAAAATATTTATACACAGCGCTATGGGATGAATGTGAATAAGGGGTGCTGATCAATCTTATTGTACTGAAACACAGCTCTCTGACCTAATATATAAGTTGTGCCCTTTAGACTTTCCATTATGGAGTGAATTTTAGTCCATTTCTTCTTCCCAGCACATTTGTTTCGATATGGTTTGGAACTTAGTATTTTCCAGGACTGTATATTTCTGCAAAATTTTCATCCAGGATTAAAAAAAAAAAAAAAAGGCATATAGTCAGATGCCCATACAACCACACTACCTTAATTGCTAGTGGAAAGACATCAAAAATCTGCAGTGACACTGCCTTATTGTATATGCAAATTAAATAAGACTTATGCCATCTTCAACACAAAATTTTTCTCTTGTTGTTCAGTTCAATTTTAGATATTTGACATCAGTAATTGTACCGTGCTTCTGTGTAACTTATCTTTGCCACTGGGACATTGAGATTTTATTTGACAAATGCTATGATGATCTTGGATGTGTTTCACCAACAATTCTTGTTGTCTACACCATTCTCATATTTGTAGACAGATATTGGGTTTTCAGTAATCTTAAAATACAAAGCAAAATTAAAAGAATTAAGGGGGTTATAATAGTTTGATTCAAATTTGAGATGTTATAAAAACCCTAAAAAACATATAGCTGATTGGATTTTATGGAAAGGAATTGCCAGGGAATGGAAAAAAACCCACAAACCACAAAACCAGAAACTACAACAAAACCACCAACATACACATGCCCACAAATCCCAAAAAAAAACTCTGAAGAAAAGATAGCATGGGCAAAACTCATCTCAATTTGTGAGCTGTCTGTCTGGCAAATATTTTTTAATCCTTCTTTTTCCCTGCAGAAGAAAAGGACCTGGTATCATTATGAATTTCTCAAAAGAGAGTGAATTATTTTGGGTAAAACAAATTTTTCCTGTATATCTCTATATTGTGTAAAACGCTTTGCTGCAGGGAAGCATTTTAATGAGAAATTATTGAGTCACTTTATTCAGCATCTAGGGAAGACAGGCCCACAATGATCCATAATTTGAACTGTGTCCTTAAAATTGAACTGTATCATCTGTGTTCAGACAACTCAGAAGGGAAAGAATCAGCATTGCAACAATAATTCTCACTCCAACTCCTGAGGGCTTGAGTTCCCCAGGTGTATTGCTGCAGTCACAGGCTGCACAGTCCACAGAAAGAGACATATGTTGCCATAGAAATGCAAGGTTTTGCTGTTTAGCAAGTGACACAGAAGCTCCAGAAGCCTACACTCACTCCCTGCTTCCTGCTCTGTATCTATATTGAAGCAAATGTAGTGATTTTTAGGCTTATTTCCCACTTGCAAAATAATGTCCAATTATTTGCCTCAAATAAAGAATTAAAAAGTAAATAAACAAAAAAAAAAAAAGGAGAAAATAATAAAAAAGCCTCGCAAGTCTCTTCTGGTAGTGGGATCAGCTGTAATTTTTTAAGAAAACAAACCATGTCAGGAGGATGGTCTTAGAAGCAAAGTCTGTCCACAACCTCTGTTTTACCTATTTCCAAGCTGAATCTAAGTCTTTTTCTCAACCATGTTCTTTCCTGATCAACTTCTTTTGCTCTGAATATTTTTTCTCTGAATATTCTCCAATTTTTCTACAGGCAAAACAAACACAAATGCTTCTCAGACCATCTCCCTTCTGAGTATATGAAGTGGCCAAACAGATTTGTGTATTATCCCACACAGTTTTTGTTTCTCCTTTGCTGCCCTTCACCAGCTTGTGTACTGCTGTTACTGCTCCTTGTTTGCTCCCCTTATCTGCTGCATTCAAGACAAGTCATCCTGGATTTATATTTTCAAGTAACATTTGGTGACAAGCTGTGGGTAGTGTGCTCCAGGAGTACAGACACAATTGCATTCATTGCTTTGTCTATTACACTGAATTTTCTTACTCTCTTTAAGGGGGAAAAGGTCATCCTTCTGGGTATGACTTCCTGTCCATCAGCTGAACCTGTGAACTGGATTTTGCATGCTACAACTTTCCTTTTTGCTGCTGCCTTGTGTTATCTTTATGAAAAATATGCAGAAAGGGAGCAGGGGCCCCTGTGCATCACCATGGCTCTAAATGTCATTTAGTATTAAAGGCTGTCAAATGCAGACCACTTGTAACTATACATTACTGTTATAACACCCTCTGGCACATGGAAAGCATCACAAAAGCAGATGTTCTAGGAAGAGAAAACTTACTACTTTAAAAGTTAAATCACAATCTGATATGTTTTTTTCTGGGTGACACATAGTGAACACAGTCTGAGAGAATCCAAGCCTACGGGAAATAGATAAATGAGGTCGTGAATAGGACTGAGAAGGATTTTCTGAGTTCAGCCCTTCAAGTCCTGTGCCTCAGAGCATCACAGGGGTTTGGGAAACTTGCCCCAGCCTTTTGGCTCTCTCACCCTGGGGATTAATCCTGCATGTGCAGGGATTTAACCTTGTCAGTGCAAGGGCTGCTTGGATGTCAAGGACTCCCCTGCACCTTCCACTGTTCAGAGAGGGTAAAGGTTTATGTGAAATCATTCTTAGTTTCCATCAGGTTGTTTCCAAGGCTCCATGCTTTATTAAGAGACAAGATCTTCAGCATCTATCTTGTAGATCATGAATTAGAGGAGAGATTTCTATGCTCTGAAAGATAATGTCTTTACCTATTTGAGGTGAAAACAGATGAGCCATGTTTGTAATGAAACATAATGCAAGTATTTTCTGCCCCCAAATCAGGAGGCTTCTTGAGGAGGGCCGTTGATCTGTGTTGAGAAAATTTTCCTCATTCAAAATGGAAAATGGTTCAGTTCCTCTAAAATGTTATAAGGAAGTATTACATGAACCAGAATTAAGTGGTTTGCTCTAGTACGGAGCTGAGGGAGCAGGGCTGATCTACATTTTTGATGTATCAGGAGTGTGAATCCATGTCTGCAGTTATTGCTTCAAACAGCAAGGGTGAGGCAGAAGTAGCTGAGTACATGCTCAGATCTTAATTCCTTTGCCTAACATGAGAAAGCTTTGGGGTTTTGCTTCTGTTCATAATGAAATTAAATGCATGTGATTCTCCTCAGCCTCAATATGTCTGTATTCTAATAACTCCTTGACCTCTTGGCAGACTTCTTGTAAGCTGTTGAATGCTTTTAAAGATATTAAATGCCCACATGCCATACAAATTAGACTAGAAAAGGATGAGTTCTGTATTCTAATTGAGTAACATGAGAGCTCATTTTCCAGAGGGGCTACAAACTGTCTTTGAGAGGAAGACTGCAATTGAGGTCACAGTATTTATTAGAGACCAGAAAATCTAAGTGGGAGAGAGAACATTTCCCTCAACTTTTGGAAAAGTCTTAGCAGAAGTTTATATGTTATATAATAACATAAAATTCTCGAGACCTTCACCCTGTAGACTACACAGGTTCTACAAAATGCCTGAGTGCTCCATCTCTCCACCAGTTTTGAAGATAGATGCTACATTTACTCTTTTATGATCCTTTTACTCTATAAAATCTTTCACAAATTTTCAAATTGAGTGTTGTCAGCTCTTTAAACACTTGGGGATGTAGTTTTCCAGACACGGTGCTTTGAAAACTTTACAGAGAAAAAGACTGAGTAGAAATGTACTAAGACAGTTGTCTTAGAGTACAACACAACATTTTTTTTTGAAGAGGGAAGTTAGCATTAGCAGACATCTAATATTAAGAAAACCACCTCTTTAAATATGGGTTGCTAATTGAAAATTATTCCTATGGGAATTGTCATGTTACGATGAATAATCCTTGAAGCTTTAATACTTTTTTAATTTGTGCCATTTGTTTGTCATAACTGGAGATGTTTTGTGCAGCTTTTCTGTGATTAAACATTGGAATGGGCTATGCAAGGAGGTGATGAAGTGCCTGTGCCTGGAGGTGTGTAAGGAAAGCCTGGATGTGCCCCCGCGTGGCCATGCCTGGCTGGCAGGGTGGTGTTGGGCCATAGCTCGGGCTCAGCGGTCTCAGGGGCCTTTTCCAGCACATTCGATTCTCTGATTCCAAGGATGGGAAGCCCAAGGCTTGTACCAGCTGCAGACTATGAAGATAAATCCAGTATTGTTGAGGTAGCAAGGTGTTCAAGGGTTCATAATGCCTGGCAGGAAAAAGAAGTAAACTCCTGGGACTGTTTAAATCTCACCCAAAATTCTGGAGTTGCACAGATGTGAAGCACAGCACATGGAGCTCTCAAACCTCAGAGCAGATAATTTTGCTCTTAGTGGAACTATTTGGATTCTGCTGAAATCTTAAAGGGGATAAATGACACTCATTTTGCTTGCCTTGATCGCTCCTATCGCTGCTATGTTAAAATCTGTTTCACCCTCCAAATTTAAGTTAGATATAGATGAATGTTGAAAACACTTGAGTGATGACATCATAATTAAAGATTTTTAAATCTTCTAATGGGTAGTCATTTGTGCTGACACTGAGAAGTCAGATAGTATGCCACAGGACACAGCACATATTCTGAACTGGCAGAATGAAATATTCCTGCTGCTGCATGTGGTTATGTAGTGAGAATTTCAAATTCAAACTCAGATTGGAATGGAAGGGAAATTATGCTTAATATAAAGTTAAGACTTTAGAAACATAATAATTCTGAATGAATTCCATATTTGGCATATGTATAACTGATGTTGTATATGGCAGACACTTTGCCATCAAGATATTTTTGCTTAAAATGTGAAAATATTTCTGTCAGTACTGTGTCATGAGGGTTATTTTGATTTTCTACACCCAGGGAGCACAGAATGCAGTTTTATGGAACATAGGTTATAAGATATGCAAAGCATCCATATAGGAATGCATTTTCCTTTGCAAATCAAATTACATTTTGGGGATACTAAGCTGATAATTTCTGAAAGCCTCCTCACAGGAGTGAAAATTATATAATTATATTCTCAAATGCCCTTCACTTGTGTTTACACTGCCTTGAAATTCTATCCAGAGGCTGTCAGAGGAAGCATAACTAACCATGGAGGCAGTGATCACCTTGAAAACTGGAAATGGACTTTGCCTCCCTTGCAAAAGTGCCTGAATGATGGGTAACATAAACCTGAACAGATTTTGCTTCTTGGGAAGAACATGCAGTTGCAATACCTGCTGTTACAATTAAGTCAGAAAAATGTAAGAATTATGGAAATGCAGTAGGTTACTAAAAAGTAAACATTCTGTAACTTTTTCGGAATTAAGCCTAGCTTTGTTTTTAAAATGAAGTAGAAGGACCATTTGCAGAAGGGAGCTGGGCTTCTCAAAGCCAAGATGGGAGTAGGGTCCAAGATACTGATAAGCAGTGTTTAACATAAGAATCTGAATGTGTTAGGAACTTTAAAGATAATGGCACACTGGAGATGTCAGCAACAGAAAGCTGGAGATGCACCTCAGCACTGGACTCAGGTCTGACTGGAGGAGCCAGGAGGGTTTTAAGGGCCCCTGTAAACCTCCCCTGTTCTCCTTTTCCCACAGAGCTGGTAGGATCCTGGCTGCTGCCCAGCAGCGCTGCTCCTCTGAGGCTGCAGAGATGTTTGACACTGAGCAGCCCCCAGGACAAGCCCAGGGGTTTTTCCTTGGCTGCAGTGCACCTGCACCTACTACAAATAGCTCTTAGTCTACCAACGGAACTTAAAACTGCAAGATTTTGTGCAAAAAATTTAGTTTTGGCAGAAAGCAAAGCAAAGGCAAAGAAAACACAAAAAGTGATTTTCCACTTGGAAGTTGTTTGGTTTGAGGTCTGTCAATAACTGCTGTAAAATCTTTGTGTTCTAGTCTGAAGATCCTTTATGCACAGACTCCTACCACATCCTTTACTCCCTGGTCACTTGGGGATCTCCTGCCTGTACCCTGAGTGTGTCAGCTCCAGTCAGGGATGGCCCACTGGGAAAATGGCCCCGAGCTGTGAGATGTGGCTCAGCTCTCTGACATGTCACCAAATGAGGAGCAGTGCTTGCAGTTTGGCTAATGAGCAACACCAGGCAAAGAACAGCCTGCCTTTCCTTCGAGATGCTGCAGGGTTTTCCAGGGAGAGCACAGAGCACTTCTTCCCAAGTGGTGAATTACCTAATTCCAGTAAATTGCTTACTTTCCAGGTTATACAAGCAACTTTCTTTTATAGCTCTACAAGGACATACTGCCATACATTGTGCAGAAAATACATTATTATACCAGTTGCTAAAAGACTAAAAAATACCTCAATGTTTTTATTTTTTAAAAAGAAGTAACTTCATTAATATTTTTCCACGCCAATGAGAAAGTAAAGAATATCTCCCTGCATACCATTTTCAGGCACAGCTCATCCTTGGTAGTAACTTCACATTGAGACATTAACAGCAGCTTTTATTATTCATGGTTTTGATCTATTTTGTGGAGACAGAACAATACTAATCAGTTGATTTGACTTCTTCTGAAGTAGCTATTTTAAAGCTTATATGGGAAGGAGATAAGAACACAAGATGTCTTTACTCTGGTGATGCCTTAGGTTTTAACTTTTATATTTTTCGGATTCTGTACTGTTTTAGTGTGTAGTTGTGAGTTTCATTTTAGGGGATGGTGAGGTCTCTTCACAGAGTAGGGAGACAAAACAATTCCTTTCCTAGCTTGGAACCAAGGACAACCACCCAAGAGCAGAAACAACGTGGACTGAAGAGAGAAAAATGAGCAGGATGGGACTTCATAAGATAAAGCTCTAACTGGACAATTAACTCCAATATGCAAATGGAGCAGAACTCTCACTTATAAAAGGGAGAGACCCTGTGACCAGTCAAGGATTTTGTGACCATTTTGGTTCACCTTGGGTGTGGCCCTGGCTGGGCTCTTGTGCTGCCCAAGGTGGATCCATGGAGGCCTTCTAATAAATTTAATTCTTTAGCTCTGTCTAGCCTCTGTTCTGGGTCAGCTTTAATAAGGCATCACTGGAAAGGGAAAAAAAAGGAAGTGTTGCATTGCCATAAAACACTAAAACTTTTCTGTAAGCTTTTTTCTTTAGATGAGTTTTTCTTGTTAATTTGCTTGCTTGGTTTTTTTTTGGGGGGGTGGTAGTATCAGTTAATAATAAGATAGAGGTAAGTAAGCTAAATTTCATTCATGTGCAGAAAGTAGAGGGTGATATTCTGTGCTCAAACCTAATGGTCTCATTGCTGTTAAATATAGGTGGTGGTTAAATATAGGTGTTGTTAAATACAGGTGGTTGTTGCAAGTGTTGTATATACAGAAAATGCTTTCAGCTAGAAGACAATCTCAGGAAAAATAGGATTGCATAATTTGGAGAGTAAGGCTCTGTAAGAGAGCACTTGCTGGTCTAAGTCTTCTAAATATGATCTGCATAATTCCATTTCATCCTTCAAATCTGTTAAATGCACAGTTATAAAGATGAGTGTTTTAATGTGGAATGGTCATGGACTTCTGTAGGAATCTGATCTGCACTCAAAGCTGTCATAACTTCATAAGACACTAGTCACACTGCCTGTGTTCAAATAATTGCATTTTTTTACATTCATATGATATTCTTTTACTGCACTTCTGTAATTTTCCATATTAGTTTGATGGGACACTTAAATGCTATTGCTTGTGAGATAAATAATTCATGGTTTCTGAAGCATAACTATGTCTGTAGTCATACTATGTCAAGGCAATTTTTTATGCAGCTTTGTTTTAATTCATGCTTTGTTACCTTTATTATCACTAATTGCTGTTTTATAACAAATCTATAGTTTGGGATCAGAATAGATATGCTTTAATTCAAGCTGAACTGGAGCCTGACACTAGCAGTGTGTTTTTCCTTTCCAGAAGTGCAGCCCTGCAAAAGGCTGCTGTGCTGTTTATTTATCCATTGATATGTTTGAATGGGATCTGTCATCTATTGTCTTGAAAGTATTAAGTAAAATTGGTACCTGGAAGAACTGAGTAACTATTAATATGTACAGAAAGCTTCCCTATGAGTAAATAATATCTTCAGATCTCTGGAGATGTATTTTAATGCAGCTTGAATGTAATATTTCCATTTGTAAACAAATTTGATCAAATAAAATAAGCAGTGCTGGAGCCTTAATGTAATTCTATTACCTATAAGTCAGTACAGGAAACAGCAATGCAGATGCCTAACAAGAGGCAGAGTAACTTCTTCAGCTTTGCTGATAAATATCTGTGTAATTCATGTAAGCTTAATAATCAGGCAGAAAAGTAGGAGAAAGCAATAACCTTAGTCTTGTCAAAACATAAATGGAATACAGATGAAAGTTGATGTTTTGAGTAAAAATGCATGCCAGAGTTAATGTAAGGAATAATGATATAAAGCTGAAATTCAGAAACTAATAAAAATATCATTTGATATCCCACTATACAGGGAAATACAAACTGCTCTGAAATAAAGACCAAAAAGAATAGACCTGCCATTTTTGGTGGGTTCTATGGCTGTCCATACCTTCATTTAGGCAAGCTAGGGGATGGAGGGTATGTGGGGCTCTTAAGTACAAAAAGGTAGTATATGACAACTTTTGAATTTGGAATTTAACAGGAGAATTTTGATTTTTTTTTCCCCTGCTGATCTTTCACCTTGGGTTTAAGCATGTAACTGTAAAACCTTTAATCTCTAAAATGGCAATGCTTTCAGATAGCTTGTAAAAGTGTTGGGAGAGAGAAGAATGTTATCACAGCTCTTAAGTCACCACGTGTTTTTATTTCTGCAGGGTGGAGCTGGTGGCAGGGCTCGTTAGCTGGGGCAGGGCAGGTCACAGTGCTGATGAATCTGAGGAGAATCATCACCAGGACAGCAAAGGTGAGACTGGGGTGCCAGCCCTGGGCTGTGTCTGCCTCTGAGGGGGGCCCAAGGAAGGTTGCAGGAATGCAGTGCAAAAATATTGCAATGAATAAATAAATAAATGTGTGTATGTGTGTGTAGCATGCAGGTAAATAACCCCACCCAAGCTGCAAAAAGACATTGAGTCTGTGGTGTCTGCTCTTTCCGTGATGAGATGAGAATATTTCTGCATTTTCTTTTGAAGAAAATTAAATACTATTCCAGTCTGTCACTTACATGCTATTTTTGCAAGCACGTCAGTACTTAGCAGATGGAATCAAAGAGATTGGAGCTATGTTTTGGAAACACCTATTGAAAAAGCCCAACAAAACCCACTATTAATTTTGTTTAACAGAAATGAGACACCTCCCAGTGTAGAGGAATGCTCTCCAATGCACAGGTTGACAGTCATTACTCACAGTGGAAATTCCTGTTGTCTTTACTGACAGGAGGATCCCACCTATTGTGAAATCAAAGGAGTAATCAAATCAAGAGTTTATGTTTCCACCAGATCATGTTGACAGAAGAGCTCCATCCTGCTTGACATAAATATAAAAAAATTGAAGCTTTTTTCCTTCTCCATCTCTCTTACCATGCACAGCTTGTGAGCTTGGAGAGCTTCTGCTGGCTGTTAGGAAGAAACAGTACAAAGTAATTTCATAAGTATATTCTTTCTGAAGGGAGTTTAGAAATATTTGGAATAAAAGGAAGTAGAATGAGTCTGACAAGGCAGCAGCTTGAACTTATTGTACCTTAATGGATAGTTCTGTAGTATCTGCCTGTTTTCAAACCCAGTCCATCCCAGGTGTAACCTGTCAGAGTGATGTGCCTCAGCATGGTCATTGCCTTCTCTGCATGTGTGGAAATAAATTTTTGTGTTTTGTTGGGCTTGAGCACAGGTATGTACAAAGACTGGGAAAAGGGATCATCAGCTGCAGAAGTCCTATGTATTAAAATATTAATAATTTTTAGAGAAATTTTTCTTTCTCTGTGTTCTTTTTATTTTCTTTGAAAATTTTACCTGTTTTGGCTCAAAAAAGTCCTGTTGCCTAATCATCCTGGCTCTAGCTATGGAGAAGCTGCACCATGTCAGTAAATAATCTGGTACTATATCTCTCAAATATTTTCAGTGCTGCATGGTGAAGTGTACTTGTTGCTTTCCAACTGAGATCTTGAGGAATGACCTCCTTTATGAAACATTTTCTTTCCTTGATATTTCCAAAAGCAAAATATAACTTACATAGAAACTTGAGAAAATGGGAGAGCACACAAGTCCACATTTCAGAGATGCATGTGATTATGGAATTCAATCTGCAAAGGCCAAACTTCTCCGGAAAATTGCATCTGACTTCATAAGACTTGGCAAACCTCCAAGTCAGAAAAATATTTCTGCTTTTCCTGTTAGCTGAGAAAATTCATTTAATTTCCATTCTATGCAAAATGAAAGAATAGCCTACCTCAAAAATATTTGAGTTAGTATATTATATTTTATATCAGTGTTATATTTTATATAAAAACAGAAAGACCTGGGAAGGTTTGTCTGTAACTCACCTTTTCCATTTTAGCCTTCACACTGACAAGTTTACTTGAAAATCAATATTTTACATTGAAAAAACCCCATTCTTTGTCAGTAACACTCTCAAGCAATATAAATCTCAAAGAAATACGTCCAGATGTGGCAGGTAAATATTTGTAATGAATAATCTGCCTGAAGCCCACGGAAACTGCAGATTTGGAAAACAAGATGGCCAGTTCCAACAGTGATGCTCTAGAGCAGCTATTCTTCCCCTTCTCCTTGGATACTTTTGCCACTGTTTTTTCCACAGGGCTGCCTCGTTACTCTTCCTTTGGCATCTGTGCCTCTTCTTCCTGCAAATGCCAACCCTCAGGAAAAAAGCATCTTGTAGGCAGCGACTGCACAGGCTGCCCTGCAGGGAGAAGGCACTTAGCAGAGTGAAAATCATGCCAGCTACTCTGGGAGCTTTCTGTGTGTCCCAGTTTTTCTCCTGCAGAGGGAAAGAGGTGGTGGGGTTTGGGTTGAGCAGGGCTCCATGGGGCCGTGGGTGGGAGGCAGACAATGGTACCTCCTCTCTGCATCTGTCACCTCAGCTTCCTCTGCTCCCACCCTTCTGGGAAATGAAGCTGTTCCCAGTTACCTGTGTCCTGTAAAACAATTCAGGATTTCTAATGTGTAAAGGGCTCTTGATCCCACATCCTGAGGGAGCCAGCAGGCTGATGGTTGGATTCTTTGTGCTTTTGAATAGGAAGTCTGTAGGATTTAATCTGGAAAAAAAAGGTGAAATCTTTTCATTACAAACTGGATTATCTGTTCCAGGGAACATGTACTGGAAGCAAATCCATTATAATTGTATTCTATATCCATACATGTAGTATAGGTCTGAAAATAAGCTGTTACAGAAGCAATCTCTCCAGAATTAGACTGCCCAGAAGTTCCCAATATTTCAGCTTTGCATAAACCCCAGATTGAAGTGAAAGTCACTAAAATTATCACAAAGACAATGTGGAGTGATTCTCTTCTGTTATAATGGCAAATTGGAATGTGGAATTCCCTACTTCCACTCTAATTAAAACCAAGTGCATTTTACTTGACATGTAAAGTAACATAGACAGTTTAATCTGGAAAAGCCAGGACAGATGAGCTTGCACAATATAAGTCAGAACCTGTGGTAGTAGGAAGCTTTGCTGCAGATGGTTGGAGGTTACAGGCAGATTTTATAAAAAAGAAATTATGTCTCATTCTGAAGAAAATGAAGACAGAACTCCAGCCTGTCTCATCAGAGTGTGGAAAAGAATTCAGGTTACATATTGAATGTAAATGAAGTATTTTGATTATTTTTTACAATTTTATGGAGATTAGAGCTTTACTGTGAAAAGTACATCTTGAGACTGATTTTTTTGCATACAGTCTGAAAGCAAATGTTCTAACAGTAGGAACTTCAAAACAGATCCCCTCTCCTTCATTTATATACATATATATGTGTATATAGGCATATATAATTTTAAGGGAATCTGTTTTTATTTAAAAGGAGTACTCTTCCCCCAAGCTAGTTGAATTGTCATTGCACTCTTAAAATATTTTTGGGATATGGATCAACTTTTGTAAATATGCAGTTCTTATACAATTCACCCTTTATTATGACTGGTGACCATAGGGCTACCTCAGCTTAGAGAATGATAATCAGGGGCCTTTTGGAATATTTAAATATCAGAAAGATTAGATTTTTTTTATTTTTCATCCAGTTTTCTCAATGAGTTACACCATAGTGAAATTATGAGAAGAGTCAATATGTTCTTTAATTCCTTACAACTCCTACATCTATAACTAAAGCAAGGGAGGAGCTGTGCTTTTTTGTTTTAAAGGAGCTTGTGTCATGATTGACTTTGCTGTTATTACAAAGGGAAAAGAGAAAAACAAAGAAGTGGATAGACATTGATGCACAGAGAACATAACATGAGTGTTACCTGAGAAAACCCCCTGAAATTCAGCAGTCTGTGTGCCAGAAGGACTTTCAAAGTGGTCCACAGCTGTATGGTTCAAACCTTCCCTCGTGTCTCCAGCAGAGAAGGAAAAACAGAGAATCCATCCTTCACATTTTAGAGTTCTGCAGCTCAAGGGTAAAACTGTGAAATTCCTGATTCCAGTTTTCCTCAACTTCATGGCAGCAATAAAAGAGCATAAGTAGAAAAGAACTAGATATTTAACAGCTTAAAAAGACATATTGACATTGGCACATACTTATTTGATGCAGCATTTCCTGGGATTTGTGCTGAAATGGAATCCTTTTAATAAAACATTTGATATCTTGCCATTAAAAAAGGTGTAAAGAAGTGCCATGTCAAACTGTGTTCTCCACAATATGTATGTGAATGAAGGCAAGAGTAATGAAAAAGCTTGCCAAGTCAAACAAGATAAAAGCAAAATAAAAAATGAAACCACAAAGCATTGCTAATGAGTAACACAACATGGCCTTTCTTTGGCTGTGTGAGTCTTGTTTTGGTATAGATTTGAAAGTATTTGTTTCAGCAGGAGTAAGAAGCCCCTGTGCTTGCTGTAGAAGCCTCACAGAAGAAGCTTCCAATTACTGAAGCCAAATGCTTGGCACTCTTCAAGAAAGGGATTGGACACTTGTATGAAGAGAAAAATAGAATTAGGCAGCTGTAAGAGTTGGATATTTTGATAAAAGATTATTTATCTCAGAGTTTAAAAGCCCTATAGCAAGTGAGCCTTTAATGAATTTGTGTGAGAGAAGAGCTTACCTGCAGACATCCAATTTTATTGTATTGATTTTACCCTGATTTTCCAAGTTTTATTATTCACCTCAGTGACTGATACTCAGTAAAATTATGCTCATTAAAATTGGCCTAATCCAGCATATCACATCCTATAATTCTGTCTTCTTAACTTTTCCTGTATAACAAGCTTTAATTAGATTAGTTGGAGTTCACAGAAAAGAACTTTTCTGGGTTGGATTGAAGGTGTTTTCTTTAGCTTTGATGGATAAATGGCTGTCCCTATCATCAGGCACAAGTAATACAATATTTTCTCATCTTCCTAGATAGGTTGTCAACATGTGGTCCATAGCAGCTGCTGTGAATTCGTACTTTTCCAATAGCAAATATGGTAAATGTATAAACTAAAATAAAATTGCAGAGGAAATAACTTTCTTATGTATTTCAGTAACCAGAAGTGTGTTGGGTGATGTCTTGATTTTGGTGGGGATTTTTTTTTTGGTTGTTTACATTTTGTTTGTTTTCTTGGTTGGTTGGGCTTGTTGCTGTTTTAGTTTTTGTTTTTATTTTGTAACCATGTATGAGTTTAGCTGTAATAGAGAAAATAAAGATTTCCTTTCTGGTCCAGAACTGAAGACCAGACATTTTGCTCAAATTGAAAAAATGACGTTAATTTTAATCTGTTTTTATCTTCCTCTGGCAAAGGAGGTTAGTAGAGAAATTCTTCTCAGGTGCAGCCTGCAAATGGACTCCATCCAAAATCTGCCTGAAGTTAATAGAGAAATGTTCATGCTCTTCATTTGATACTGGATCAAGTCTTATTTTCATCTCTGACCAAGATTACTGTCACAGTTCTGGTCTGTTTCTGGGTAATACAGGTTTGTATGTAAATCTGTATTTACTAAAGTATTTTAAATCAGTTAATAAGTGGTAATGAGATGAAGTTTTTCCCAAATGAAGTACAATTCCCACTGATTTTCAGAAGGTAGATATTTCATTCTTGGTTTGTTCAGTTGTGGGCAGGGTGGGATGGGATGTCATTGTAATTTTTTTATATTTCTTCTTTTTCTCCTCAAGAACTAACAAATTGAGCTACAGTTTTATTTCTATGTATAGGGAGTTTAGTCACTGGTTTTCCATTAAGAATGATCTGTTACCTCCAAAAAATGTTAATGTTCCTAATTTTGCTTTATTATTCTTCATTACATAGCTAATAGAAATGGAAGTATATGGCTAATTGCACGCTAAGGAAATCTTGTCCTTTTATCTATGGTTAGAAGCAGATCCATGGACACGGTGTTAGGGAGAAAAGAACTTCCAAATGAATGGTGGGATCTCCTTGAGAGAGCTCTAAGGAGAGAAAGCTAGAAAATTGAGTTGTTTATCACAGCTTTTCTTTACTATCCTTTTCTCTAGTGACTTACAGATCAAAGTTAAGTTTCACAGCTTGCATTTAATGACCTAATTTGGATTGTGGCTTGTATCAAAATGCTGAACAGAACATTTTCCATTTTTTGTTTTTATTTTAGTCTTTCCCTATTGAAACTTATCCAGTAAACTTTAGATTGCTTGAATTGCATGCTGATTCCCATCTCTGTATGCAGTGCAGGACTCGGTGTTCTTCAGCCATACTCACAGGACTGCCTGTCTTCTACTCCAATGCAATAACAAAGCAGCCAAGAGAGCTGTCCTTTATTTTACAGCAGCTTCAGATAATGGCCTCTCGTGGTAAAAGTGCTGCAGGATGGAGAGATGAAGAAAGTTACATTTTTAAGAGGAAAGATGAATATTTGCTCTTAGGTGTACTAGGACCAGGAAACAGAGGGAACAGTTACTCTTCAAAATACAATATGCAGAGACTGGTTGTGGTCCAAGTGGAGCTGGAGAGTCACTGTGATGCTGGGACCTTGTGCTGTGTCACACCAAGGATGCAGCTCACTAGATGTGTTCATTGTGTATTTGTGAGCTTTCCTCTGTGTTATTCTATGTATTCCCCTGGACTGGTTTTAAACAACATTTCTGTTGTGTACGTTCAGACAGCTTCTAAATATTCTTCCATGCAAGTAGCTGTAGGAAAACTGTGCATTTAGTAGGATTGCAAAATGCTCTCCACATTGAATGCTTCTCTGTCCCTGAAAATTGATTATTCCACTCCGTGTATTTTCCTAAACCATTTAAGTGGATCAGATAGTTACAGATATTTGACATGTTAAGTGATGGTCTGGCTAGAGTAGCACTTGTATGAGGTAAGTGAATTGCTTCCAGTAAACTTAGCCTATCTGTATTGTTAATATGCTACCACCTGCCTTAAAAATGGTCAGTCAATTTGTTACATGGCATTTTTGGATTAAGTGGGCGGTATGGATTAATTAATTCTAAATATGTCATTAATTTTTTTCTATGTGACCTGCTCTACTATTTCTTTTTGTTTCCCCATAATTTACTTTCAGTGTATAAAGAGCTTACTATTGAATTCTTATTGCAAAAAAAAAAAAAAAAAGAGAAAAAACAATAGATAGTGAAGTTTTTTTCCAGTCTGTCCTTTCTCATTATAGTTCTTGCAAACTGTTTTGCCTTGTCTGAAATAATGATTATTGCCAAACTATGTAGGAAGCCAGAAATAAGGACAAGTTGTATTCCTGTGGCAAATGAATTAATTAGCATTTTCAAAGTTTGAGTGGTACATCAGTAAATCAACTGGTGAAGTCATATGAACCTCCTGATGAATAAGGATTTCCTTCTCAAAGCTGTAGCAAGCACTGGGAAATAACAAAGAGGAGGAGTGGGTTTGACAGGAAATTTTGTTTACGCTGTTGATTATATTGCTCCATTGCTCTCGTTCTCATTAGAGTTCTCCTTGTTGCAAAATATGCTGGGGACATATTGTCACTGCAACAGATAGTGCTGAGAAAAGGGTGACTTAGAAAGCTTGAAATGCTTCAGCCTGTCTGTCAGTGGCCAAAGATAGCTTGACAGAATTGTGTTTCTGCTTGGTCAGAGGGATAAGTTGCAATTTCAAAATATCTCAGGAGCAGCCAGGACAAAGTACCAGGGTTTGATTTTCCTGATATCAGCCTAAAGCCTCTCAAGTCAGGTGGATGTTTCTGGTCCTTTGTTTAATAGCTAAGTGACAGGAGATGTGGGATATCTTTTCAAATGCTGAGAGAATATCTGAGAGCTACAACTGTGTGTTCAGTCTGATAGTTAAAGAAAAAAAATTGTTATATTTGAAAAGACTTGGTATTTCTTTTTTAGTTTTATACTAACTTAGCTTTTGTCTTGTCTGTTTCTCTCCTATATTTAGTCAGATTTGGGGTCACAAGTATAAAAGAGTTAGTGATTTCTTGATGACTTCCATGTAGGTTTTGCTATTGGAAAGACTCTTTTGTTTGTGGGAGAACAGCTCCATGTTGCAGGGCTGCAATCATTACTGCTGATGTCTATTGATCTGGCAACATGAGTTTCTGATGCAATATAGAAATAGGAAAAATATTTATGAGCTGGGCCTCGGCATGCCCATCTGACTATCCTGCTTTGCAGTGATATTTGAGGACAGAAAACTCCAATTTCTCAAACGTGTTACATTTTGTCCCGCAGATCTAGCCCTTTATAAAAGGACTGAAGAGATGTTCTTAATTTATTCTGATAACGGGAAGTTGCCATATCTTATGACATCTTTAAAAAGACCAATCATACTTTTAATTGCTTAATTAATCACAGCATGAAAGGGGAACAGTCTTCAAGGACATTTACTTCTTTTTTTTTTCTTGCCGACAAAGTTTAGTTTGCTGCTTTATCAAAGCTACTTGTTTGATAGTAAAGAATGTAGCTAAAATGGCTGATCAAACAAACACAAGATCATCCTTGACACTCTTTAGAATAAGTGGACTGACCGATAAAGCCTAGCCAGATATTTCTAGCCCACTCGTGTGGATGAAAGCCTATGATCTCTTCCCTGATAATATACCTTTCTGTTTCAGCCAAACATAGTTTAAAAAATTCCCAAAAACCTAAAATATAACAGAAAGTCTAAAACCAGAGATGGGCATCTTGCCAAGTGGGGGAGAGCAGCTGAGATTCAGGTTCTCTGTACTGGTCAATGAACTCATTAGTTCTCACCACTGAGAAACACGCTGCTTTCTTTGTCACACAACCTGTCTCATCTCATTAGCACAATGACTTGAACATGTTGACAGCATGTAATGGTTTTCTCTGCATATGCTAAGAAGTGATTTTAAACCAATTTGCTGTTTTCTTTGTAGGCAGAGTGTGACTGCTGATTGCTGCTAAGGCCCCCGAAAAATTGTTTGCCACAATTCCTATAGGTAAAATAAGAAGCTGTGGAGCATGATCCAGTGCAGCAGAGTGCTCCTTCTTTCCCTGGATGTTAATGAGCTCCCACTCGTTCCCAGCTGGTCGCTGGGTGCAGGGAATGCATTCAGGATGAATCAACGTGCAGTGACTCAACAGACAGCATCTGCATTGGCTCTTTGTTTCCCTGAAAGCTATTAAAGCATGGCTAATTCTCAGAGCTGAAAGATTAACATTTTCTGAGTGCATTGTCTGCATTTCAGAAACATATTTCAATGTTGGACTTCATTCTTATCATCAAGTATCACCAACCTTATATGACCACATTTAATTTTTTTTTCCCATAGCATTAATGGATTGACCAAAGCTTTCAATGAAGGTCTTACCTGTCCATTATATTTATTACTATTAAAAAATAAGCTTACCATATAGCAACCTTAAATAATTAACTCTTCATTTACTAGTGAAATAGTGAAATAGTTTGAATGTTAACCTACATTTAAGGAAAAAATGTTAAAATGTAAAGACATTTTTAAAATTCTTTCATGTCTGATAGTGAATAGCCTGTAAGAGCTGCTTTAAGCAACAGTGGGGTTTTTCATATTATTGCTGCTAGATTTAACCTTTTGTCCCCTTTCTGGACTCTGTATCTAATGTAAGACTGACACATACTGGAAGGCTGTTAAAATTCTCAAGTACTGTGGTAATACCTTGGCTCATTGGTACTGGATGATTTCTTTGCACTGTTGCTGTAAGAAGAATTCAAATTACAAAAGTTAAGCACAGTCCTGCATTGTTTTCAGGCAGGACTGTGAATACTTCACTTCTACTTGACTTCACATAATTGATAGGAGCACAGCTTGTATTTTTTTTTTCTCTGCATAACCCTAAAGAAAGGTCCTGTTTTCAGTGTCCTGACAACAGTGAACATTTTGACTATTGATAACTACCATGAACAATTATATTCTCATGAAAATTTCCATGGAATTTTTCAAGGGAAAAAAGAGACAAGTTGTAACTTTCTTGTACTCATTTCTGCTGAGGAAGGTTTTATTTTTACAGTTCATAACACTGCATTTAGGCCGATGAATTCTACCTCAGTCATATGGCTACAAGATACCTCAGGTTATTGCTGATTTCTAACAAAAGGAGTGAAGTGTTCCCCCAAATTCTGTATTTGAAATATTTTCATTATTACTGTGAAGTATCTGGAGATAGTGTGAATTTTACTTTCATTATAAATATATTTTTTGATAAATAAACCTCACTGATTAACCTGCAAATAACAGGCAAGAAGTAGTACTTGAAATATTAAATGTCCATTCAGAAAAGTGACACAGCATTTTTTATCTCCATAAAATTTGCATATAAAACTAGCTATATTATGTATTTTTGATATCTTTAATATTATTTTCTTTTGAGTTAATTTTTGGAATTAAGTCCTGATTGGAGGCTGTCAAAACGACTAAGTTTGGAAAAGTAGTGTTCATTCACTTCCCTGGCAGATTATCCATTTCTAAGGTCAGAAAACAAATGTCCCATTTGGGCAGACACTTTCACAGCCTTGTCCTGTTCACTGAACTTTCTGGAATGAGAAGCACCTGCACTGGGCTGGGTGAGTGGACTCACCTGATTGCTTTGGACTGATTAATGTGCAGCCTTCAAACTTGCATTTCAGTCTCCTGCTTAGTGCTGCTTTGAACGCTTTCAGCCTTGGGTCACAAACAGGGTTTGTCCTGTACAGGGACTCTGACCTAGAGTGCCACTGGCTGCATTTTATTCTGCTGCTTCAACGTTTTCAATTCAGCTTCCTCCTTTTATATGTAGCTCAGCTGGTAGCCTGTGGCTCCAAGCTGCTGTCATTTGATTTAACCACTCACAAATCAGCTAAGTCAAAATTAATTAATGAATTCCTGTTTCCTTCCTCCTGAGCTCTCCTAAATAATTCGTTTTTAATTTACTCAAAGTACTAAAAATATTTGGCTTGACATTATTTGTCCAAGGTGACTATGAAAATGGGAATGCTCAAAAACCATTTGTACAATGCTACTTTTGAAATGATTGCATGGTTGTTTTTAAATGCCTGACTTTATTGTAGACAAGGGGGAAAACATAGGTCTTTCAGGGGTGGTAGAAGCTGAAACAGAAATAAATATGGCATAATATTTCTTCCCACATGTGGTGAAAAGGATCTTAAAAAAAAAAAAGAGTCCATATTAAAAGCTGGTCCTTATTGAATCTCCTGGAATTAAAAACACACCTAGGCAGCAGAAACTCATCAGAGCTGAAGCCTCCCACTGTCCTTTTTCTGTGACATACCACATGTAGAGAATGCACACACTACATCATCAAATGAGGCTAGTAATTGTAGGGTCACTGCAAATGTTATTTTGCTTTTATAGAATTGTATTTCTTTAAAGGAGAGCAGAAGAAATAAACGAAGAGCAGCAGAGGAGCCTGTAGCTTCTTGCATCTTGGGTTTTGTAAAATGAACTTGACCTTTCAGCAGTGCCAGGATGATTCCTGTGATATACCAGTGGCAGAAGAAAGAGCAGCTCAGGAAATCCTATAGGAACTTTGAACAATGAGTGAAAATGAGCTTAGAATTGCACTTGGCCCTGACTGATTTTTTTTTCATTTATGTAGCAGTTCAATCACAGTTTGTAACTTTAATTTTTCAAAGGCAATTAATAGCTGAAGTCACCGAAAGATGAGCCAGATTTCCTAGGCAATTTGACACCTGCAGATTTTTTAAGGCAAAAGGTTTCTAATCCCAGTCAGGTGAGCACAGCCAAAGGCTGCTGGGCTCTATGCAGGTTGTGTTCTGCTTTGATCCTTGTCTCATACTTTGCTTTTTTGATCTACCTGGAGATATTGCTCTGACTTTGTAATCCTCTCTATGGGCAGAAGGAAATGAGCAGAAACATACTTAAATATGAATGTTATTTTGTAATACTTATGTTAAGCCTTATTTCCTTCACCTCTTCACCAGGGCTTTAAATAGTTTTGCATGGAGTTTCAGCCATGCAGATGTTTGCAGTGGAGGTGTAAATGCTTGATCTGGGTTTGTGTAAAGCACCATTTCTGTAACATAACAGAGTTCTGCCTTTTGCAGTGGCCATCTGATGGGGGTTGTAAAGAACGGGTAGTGAGGCTCTGTGTAAACAGAGTACAGCTGCAGAGGGGCACTCACACCTGTTTCTTATTATTTTATTTGTGTTACAAGTACAAAAGTTACTCACATAGATGTTCAGAAGAGCTTCCACTTCTACACAGATACTCAATGACTCCTTCCCATTAAAATATCATTCTGATTTTTTTCCAGATTTGAGCTCAGCCAATGTTGATGTCATTTTTGGTAAAGCAAAAGGGAGAAAGCTGAGCTGTTCCTAGTGCAGAATCCTACTGTGTGGTACTTATAATCAAAAAAGAGAGGCTTGTCTGACATCCTTGCTTTCTCATGTGCTACTGCCCAGCCTTTGAAGGAGCAGACTAGAACAGGGAAAATGAAGAGAAACCAGGCCTGTATAGAAATAGTTCATCCCTCTGTAGTTACTCTGATATATGTATGATTTCCCCCTGGAAAACAGAACATATGCTCATTTGAAAGGCTGTAACTCTGCAAATTGCCCTCTAACCAAAGATGTTACAAATGGCAGTTGTTTTGTAGGAAATTTCAAAAGATTTATATTATTTAGTGTGCTGGAAGAAGAAAATTATGACAAAGCAATGGATTTTAACCTTTTTAGCTGATTATGAACATACAAATATTGTCTTCCTTGGGCATTTTGCAAATAGTTTTAAACACAAAAATTATTCTTTTCTCTATAGTTTTGTTATCCTGAAACCTTTAAAAAAAAGATATTTCTTTCTAACTAAAGATTGAAAAAGAAGGAAGATGCCATCAATATTTTTACTTCAAAAGCTTAAAAAAATTATAAAGAACTTCTGACCAGTTATCTGCAACCATTTTCCTTCAATTGAAACCAATCTGAAACAATAATAATTTCCTCTCCTCATGCCACAGAGACACAGCCCTCCCCCCTCCTGGCTCTCCAAGGAGAGTGAGATTCTCCTTTGTCTTTTTGGTACTTTCTTTCATCCCTAAAGCAGGCCTGCAATCACCCACTGGCTTTATTCCTGAAAAATAAGCTTGTTTGGCTTTATTCAAGGGATACTGTTTTACTTGGCACTACCATTATTTAGAGTGGTTGCACATATAATATTTAAAAAACACAATGACAATTAATTGCTTGTGTCATTTATATTTTTGGAGCAAAAATAATTATAACTTTTATTAGGAGTAGTCCTTAAATAAATTTTGTATTAATAATTAATTACTCAAAGGGAACTAATTGCCTGTCACAGGGATGTACATCATGAGACACTGGTTTGAATAATAAATAGCAGGCTGTTCTCATAAACATATACTGAAATCAGAGGCACTGAGTAATGAAAATCGTGCATCATAAAGAGAACAGTATGGTAGAAGTTCTGCAAAAGAACCTTCATGTGGCACAGATCCTGAGCTGACAATTAAAAAACCACAAATCTGCAGTGGGGCAGATTCCCAGCTGGCATTATTTGCTGTAATATCACCAAACTGACAGCCACCAGCTTAGAATTTGGGTGAGGATTATGCAGTTCCTGTCACACGTGTCAAAGTGCTTTGAGGTGCATTCCCAGGGGTGTCCAGGTTTGGACACAGCTCTTTACAGTGCTGCTGCTTTCAGTGCTCACCTTTGGACTTTGCAATGGTTGGAATTCTGTTCAGTCCCAGCTGCAGCACAGTTTGGGGTTTGTTTTTAAGCCCCTTTCTGTCAAGAGAAATACCTCTTTGCTCAGCACATGGGTCAAGACACCAGTGTGAATCCACCTGAAGTCCCAGAGTGTGTTACAGTACAAGATCTGGTTTTGCTTCATAGTAGCTTCATTATTGGCTTTTTCTGCTTTAGAACCGACTTCTTCTTTCTTGCTATCAGACATTCCTTCTGTTCCACATGGGATTAAATAATACTGATCTCAAAAGTATTGACTATCAGGGCTGTTTGTCTCAGCAGATCCTTCCTTCAATGAATGTCAGCCTTGAATTTATACAGAATGCTGCCAAATGCAAAGAGATGCAAAGAGAGGGAGGAAACACTTAAGGACTGTGAGAAGCCATTGATGTAACCTGGGAATCTTCATAATTTCTCTCTTTTTTTTTTTTTTTTTTTTTTTTTTTTACTCACAGGAGGCTGAGGGGTAGCATGTATATTGAGAACTGTTATGCTTAGAGTGAGTACCGAAAATTTTCTATGGGATGGGTCACAGCTGAGCAGCTGCTCCTAAACCAGTGTCAGCTTAAGTGCTGACTGCTTGCTCTGCTGAAGTGTCTGGAAGTGCAACACTGCTGGATCTAATGATTCAGAATTGAAGGCTCACTCAGAAATGCAGGGCCAGTGTTCCAGTGTCCCTGAGCCTTTCCATGAATGACTAACTTATGATTGATTATTTTCCAGTCTCATGGAGAATTTACCAATTTAGCTTTGGCTATCAGGGACAGATAAACTGGTACCACAGCTCTGGTTGGGAAATGTGCTCCCACCTGTGAAAGAGACGTGGCAAAGGGCAAATGAATGCACACTTAAGGATTTTATGTGTGATGGGAGATAAAGTTGGGCATGAACATTTGTAGATATATGAGTTGAGACAGCACTGCAAGTCTGTGCTAAATCACCAAGATTAAGGTAATTGCTGACTGCAATTGGGGTGTGCAGGCTCCCTGACCAGTGCAGAGCTCAGAGCTCTCCCCCACTGCAGCAGCACTCCCAGCCCTGCTTATCTGCACTTCAAACCTTCCTCACCACTTATCACTCTGTCCTTTACTGCTTTGGCAAATGACAAATTGAGGCTTTTATTTTTCTGCCAAATCCAATTTGTTTTATTGTCTCTCACTTCTCTGACCCTGACTGTCTTGATTAGCTCTTGCTTTTAGTTTGCATTTTAGACCGCAGCGTTCTGGGGCAAAGCTGTCATTTCAAAGAGAGTCTCAGGATGGTATTCCCAGGTATGGCCATTATAGAAGCCAAAAAATTATTTTACTTGATTTGCATTGAGGATAAGAGTTGACAGTCTCTTTATTAAAATGAGCAAAGAAGATCTAGATAAGGAAAAAAAACAAACCAATCAATCTCCACCCTTCTATATGTAAGGCTGTGACTAAAATAAGACAAAATCTTAATTCATTTTGGAAAATAAACATCATGCTACATTTACATTTTATGTGGTGACAGTTTTCTCTCCTGTAAATGTTGCAGATCACATTAATTTACAGAGGTTCCTGTTGTATTACACTGGGAAGGACTTTATCTCCTTTCTTCACACCACAACAGTTAATAAGGAGTAAGTAGTGGAAATGTGGGAATTTTACAGACTGATCTGCATTGTGTAGGATTTTTAAATAATTACTTTTTCCTCCTTATTTAGACATGTTGACTGAAGGAATGAACTACTGATACGGGTCGTCTTAAAAAAGGCAAAAAAATCTAGGTGGAGTTATTATTTAAAATATTCCAAGCACTAGTATTTAGGTTTTCCCCTAATAACAGACTACTGGGCACTACTGAGCAAAAACAGTGTGACAAAATTTTAGCAACTCTTATTGCAACCAGAGCTCCAAGATAACAAAACTATCTTTTGTCAACAGTATTTTGTCAAGTCTCAAAATTACAAGGGTTATCAATCCTAACACTTCAGAAGTATTAGAGGTATTGTGCAACATAACAGTGCAAATGGCTGGATAAACTTCTCTTCCCTCCCCTCATCACTTGGAATTGTAAATGCAGGCCATCATCAGATGCAGGCTCCTACATCTGAGTCTTGTTTTCCAGCAAGGTAGGTTCTATAATTTCTCAACACTATTATTAAAATATTATTTAATTATTTTAATCAAATTATTATTATTAAAGAAATAAATAAGAATTATTGTTTTATTATTAAAGATTATTAAAAACCATGTGGGTCCAGTTTGTACATCTTGGCATTTCTGACCCCTGGCAGGAGACAAAGCAACATTCTCTGCATAACTCACCTTATCTCTTTAGTGAATTTAAACAACTTGTCCAATCCCTTTCCTGCCCTCTTGGGGAAGAATTTGCCCCTTTCTTTTTCAAGCCATGACAACAAAGTAGTTAGAAATGCAGAGTGAATATGCTCAGTATTAAGAATTTTTTCCAATCTTTGGTATGTAAGTAATAATAATAATAAAAAAAATTAGTATTCCAGCTTAGACAAAGCCCTGTGTCATTAGCCATGTGTCCCTTAATTTTACATATAACTAAGGGTTAACTTCTGAATGAGTAGTGCTCAGTGTAAGTTTCAAGATTCAAGTTTATTGACATTCTCTGTTTAAGATCTTTTTTGAAGAGCTGGTGATAAGAAAATTAGCTACTACAGGGGAGGTTTTCTTTTAATTGTGAATTTGTAGAACAGTATGGGGTCATAAAGGGGATTATGAAACACAGAAGGTCTGTCAGTCTGACAGCTCATCACTGGTGAGTTCTCATGTGCTTCCATTGAGCTCTTTGGAAACTGTTGCTTGATCCTCAGTGAAGAAAAGACCCTTACTGTGGGTTTATGCTAATATTTTACATATTTTAGCAAAATTGTAACTTTTAATTAAATTCTGTTTTGTTGTTGAAGATTTCATATTCTGGTTTCCTCAGCAGACATCCTTGAAACACTTTTTTCCGTCACAGCTGTGTGTAAAAACAGATCTGTTTGGATTGAATTTCAGCAGAGACAGAAAGGGGTGGTTAAACCTTTTTAGTTCTCATTCTGTATGGCTGATTGGAATTCACTTCACTTTGCAGGTATATTTTATTGTGGTAATTAACTTTTTGAAGTAAATAATAAATTGAGAAACACTTATTTTTAGCTTATTTTAAGACAATGTGGTTGCATTGTGGTTGTCCCTTATGGCTTCACTGTATTAAAGAAGACATTTGAAATATATAGATTTTGATCATATGAAAGAGCATGTCATGGACCCTTCTTAAGGTTATTGTCAATGTGAAACATGATCCAAATTTTGAAAAATTTCTTGGGAAGGAGGCTCACTCTTTTCAGAAACTGAGACTGTTCTTGTGCTTTTGGGGTTTTTCAGCATGATCTTCTGCTCCAATATTTTGTTCTAAGTATCTGAATCATATTCCCAGAATTGGAATGTCCTAAGTTCAAATGAAGTAGCTTACAAGGTACTTCATGACTTCATTATCAGTATGTCAAGAGGTTAAAATCACAAATCTCAAATGAAAATACTGTGCAAGCTTAACACTTGGAGCAAACCTTGATTATGTTCTGAAATATCTCTTCTACAGAACATGGTAATGGCTTTAAAAGAAAAATGCAACTAAACCCCACAAAACCCAATAGAAATATTAAAAAATGCCTTTTTTTTTGTTTTGTTTTTTTTTTTTTTTTGTTGAGCATCAGGTTTCTAGCCTGAGTTCCAGAGTTCATCTCTGCGTAGCAATTCCCCAGCAGGACATCTTAGTGGGAACATTTAAGTTCCCTACTCTTATGGTATTGTTAACTTTATTTACTCTTGTTTAATCTTTTATGTAAAAAATGTATTTTAAGCTCAACATTGACCTAACAAGTGCATGACTAGAAAATTGTAATAATGCATAATAATAAACTCTAACAGAAATATGCATCATTCTTTAAAGAAAAAAATTGCCTGATGGATGGTATAGGATGACCTATATAAGTATTCTGTCATATAATAGATTTTGAATCAAAGAGAAATCACCCTCTAGGACAATTTTCTAAACTATCTATGGATTAAATACTGTGCAAAATTGAGCCTTTCCAGGACTATGGTGTTAAAGATTCCATAGTCCTATATTTTCTGACTAATATCTGAAAGGTATTTAGATCACCTCCTGAAAAAAATCTCATTTTTACATCAATGTATATTTCTCTTGGGCTTTCTCTTTTTCTAGCAGGGAAGGCTAAATAATAATGCTACCCTACCTTACTTTAAAAACCCTGTATGTCTTCTGTGACAGCCAATGAGATTATAGACTTACAGAGCAGTAGATGTTGGCAGAATAATTGAAAGCCTGGTTAGGTTGATTTGTATTATGTTGTAAGATTGCAGAAGATTAAAGATATCTGCCATTCCCCATGATATACCTGAGTTAAGATTTAAAGGTTAGCCAAAGAAATCACATTTTTTCCCCAGACAGGATTCTTGATCCAAGTAACAAAAGCATCATCACCCTTTTTATCTGCATTTTCAGCATGATGTCAATCACAGGAATGAAGTGCACTGATTCTAAAATAAGCCATTATTGTATTGTGATTCTCCTGTAATCTGTTCTAGCATGGCCTTGATAATGCCACCCTATTAAAATCCTTCCTCTAGTTCCTAATAGTACTGCATGTATCAAATTCTATTTCTTATACATTCATACCCCTAAGTCTATACCTTTGACCTTGTATCATATCCTCCACTGCTGAAAGTTTCCACAACTCCACTGGAATCAAAATTAAAAGAATAAATAGGTGTAAGTACATATGGAAAAAATATCTGGCATCCCATTAAAAAACACCACTTGGTTTTATTTCTCAGTTATGTTCAGCAAGTAAATTTCACAGTAATGCTAAGAGTACTCTTTGCTCTGTGATTGACTTTTCATGAGGATTCTCTCTGTAATAAATGATCTAGCATTTTAACCACAGGGTTGGTTTTTTTTTTATTTGATGCTTTTCACTGCAATTTTTATCACAGTTATTGACTGAACCTATGGAATGCTCCTTCTGAGGTCACAGAGAGCTGTAAGTGCCAGGAGCACTGGTGGCATACAGGACTGGCAGTTTGTTAGTGCTGTTCAGACCTCGGCCACTGGAGCTGTGTCTGAGAGAGACTCAAGGCAGTGTTTGATGGTACATA
The DNA here is from genome assembly GCA_003676055.1 of Chloebia gouldiae. Taxonomy (NCBI): domain Eukaryota; kingdom Metazoa; phylum Chordata; class Aves; order Passeriformes; family Passeridae; genus Chloebia; species Chloebia gouldiae. Next base: position 1,281,091 of record QUSF01000018.1, on the reverse strand, counting down.
ATAACAGATGTGTAATCCAGAAATGAAATACTGTGAGCTGCATGAATAACCATATAATGAGAAAGAGAGGGGTTCTGTGTCATTATCTCCACATTTGGTTGTATAAATACCACACAAATGCAGAAATATGATTAAATCCACTGGGCTTCCTGCCAGTCTATTTGCTATTTCACTTTATGTGGTCTTGTATACCTTGTTGCTCTGCCAGAACTCCCACTGCCATGTGTGTCACTGATACATGCTTCTGAAGGCAAGGAATATGCTATCAGGTAGCATAATTATGGTGATTACTCCATGGGCTTTTAGCAACATATTTTTAGTGCTCTTTCTCATAAGGTAGAACACAGTCCTATAAAATTTTTTTCACCCTTCATCACCTGAGCTTAGAAGCTGTTTAGGAAAGCTGTGTGGATTTGAACCGTGGAACATAAAAATGCAGGTGAACCTCTGTACTTTGGGCTGTTCTCTATAATTTAGCATTTTTTGATCAATTGGTACAAGTCAAAAAATGTAAATTAATAGAATGGTAAAATTTTAAACATACACGATGTACCACTTATGATATAAGATTAAAAGGACAGAAATGTATAGTACTTCTCTATTCTTTTTCTCTCCTGCTGGAGAAAAGTATTAGGAACTCTCAGAAACTGAATATTTGTAAATATACAGAATATTTGTAAAGATATTTGACATTTTCATATTAATAACAGAGGCAGTCCCTTCCTTTCTTTTAAAATCTACAGACCATGACAAAGTTGGAAATTTGTTGAGAAATACCTTGGGAGTGCAAAAGACAAGCTATAGAAAACTGCCTCCACTATATTTCAGACTGAAATAAAAAGAATCACAGTCCTTTAAAGGACATCAGATACAATATATTTGGCATCTCTTCAGTAATTTGATTTTGTTTGGAAGCAAATACAAAATAATAAAACACATACAATATAGTATTTAATTGCACAAGTATTTGACTTTGTTCCTAAAAAATTGTTTTGACTGATTTACTAGGACTTAGATTTTTATTCAGATCTGCACTTGATGTTTTGAAAGACTACTGCTGATTTCTTTAGGGTTTGTAAGGAGTAATTACGAACAGACAAACAGAAGTGACAGTGCTTTAGTCACCAATTACCACTTTATGGAGGTGCCAGTATAAAGTTACTCTCCTTTATACCAGGAGAGGGGTGAAGGGAATCTCTAGAGAGCTGTTGATGATCTTCAGTGTGAAATCATTCTATCAGCCTGGAGGACATTGGTTAACAAAAGTTCCAAGACATCCCTTTCAGGTGTCAAAAAACTTCATGCAACTTATTTTGCATCATTCTTGACAATAAGTTCATTTTACAGCTAAATGGTGCTGGATGAGATGTCATTTCTGATAAACAATTTAGCTGACCACATTCCACCAGAGCTCAGATGTAATCACAACTTCTGAGCCTACCTAGCCAGAATTCACACCAAAAATAAACACACAAGCAAACAAATAAACGCTGCAAGTTTTCTTTATAGTAATGCATGGAAAGTCTAACTTAACATTACTTGCATGTGTTTCACACTCTCTTAAAGCAATTTCTTATCTGGGCTGTGAGTGAAATGATATAAAGCTGCCACTGGGAAAATAATCTGGAAGAAGAGAAGTGTGTCAATTTTAAATCCTTGATGGCATGTTGGATGTATAGAGGCTTGTAAATGGATGGCAAGCTGCATTCTATAGCCCTGCATTATGAATAGCCCAATTGTAAGTAATCCAAATTTCAAAGCACAGGCTGGCCTGAGGAGGTGTATACAAGTGATTAGAATTTCAAAGACCTCAGAATAAACACCAGCTCTTTGATGGGATAATTTATGCATGGAATGCCAGGAAGAGCTGTCTGAGTTGTTCTTGGAAAGTTCACACGGAGCAGCATTAAGGTCTTGAAAATAAATTTTGATATTGGATTACTGGAATGTGAACACAGTATTGGAGTTCACTGGATTAAGGCATTTACAAAGATCCCCTATGAAATATGAATTGGAGGCTGTCAATAATTTAAGAATTGTGCAAAATGAAGAAGACAAATAGTACCAAAGAAAAGAAAAAATCTTTAGTTCAGTAAAATTTATCATGCCCCTTGAGGAATAGAATTTTTTGAGCAATACCAGAACATTAGCTACAAAAATTAATTTTTCTGTTTGAGGAGGGAGGAGAAAAGGTTTGGGCACTGTGTTCACCAATCTGCTTTTGGGATATCACCTGGTTTTCATTCATTGTCTGTCTGAATGTAAAGTTACACTTTCAGGTCTGAGGATACAAAAGAGGACACCTAGAACTACAAAGCACTGTCTAACCCATTTTCTGCTGTTTGGTGTCTGTCTGGTCTCACACATGTTTTTATGATGTTGAACATCATATTGAAAAATAAGTTTTCAGAAATCAAAGTGTTGTGGAAGATGGTGAACTTCAGTGACTTTTACCTCAAATTTTCAGTCAGTTTAGAACTATATTGTGTAACCAAGAGGTGAATGAGTTTTAGCCAGGGCTGTAGTGTTTTTACAGGATTTGAAATCAAATTTCATGCTTCATCTCCCAAGAATATCAGTGATTGATACAGGTTTGAGAGGTGAATACACTGAGGGATGTTCAAATCTTCCTTTTAAACTTTGGGGAGAAGGTTTTGTCAATGTTAATTCTACAAAAATAATGGTTTATTGTATCTATCCAGGGCTAAGACAAAAAGCTGCTCATTTTTTTCCTAGAAATACATGTACAAAACCAGTTTAAAATAATAATATAAGAATTTATATTATTGATATATCTTCATTTATTGAGCATCATTTATGCAAGTAATCCATCAAGCCTAGCCAGTGATCAAAGCACAAAGTACTTGATCTTCTGTTATTTGTCACTTTAACAAAATTTTCTGAACTTTAAAATCTCTTATCACTATTCTGAACTTAAGGTTTCAACACAGAAAAAAAAGAGAAAGTTGTTTTCTTTGGAGGAAGCTTGATTCATTACAAACATAAAGAAAGATTATCATTTTAGAATGCAGGCTAAAAAAACATCATTGGCATGCTTATTTAATGGTAATAACATTTTCTTATATTTCTCATGACCAAAATTTGCCAGAATATAAAAAGGAGAGCATCAATAGAAAACTAACAAACAAAATATTTTCAGCTGTGGAGTTCACTGCTGCAGGATATGTTCCAACTGAACAAGTTAATACATACACGTACACATATGAAATGCTAAATTATCAGTAAAGATTTAAAAAAAAATTGTCTGTTTTGTTAATCTTCATAATTCAAGATTTGTGATCATGACAGCCAATATTTTTTTGTGTACAATTCTTTCCCTTTATTCTCTAAGAACAAAATAAAGCCCAAATAATATGATTATGGCCAAGACTATTGATGTGATGCAAAAAAGCATCTGTGTTCCTACATCAGAAGTAGGAATTTCCCTTACAGGAAATAACAAACATTTGAAGGCAAATTTACCATGGATATTAGTCAGTGAACCTGAGATCTGCTTGCTTACTTAGATAATTTGACCTTCAAATTTTGTGTTTAGATTACTTTGCTTTCAGGCCAGTGTGTAGGAGTATTAAATGCATAACGCCGGAGATGACTAAGGCAGGTATCTTTGGGTTTTTAATTAATCAACATTTCAGTCTAAGAATTATGCACAGATAATGGAAACGTCAGAGGAATTCCAGGACACTCTTCTCCTCACAAAGCAAGCCCTGTGTCTTTGATGGAGATGAGCCAACATGTGTTTTTGTCCTAATGAAATTCTTTTTGTCAGCTCACTAACTGTTGAATAATTTAGACCTTGAAGAATACAAGTCAAATGATTTGTGTGAACTGATTCAAAAAAGAGGAAACACAACCACCCCTTCAAAGACTGAGCCTAAACTAGTGTGAGTGCAGGGGTGGCCATTTTGAAGACAGAGGTTGACATATTTTTAAACAAAAGGTCAGTGGGTTTTGAAATAAGGCAGAAATCATGCTGCATGTGGATTTTGAAACATCAGCTGGCAGGCTTTAAGTTTTTAGGCGTGTTATTTCTATCCTCCCTTGCATCCTGTCCTCTTGCAGAATTCCAGTTACTAGGAGGCTGTTCAGCGAGAGGACAGATGATTTTGTTTCATCAGCTCGAATTTGCACACTGAGAGTTTTTCTTCTTTCATAAGAGCCTTTGATTCTATCTGTTCCACAGGCAGAATCCATCAGCTCTGTAGCATAAGCATATGTGCCTTATATGCTATCCTGACACAACATTTGCGTGGAGCTTTCTAAATAATAATGGGGCCTTAAGAAAAAGAGTTGGGGTGGGTATATGCACGAGGTTTTACTCATATCAAAAGAGTTCAGAACAAAGCTCATAATCAACTCAGTTCCTATTGAAATCTGTTTGGAGCAAGTAAGTATTTCTGCTGTTCTGAAACTAAAACAATTTAAGGGAGTTAAATGCATATACACAGATACGCAAATAAAATCCACAACACTGTATAAGACTGAAAGAATTTTCCCTGAAAATGTTATGAACAAGTTGAGAAGGAGAGACTAAAAAAAATACTTCCAAAACAAGGCATCAGAACAGAAAGCCTAGAGCAGGGATGTGAAGGTTTGGATTAGTAGCTGGATATTTTCAGTTATTGCTGATGGATCTTCAGCTTTATAGTGACAGTGAGAGAAGAGAATAGCACTTTTGGGACTGGTACCTAAATGTTCAAAGGTTCGTTTAAGCATCTAGATGTATCATTAATAGACTCCTGTTGCATACATTATAATTCCCTCACCAAGTACAATACTCCTCTGAGGCATCCTCTGTGGCTGCTCTTTGTGTGAAGGTCTACATCAATATAAATGGTTCATCGAGCAAATGACTTTCTTGAAACTCTTGAGAGATTTAATAGGAATGGGAGAATAAAGGCCATGTTCAATGACTATTGAAAGTTACAGACCAGAAATACTGTGAGGTGAAGGGGAAGGATGAAGATGTTCTGCCCCTGTTAAATGTGTTGGACAACTTGGATCTGTGGCACTTTCCACAGCGAGGTCTGAAAGTGAGCTATGAAGTCATCTCAAAAATGGAAGCGGCAGGGCCATTTCCTTTTGGAAATGTGCCATTAACAGCTTGGTTTGTTGTTTCTTTGGTTTGGTTTTGTTTTCCTTTTTGTATTAGGACAACAAATCGTTCATAGGTTTCTGTTATGGAAATGATTTCTACATGGAAAGTATTTCTATATGGAAAGTATTTCTATATCGAGTCAAAACAATTGCATGTTCAAACCAGGTCTTTAATCATCCACCTTTTAAAACCAAGTCCTGAAGCTTCTATGCATTAGGAATCATAAACTAAAGAGGAAATCCTAGGTATTGCAACCACTCCTGTCTTTGCTGTTACAGCTCATCTTTAGAGAAAGAAATGGGACTCTGGTAATGGTCATGTAAGGGCTGGCCATGATTTTCACTGTGGTTCAAGGCTGTGAAAATTACTCACAGGTCAAAATGTGGAATGATGTAAGGCATTACTGTAGAACACAGTAAGTAAGGCTTTGGTTTTATCTGGAAGTAAGCAAGAAAATTTAAAAGCTTTTGGTTAAAACCAACAGTTTTTCTTGCTCTTCTGAGTGAGGTAGAGTAAATAGTTACAGAAACATAAAAGCATTGAATACTTTTCTATAGCCAAAATGGTGTTCAATAGAAAAGGAGTATAATTATCGGTTTATAATCTGACAGAAGAAAAGAATTGTCCTACTTGTGGTGTCAAGTAGAATTTCATTTAACGGATTCCAGAGACCATTTTACACATCTGGCAGCCAACAAATAAGAAAATAACATCTCTCTGATTTACAAGGTCAGATTGTTGACACATTAATCTTATTTCATAATCTTTAATAGACAGTTACCAATTTAATTTGACTTTTATATATCCTCATACCTGCAGATGCTTTTGCTCAAATGGCATCACTGTCACCCTACACCACCTGTATTGCCAAATGCTAAAATCACAGCTTTTGAAATATTCTATTTTCATTTTACTGTTGCATTCAATGCTAACACTCATTTAAAAAGACAATAAAACATGAAGCTGCAAGGTTCAGCTACAATTTTATACTAATACTACAGTATAATTGGGGTTTAGAATGTTGTGCAAAGTGTAATGACTGAAAAGGCCTATTGTATAGCAGCTAATCATGTTGATGTGATAAAGCTGTTTCTCCTTGCATTCAATAAACTTTTTTTGATTCCTTGATATTGCAGCAAAGAAAGCAATTAACAGCTTATTAGTTTAATAGATCACAATTAAACCTGTGTCAAATTACTACTGTAAGCAACTGTCTTGATACATTGGATTTTTTATAAGAAATGACAATAAACATTTGTTTTTCAGAGAATTATCATTGTAATACTGAACTATAGCAAATGGATGCAATAACCATTTGTACCAAACTAGCTCCATGAATAGTAAAAGAGGATAACATCTTTAAAAAAATTATTTTCTCTTGTCAAGCTTCATTATAAACAGATGTTAGGATGGCCTTCTCTGGAGGTAGCGAAGTACGTGATGCCTAATGGCACTCCTGAGCATTGAGAACAGCTGGCTGCTGAACTGGCCTCAGTATTATCTTAATGGTGATGTCTCTTTCCTAGTTTGCTCCAATGAGGTGTTGCCAAATCTGAGAAACTTTGCCAAGGGATGTAGGTGGTGTGAAGCTCTCACTTCTCTGAAGAGTAAAGAATCTCTGTAGGTGCACAATGGAGGTGAGCTGGGTCAAATTCTGGCTGGAGTGAAATTTCCTGATTGCCTTGATTACCATCTCCTCATGACAGAAAATGTTCAAAGGGGGAATAATAATTTACATTTTTTTGTAAGATCAGGGTGGATCCATACTTGTCCTACTCCCATGCCTGTTATTAAAACATCAAAGCCAGGAATCAATACCATCTGCCCGAGCCCTAAGGGTATGCAGAATCCTGATCTTTCCGTGCCTGCGACGGTAACAGCACCTTGCACACTGCACATCCTGTGCCTGTCAAAGCAGCCGTGTCAGATATTGATTTGCAGTCTAGTCCTGGTGTCCACACAGGAACCTGCCTTACCTCAAAGCAGTCTTAAAGAAATGGTTCAGCATTTGCAGCTCCAAAGAATGTACTTTATTTAATGGCTGGGCTGTGGGAGGACATCAGTCTCAGAATTTGACACAACACTTAGCTGAAAGTGTCTCAAAATTTGTACAAGGACCGTTGACATTTACTTAATAAGCTGTTTGGCATGTTCAGAAAGGAGAAACAAAAAAATACATTATTTAATTCAGTTTGATAAATCCTTGGATTTATTTTCCTATTTAGAAAGACATTCTTAACATTAAAACCAATAAGTTTTCTAGAGATTACTCTTAAGAAGAGTAGAATTTGATAATACTCAGACAAAAAAATAAAACTTGCTCTTCATACCAACTAGTGTGAGCTCTTTGATAAGGGACTGCAATATCCCTTTCTTCACAGAATATGATATACTTCAAATTACTTTGAGTGTTTTTCTAAGATAAAGGAATTGTTTCTTAGTATTTTCCATAGGAAAATATAAAATGGCATATACTGAGTAATATTTCTTGCTTTTTTCCAAAGTGTTAACTATGAAGAACCCATAGCAGTAGAAATTAAAATCAGTTAGTGGTTCTTCAGGGGGACAGTAAGATAAAATCCTCACTTTAAATAATTATGGGATTTCTCAAATGAAGACAGTTTCAGCACCAGAAATTCCAACTAATAACCTTTGCCTAACCTTTTATTCCCTTTTCAGTAGGTTTTTTGCCTCATCTCTCAAAAGGTGTCATCTGCTCTTGTTCTATGGGTTCATAGACACGCTTTGAATTTTGTCTGGCCAATGTTTCTCTCTCTCTCTAAGGATAATACAGCTAATAAGGCACTGAATTAAAACTGTGGATTCACAACACATTTGGGAAGAAAAGCTGGGTTAAAACAATAATTGCCTGATCCACCTATTCTATTTTCATTGTAGATAATCACTTAATAAGTTATTCTGCCACCACTGCAGGTCTGCACAATTTGATGCACACAAAGTACTTTTTTTGCTTTATGTACAGAGGTTTCTGCATAGGTCTGGTGAAATGGAAGGTTTAGAGGACATAAGAGTAGTTGATAAATAAAATACACATTTGAGCAACTGCTGTAGTGGAAAGGATTTGTAATTCAGAAGATGGTATTTCAGGCTTTAAGAAGGATAAAGAATAATATGAGAAGGAATATATTTTATCTCTTTGAGAATCACCACAGAAGATCAAATACAAAAATAATTGGCCTTCCAGAGTGTGCTGAAAGGCCTGACTTTATAAAATGCATTCAATCTTTTCTTAAAGATCTGTCTGCAAGACACAATTCATGTTTTTGTAGTTACAAAAAAAACTCACCAACCCTGGAACTGGTAAGAATGTGAGATCACTTAATGAAAAAAATGTTTTAGTTTTTGAGATGGGGTAAATGGATTAAAACCAGCATAATGGTAAAGGGAAAATCTATAAGGAAAAATAGGGAGACAAGCCTAAAAATCATCTGTTGAAATGTCTAGAGGGTAAAGAAATTTTTGGTCCACAAAAGCTGAGTGCTCTGATATATCTGGTAACTCTTGCCCATATTGCAAATGGACTATGAAAGTCTGGGGCTTTTTTCATTTACCAGAAATACCAAAGAACGGAAGGCTAACTAAGGAACTCATGCTTAAGACTGATTTTATCCCCCTTTTAAACTCTGTTGAAAGACTGTGAATATGAAAACCATGATCCCCTAGGGGATTTCATTCTAGAGTTTCTTTATACCTATTTTTCAGAACAGATAATACAATATTCTGTTGTATTAAGACAATAATACTTTTTTCTCTAGCTTTATCTAACTTTTATAGAGATCAATAGTCACTTAATTGTTTGACCAGTGTCCTTCTACGAAAAAAAGGTAGTAGGTTTTTTGTAGTGCAAAGGTCATGAGGGGAGGAGTCTTGAACTGTTGAATTAATGAGAAATAAACCCCATTCTTATATTGCACAGAAGGTAGTGCTGGGAGTCCATGTAACAAACAGCACAGCCAGAATTCTCATAAGTGAGTATGAAATTTTTGCATGAGCATAATGTCCTCATTAGCATTTGGACCATCTAGCATACAGATGCTAATCCCAAAATATCTTTCTCAGTGTTTGCCTCATTTATGAGTTGTGGTAAACAGTAAATCCAGTGAATTCGTTGTGTTTATATACTAGAGGTTTTTAGATTCAGTGTATCCAATTACCAAAGAGAATTCAGTTGGGAAAACATTCTATCAAGAAAATAAAAGGCTATTTATTATGTTACTTCATGTCTTGCCACCATCTGTAATATCACAGGATTCCATGCAAAGAAACCCTTCTCCAATCACATTAGTGTTTTGGCTTATCCATGTCTCAGTGCTTAGAAAGCCAAGAACCAAGAATGTTTCTGATGAAGCTGCCTTATGTCTAATTAATTGTGGATAAAAAATGAGTTTCTAATATTGACATTTCTACACAAACTTCAGGAAAATTAGCGAGAGTGTTCAGATTATCTCTACAGCAAAAAAAAGGAATACATGGAACAAGATGCTCACTTAGCCAGCAAGTAGCCATACTGGAAGGCTGTGTGATAAATGACATTTGGACATACATCCAGAAAGAAAAAACGTAAGAAGATTATGTGGGTAACAGATATATGATCTTTGCAGTAGATGCAATTTAGAAAACATATATCTACATTGCTTTTTAGCTGAAAAACATCTTTTTTTTTCTTTTTTTTTTTGTTTTGTTTTTCTTAGGGTTTGAATTTTAGGTAGCAGGATGCAGCAAATTGGGAGGGATTTTTAGTCAGATCTAATTATGCTGTTGTAATAAGACTGTTCTCCAACAACAGCAATCCTCATCATCTATCTCAAACAAAGGGAAAAATTATTTTTGCTCTAATTGTCACATAAAATAAAAGAGCAGAGGCCAAATATGGAAGCAGACATACACAGGAATTGAAAAGTCCTCCTCTTGTTTGTACTAGAATATTTGTAGTTTTTCTTCTTTTAGGCAGAAGTTTTACAGCTAATTTACAGGAAATTACAAAATTGTGAGAAATATTGCATTCTTAAGGAAGCTTTGTGTGATGTCTTTTAGGGGGCACTCTTGTACCTGGGGGACTCAGATCTTACCAGAGGATGTTGTAGCAATTGAAATAAAAAATTAGCTCTATTTTTAATAAAGATTAAGTGTCTGCAGGCAGTGAATGACAGCACCATGATTTTGCAGCCATGCTTAGCTATGGGGTTGGATAGAGACAAGCATCCCTACCTCAGCTCTGTTGCTCTCTGTTCAAAAGGTCTGGAAGAGGAGAGAGCAGGGGATGGGAACAGGGAGTTCCCAGCTCTGCAGTCTGCGTAGGGAGAGAAAGAGAACGCAGCACCTGGATCTCCTTGGCCCCTTTCCATAAATCCATCCCTGAATCTTGATTATTTAAATCTCTAAATATCTACCTTGGAAAAGGAGCAAATATTTATTGCTGGTGTGTAATCTGTTTTTTTTCAGGCATTAGAGCCTGGCTTCTACTTTTTGGTAAATTAAGGGTATTTCAGACAAAGGAAAAACTCCTTCTTTTTTTTTCTTTTTTTTTTTTTTTTTTTTTTAGGTTGCCATATAAATTCTCAATATTTTTCATCTGCACTTTAGACCAAAGACAAAACTTTGGTAGTGCTAAAAAAATGAAATTATGACTGTCATAAGACTCATTATCTCATGGCAGATTCTGCATTAGATGTTTACTACTTCTATGGGCCAAACAAATTAAATATAACTGGGAAGTCTGTAAGATATCTCTACCATGCAATTTCTGGAATATACACAAAATGGTTTATTTGAGGTTTAGAAAAAAAAGAACAGAAGGTCATGTCAGATGTAAAGATAATTTGCGATGTAGGCTTTTCTTGCATAATAATCATGTAATCAGGTGATTGCTAAAAAAAATAAAAGAAAAAAAGATGGCTTTCAACTTTATTGTATATGAGATTAAAAAAAATATTTCTCTTTTGCTCATTTATAGATTTATTTTATTTTATCTAGAATGCAATGATTTTCAAACCACAGTAGCTTTCTATGGCACTTTTATGAAACTGGAATGCTGTATTGTTATTTTTTGTCACAGGTAATATTTAATATATTTAATAAAGTAACAATAAATTGTTGATCTCTTTCAGCCTAGATGCCATTCTCTCATGTGATCTCACATGATGACTAATTTAGTAAGAGAGTTTTTAAAGTGTTTCTCATCTTGAAATTGATAGTCAGTAAAGAAATTTCTCAATTGGTTTCTTCCCTGTTGATCATTCTGTAGAAAACTTCCATTCTATAGCAACTGTTATTTCCACTTTGATTATTTTGAAAGTATAAAAATAATTTCTTATTGAATTAAGCAGGTTGCAAATTCAAAGTTTCAGTTCATATTTCGCTCACTTATTTATATTCACAAAATAATCTTCTGTTCCTTGCATAATTCTTCACAGTCAGTGAGTAAGATAACAACCCAGATCAGGAAGTTTATTGGATTGTAGTTTAAGTGTATCAAAGATATTATTTAAATTTGAAATTTTATAAAAATTGTTCTCTTTCACTATTTACATACTACATTATAATATCTAAGCATAAATACATAGAAATTTTCTGTCTTTTTTTTTTTCTTGTAAAACCATTTGCAGGCTTTGGTTGGGGTAAAGCAATTATTTCTGTAGTGACTGGTATGGGGCTGTGGTTTGGATTTATGCTAAGGACAGTGTTGGTAATTCAGGGCTGGTTTTGTTACCATGAGCAGCACTAACACAGAGCCAAGGCCCTTCCTGCTCCTCACCCACCAGCAAGAGGCTCCACAAGGAGCCGGGAGGGGACACAGCCAGGACAGCTGACCCCAGCTGGCCCGGGGGATATCCCATAATATGGCACCATGCTCAGCATATAAATGTGGGGAGAAGGAGGAAGGGGGATGTTTGGAGTGATGGTTTTGTCTTCCCAAGTCACTGCTACAGGTGCTGGAGCCCTGCTGCCCTGGGGATGGCTGAGCACTGCCTGCCGTGGGAAGTGGGGAATGAGTCCCTTGGTTTGCTTCACCTGTTAAACTGCCTTCATCCCACCCACTCAGTTTTCTCACTTTTACCCTGATGCAGCAGACCTAGAAGTGGCTGCATGGGGCTGAGCTGCCAGCTGGGGTTAAACCACCACAGATCCACGTTCCTTTCCAAATACTCATGGCAATATTTTTTTATGCATTCTATTTTTTCAGGTATTATGAGGCAGCTACTCTTCCGATGTTAAAAATTTCTGCAGGGATGTTTTTCTTTATCATAGTAATAATTCAAGAAATAGTAAACCCTCAGTGGAGAAAGACTTTGGAGCAGCTCAGGGAGACCATTGTCAGGTGAAAAATTGGGAAGAAGGTATGGGAAGATGGGTGGGCCGACCTGATAACACGTGGAAGAGTCACCAGAGGGAGAAGGGAGAAAGAGGCACTATTTCACTACAAAGATAACATATCTAGGAAATCAAACCTCTAGGACAGCTTCTTTACTATCAAAACCAGGCTTATAATTATAAAAAATGTAAAGGGGGAAAATGCTGAAAAAGAAAGACCCATTACAGCTCATTAGGAAATATTGTCTGGGCATTTCAGTCTTTTTAGTCCCTTTATTGAATATAACATTTCCTGAATTATAAAAATATGAATAATTAGCTAAAAGCATTAATGTATTCATGTAGAAGTCTTGAATTTGAAAGATGAAAATGAGGCTCAGGAAAATTTGTTTCTAAAACTTTTCTTATTAAAGTACACCTACTTTTGTGAAGGAATTCCAGCAGGCTTTACACACTGTCAGGTCTGGAGAAATGACCTCAGTCTTTCCCATATAAACTCCTTACAACAGATTTTTAAATAAAGTACATTCTGTCATGAAAGCAAGGAAGGGTTTGGAGAACATTAAAAAACACGATTGCTGAGACAGGTCCAAAAGCATCTCCTATCCCACCTACCAGCACTTGGCAGGATGGGAGTTTGTGTTGTTTATTGTGGCATTTTTAAGCAGTATTTGCCACATTTCTAGGACAGAAATTCCATGGCTGTGACTCTCTATGTGCGTTCATGTTCACAGAGGAAATGAGTTTCTAAGAACTGTAAGAACCAGGAAATCAGTTTGTGGCTTGGAAAGCCGAGTTCCTGTGGTAGAGGGGAGCACTGGGGACAGCATTCCTCTTTTGCTGGGGAAAGCATTCCTCCTTTGCTGGGGACAGCATTCCTCTTTTGATGGGGATGGGATTCCTCCTTTGCTGGGGACAAGATTCTGTGGCAAGCACATTTTTCTCCCTCTCAGGATTTTCCATAGAGGTGCACAGAGAGAAATGAAAGAGAAAACAATTTCTATTTCTGCTCCTTGTTTTTTCCTGTGTGGAATGTGTTTGGAGAATTGTTTACCTGGAGTGAGTGCTTGATTGGATTCTGGTGAGGATTGTTTGAGCCTGATGGCCAATCCAACCCACCTGGGGCTGGGCTCTCAGAGAGGGTCACGAGTTAGTTAGATTAGAGTTAGAGTAAGAGAAAGTAGTATGTAGTTTTTAGTATCCTCCTTTTTTATAGTATATTAATGTATTTTATCATAATTATAGTAAAGAAATAATTCAGCCTTCTGAACTGAGTCAGACATTGTCACTTTCCACTGGGTTCGCCTGCATCCACAACAGGATTCCTCTTTCTCTTCCCTCTGGCAAGCTGAAGCATGAGCACAGTTAGCTGAGATGGATTAGCATCTGGGCCAGAGAGAAAAACCAGAGCACTGACTTTGCTAAATAAGCCATAGGAGGCCTGGAATAAGGAGCCACAATTCAGGAGGTGACTAATGTGTTTTTTCTTCTGAATGTGACAGGATTGACTGTTCTGCCCTCTTGCTGTTTTGGTCTCTTTAAAAATTAACAACTATGAATAGAAATAGATGAAATACTGTAGCAAATGGTATTTTGGTTTTAAACTGGCAGATTCATGGGTACATTTTTATTTCTCAGAAGCTGAGAAAATACTGCTGATTCCCTCTAGATATAAAGTTCTTTAAGTTATATTTATGGACCAAAAGGGGGCTTTTATTTATATTTAGTCTACCAGATAATGTTTACTCTGTGTGTGGGTGTCAAAATAAATTTTGTGAAAAATCAAGGCCGTGGGGATCAGTACTTGATTTTATTTGATCACTGTATGAAAGATGACCTGGCAAATATGGAGTAGAAGGGTCTAGAGGAGCTCATGGAGACATAAAAATGCTGTGAAAATAAGGCGTTCTGAAGTTTTGGTGTAATATCAGGACCATCTTTTCTGCCATCTATACAACAACAGGTACAGTGCTCAAGGCCTGATAAGTAATTTGGCCATGCAAATAGTTATAGTAAATGGCAAACCTTGCAGATCAGAGACGATGCCTCCTCTCTGTCATTCCAGAAACCTTCTGAAAGAAGGGACGGCAGCTGTAGAGTTTCACAACTTCTTAGTGAGATGGGACACAAAAATAAAAAAAAAAACCACCTAAAGATTACATGAACACATTGGTGCTGTTCTTCTGCTTTTGTTTCTCAGTTTTGTAGTTTAAGAGACTTTAAATGCTTTTTGAACATCCTGGAGGTCTTTCATTGCATTCTTTTATATAGTAATAATCAATAACTGAGATCCAAATTGGATCCTGAGAAAGCTATTTCACTTCTTTTATGTCCTTTAAAGGCTGGGAGAAGAAATTTATCTTAATCTTTACAGTTTTGTGTGCTATCTTTCAGGGTTTCCCTGTCAAAATACTGCTTTTTAAGTGTTTGTTCCCCCACAGAGAATATTATTCTTTTTATTATGATATGAACATAGTTAAAATACCCATGTAATTTGATAGAATTCCTAACATACAATACACAAATCAGAGTTCCTTTGGAGAATGAAGACAGGAGTGCTTGTTTTCTCTTTATGTTTGCATATAAAGGCTTTATTGACAGAGTTTGATTTTTTTTTCTTTAATTCAAATGTTTGTATTCAGCAGCTTGCTTTCTGGATCTCTGCAATGATGCAGTGTGAATTGTAATGAAGGAATTGCTAAACTGAATAAATCTTTGGGTCACAAGTACAAAAGTAATGACCTCTTGGGATCACTACATCCAGTGCTTGAGTTGGGGAATAAGAGTTAATACGAGTGAGAAAGCAAAAATTCCTGTCCTTTGAGCCCTCACCTTGGGCTCCCCAGCCAACTGGGGGGGTAGAGACCCAGACCCTGGTCGTGGCATTACTTAAATCTGACCCAAATTCAGTCCTGTCCTCCAATTGCCATGGCTACAGCACCTCCCTGGCTCTGTTGTGCTCACAGCAGCACTTGGGCAGCCCTGGTGAGCTGCAGCCATCCTCTCGTGGAACAGGAGCAGCAGGCTGCTCTGGATCTGGATGGACGCTCCTCTCCAGCAGCATCCTGGGCTAATGCCAGATTAAAGTGGACATGTAACCATGGCTTCATGTTCTTAGGGCCAAGAATCTGTAAGCCAACTACCAAATAAGCCATTTCACAGTTAATTTTGCTGTGTTCATTTGCAAACAGAGGAAAAATCTTCTGCCAAGGGGAATTTCCTGTTTTAGTCAGCTTTCCATGCAGCTGTACTCTTGAATGAATCTCTGTAGTAAGTAGATTGAAACACCAAAACCAGCTACAGTGACCATGGTAAAGCTGGGAAAACTACTATTTACTGTTGGAATATATATATTTTTCCAGATATTTGCAAATATTACTTAAATTTAGTAGGTGGGCAAGAGGATAAAAATTTTTTTACCAGCTCAGCTGTTAAACTATAGTTCCTCTGTTTGTCCTGGAAAGTTATTTAAATTATTCATATCTTGATATATCTGAAAATCAGAAGGGACCCTTATAATCTCATATTCTGACCCTCTGCACAGCACAGGCCAGCAGTTCTAATAGTGACCCTATAACTCATACAGTGTAGGAAGATATTCTGATTTCATTTGCTCTTGTATTTTCAGTATTTGAAGGGCCTGTCTAAAGTCAAACTGTGCTGGATAAATTATTTCCTTCCTGGTGCTTTTAAACTGCTGGCACTACATATCTTTAATTTTATAAAGTGTGTTTGTTTTTCATTTGTTGTTATTGTCATATAACTTGTCTTTGAATGTTAAGGACAGATGCACATGATTTTAGGTTTCTTGTTTCCATCAAATTTGAAGATTGGTGTCTACATTGTACATTTGTACGTGTGACCCTACTTATTTCATATCTCAGAGACACAGATTTTCTAAATTATTTCTCAGTGTTTAGCCTAGAGAAACGTATGTTCATGCTGAGTCTTACCTCTGACTTTGAGTGCCAGGTTGACACCACAGAATTCCACTCCAAGGGTGACTCAAAGGAAGAAACTACAGTCTCAGCTATTATCTCAGGAGTCAATAACTTCCCTGTAGCTTAATTTCCTCAGTGGTTGCAAAGAAACATGGACTTTTAGATAATGTACTTGTATCTGAGTGTCTTGGTTTGCAAGGGCTGTGGGAAGCAGATGTTGCTTTTATCAGTGATTTAAATAATTTAAATCTATTTTTTAGGAAAAAATAAAGATGCTTTTTATGGAACTAAAATAATTTACATAGATGTGGTTTGGCTTTTCTTTAATGAAAAATTATAAAATCATTGTGCTGTTAGCACTTCTTGGTGTATATATGTGCTACAAACAAGGCAGAGATTTAGTGGGAGAACAGAAAACACAATTTTAGTCATGTAGATGATGTCACAGCCTGGAAGCATTTGGTGGCATTCAGACTGGCATAGACATTCAATGTCCTATCCTCGAACTGGACTATAATTCATTGGAAACAAAAATCCAGAATTCAGGTCTTGCCATCAGTCAGGCATGGGGCACTGCAGTGGCAGAGCAGCCCGTCAGTAATTCTGGGGGCACTGCAATGGAGAAGCTCCTGTGCTGAGCCTGAAAGGAGCTGTGAGGACACAGCACATTGACAAGATGAAGTAAATCCACACCTGCAATATTTTAGAGATGACAATTAAGATAAAAAGTGGAACTGGATTAAATCTTCACTATATTATGATCTTGGGACTGTAACCTGAAGTCATGAAGAAGAATATAGAAGTGACTTGGTTTTCTGCTAGGTATATCTTCTGTGCAAGGATATGTGGTGATAATATTTTTATGATTGTTTGTGTTCAAATCTCATTTAATTGTTCTCCTTTTATTGTTTCCCCCCACCTCTCCTTTCATATAATTACTGAGAATTCTATGTTATTTTATTTTTTTTTATTTTATTTTACTTTATTTTATATTTCTGAATCTGAGTCTAGCCTCTTTGTTGCAAAAGTAGAAAACAGATTCAGTAGTGCAGAACACAAGTATTGATGCCAGTGATGAATCATGTAATTAAAATTCCAAGTAGTATGAAACATAATTTCAACCTATTAACCTGGATTAGTGTGTGAGAGAGAATTTAAATCTCATTTACTTGAAAGGTTATAGGTAATAGAATTATTAGTGAAACTTTTGAAGGATTTTTCATGAGGTGAAAACGGTTCAGTATTTTCTTTGGAGAACTCAAGCACAAAGTATGAAGTATGAAAGGTGCAGTGAGCAAAAAGCTGGAAATCATGTTTAGAGGAAGAATTATTGTTTTTTAAACTCCTGAACAACTTTGAAGGATTCAGTGATGAATAATATTAAAATTCAGTAATGTATCAGAATCATATTACATGGGAAAGTCATGGCTATTTCTTCTGGAGGTTATCAATGGTTCAGAAGATCAAAGAGTAAATCTTGATGACAAAATGGCCACAGTTGTCGGTATGGTTTAGTTGTTGAAACACTACATATAATTTTGTCATAGGCTAAGGAAGATATTTCCAGGTGAAATGGGAAAGAATCTGCCAATGTTTTAATATGCAATCTTCAAAAAATAACTTGGGAATGGGTCCCAAGAGAAGAGGTGGAAGAGAAGAGGGGTGGAGGCTAAAAGAAAACTTCTAGAGGGCTCATCTGCTCTGCATGAGATGGCTGAAGAGCAATAGAGGAGCTGCATGGTTTTGGGATTGGATAGATGTCCAGAAATTCCAGGGGCACATGAGATCAACAAGTCTAGGTGAAATTTGTAACTTGTTCAATAGAAATCTGCTGTGTTTTGACCCATCTGTGTGAAATGAGGGGCTGCTGATTTGTACCATTCAGCATATTTACTGGGTGAAATTCTAGACAGAAATGCAATAATCTTGCTTTTCTCCAAAGCAACCTCAGCTGAACTTACCAGTGGAGTTGCTTCTGGCTTTTGGGGTTTTTTTCCTCCCCCTTTTTTATCAAAATGCCTAAAAAACTGTGTGGAAGAACAAATTATAGCTTGATATTGCCTCCAAGAAAAAAAAAATGTAAAAAAAAGAAACCTGATATGAATGAAAAAGGAACCTTTCCAAGAGAACTTTAGAATTTCAGGGTTATCTTTCTGTATCATCAAAGAGAAAAAAAAATTGTCTTTCTTGTTCTATTTTCTCTAACCAAATTATAGATCTGTTTGAAAAAAAATATAATATCAGAGCATCTAATTTCAACAAGTTTGAAGACTTATATTTTTCTTTTTTCTGATAGAGGTTAATGCCTTTTAGCATTTCAATAGTAAATATGTCCTTTTATTATAAATTACAGTCACTGGTCTGTTGACAATAATTTTATTTTTTGAGATACTGTGTGTTCACTGTATAACCCATACCTCCAGTAGCCTGTAGCTCAGAAATTGGTTTGTGCACAGATTAGTAGGTACTTATTAATGAAGATCATTGTTTTTTGAAGCCACTCTCTTACAAGAGCTCAGTTAAGAGGAAAGAATTCTGGTTTGTATTTTAATTAATATTGTGCAAAACACTTTATTGGAAACATTTTTATAAGCTGCAGAAAACAAGACCTGTTTTAAGAATAACACTAATTAAATATACACTTCTATATAATCTGTTATTTATAAGCATTTATAATAGAATTTTAGTAAGCAAATATTACATTTAATAGTAAATCTGAAGCAGTTTGGATATGATATTCATCTCAGTTTAATGCAATTTCCATTGGTGATTCACTTGCTAAACTTAGAAATATTTCCATTAATATGATTTTGCATAATCTGGTGATTAATTGTAGATTTTCTATTTTAATATGTGAAAATTCTTTGCAGTCTAAGTTAGTGTCAGAATTTATAGAGGCTAAACTAAATGCTTATTACAACAGTGACTTGAGTTAATGCAATAAGCCCATAGAGGCAGTGCAGCATTAGGGCACAAGATGCTCCTGAGAAGGCTTTTCATGAAAAAATAAAATTCTTATGACAGCATTTCATGACTAAGTTTCATGGATATTTTTTACCTCAAACACATCTAAAATATTTGACTGTGTAATGAAGTCACACTTCTAAGACATCTCTGTTGTATTCTTACTTCTAGGTAAAAGTCACCACTACCTCAGGGTGCTGAAATTGATCTCCTCTTGTAAAGGATGCAACATTAAATTTGGTACAAAATCTGAAAGTTGATGAATTTATGTACTATATGTAGTATGGTCTCAGGAAAACTTGGCCACTGAGAGTATTTTTTATTTTTCCAATTTAAGTGTTTCTTCCCTATTGAAGATGACTCTGGCAGATTTCTTTAGTGGGTGTTTTTTTACATCCAGCTGAGTATATTTCTGTGTTATGGTAGATCTCATTTAGGAATTAATCATGATATATGCTGTGATAGCTCTTATCTTAATTCATTTGGTTTTGAGGGCTATAAGTAAAATTTTGCTCGTTTCATTTTCCATTGTAATGCCAAAGTCAGCACCTTTATATGTCCTCCTACAATGTAATTCATGTGAAGCTTGCTTGTTGAGAGTTGTGTATTTTCATTTACTGAGTCATTTTTCTTGATGATAACTGCTCTTTCTCACTGTAGCCATACTGAAGACTGTAATTTACGTGTTAAGTGCTGTTCCTACTGCTTCCTTCCCTCCCTAGTGAAATTGGGATAGCAACACTACCCTACAGAGTTGACACATGATTTCTTATTATGTCTCCTGTGACCTTTATTCTTCCTGCCTCTACCAGTGCACCTGTATCTCTCAGAGCAAAACAGAATCTTCTATTTTAAATGAAGCCTTGTTTTTTTGGTTAAAGGAGTAAGAGATACTAGTGCTGAAAAACAATATCATTAAGCAAGTTAAGCTAATGACAGAGAATATGAGGAAGTTGTTTTTTAACAAGCTAATGGGTGAGTGTTTATCCTCAGTTCAGTTCCTATTTTTGTCCCACTGTCCTTGGCTTTGGGCATTTTGCCTAACCTGCCTTTGCTGCAGTTTGTGGCGTGTGACAAGGGCACCACACTGTACTGCCAGACCTGATGGTTCTGTCTGCTCTTCCTGGGCATACACAAACCTTCTACCCAATTAGGTCACAACTGGAGCTACAACAGTGGGAGAGCCACTGAATTCAGGCTATTCAAATATTTACAGAAACAGCTATGTGCTATCCCAGTGCCTCCAAACAGATCAAACCCTGCTGGTTTTTGTTTGCAGATGCCTTAAGAGCTTCTTCACTGCTAAGTTAGTGAGCTCTTACTTGATATACACTCACACGTGCTGAGGTCAGTGGTGTTTTTGCACTCACACATTCACACACTCACACACTCACTCATGCTCCCCAGCCAAGGAAAGCACAGACTTTCTGTCTGAGCACTGACACAGAGTGAAAGCAGCCTTGTAGCTCACACATCTTAAATCCTGAGTGGCAAGAACTCTAGGTGCATAGCCTAGATGCTCTGGATCATTCCTCCAGGGACCTTTTAGGAATTCTGACTCCAAGGCACCAAAATGAATAGTCAGAATTCCCTCCCCATGTCTTGATTTGTGATTCTGCTGAGCTTTACAGAACTATTAAAAAAAAAAAACATATCTGGGATGTCAGTGCAATGCAGATACATGAATTAAGAGGAAATTGCCCATATTTAAATTAATTCATCAAGCAGAGACTAAATCATTCTAACTCCAGAGATCCCCAGGAAAAGATGCTTTATGGTCAGGAATATGCTGAGAATGAAATGTTTTTGATGAGCATTAGTCATTATATACCTGCTCCTGTTAGTGCCTGGTGTCTCTCTCTGTGCTTTCTGCTGTACTCCTGCTGTCCTGCCTTGGGGATACTCTTTAACATAATCTGGCAGTTCCAGTTTTCTTGCTGTTCTGTGAGCAATTTCTTTTAAATCTTCAACTGCCTCAATATACTCAGTATTTTTAGTTCAAGAGGATGAGCAATTTCCAGGGCATTAGTAAATACCTCTTTCCCCCCCCCCCTTTTTTTTTTATTACTCATCTTCCAGATGCATTGAATAACTTTCAAAACAAGGCTTGTCTCCACTTAACGAAGTTAAATTCATTGAAGCATTTCCTGTTACTAGGAGAAATAGAATTACTGAAACTGAGCTAAATGCCTGACATCATTGTTTCCAGGGGTAAAGTCCTTGTAGTAAATAGTTTAACCCAGGGTTTAACATTTTTTTGTCCTTCAAAAATTGCTCTAAATATAATAACATTATTATTAT